>CM069453.1:10241783-10559864 GCA_035610835.1 Ophiura sarsii
CATTAATATACTTTTGAAGCAGTGGTACACTTTAAAGTATTAATATTGACAAACTAGCAAATGAGTGAACATATGAAACATCAAAAATGATGGACATTCTTTGACCTAGATGGTCTTTTTTCTGGCAATATCCCAAAAGTTGGACTTGGAACTTCTAGGGTCATCAAAGGGGTAATTACTTTTTCAGTATGTCTAATAAGTGGGTATTTTATGTTTGTAAGTACAAATAACTTATAGTGTCAACATTACATGTAAACTTGGCTCTTGGGTATTGGAGGTCTTGTGAGGGAAATGTTTCAATTATCGCCACATGGCAATATCGCGATATTTGATTACCATATTATTGCAATTGGCAAAAGACTGGCGATACCCAAGCCTACTAAGAGATGTGTTGGAGGCTGCGCCCTCAATTATGATAAAAACTGGGATTAGTATACTATATTTTTATAATTGTATTATATGTTTGAACTTACAGCTATAAGGATTAAGAAAAATCAGCCCTCTTTGTGCAAGAAAACGTCGATTCAAAAATGCTCGTAGTGTAGAGCCGCAACGAGCATTTTACGTCCGACAGTATCCCCCTGCAGTACACTAATAATAAGGGCTTTGATTTTTAAAAAGGTCCAGACAAGATACATGTTATTTTTGTTACTTGGCTTTAAACATTGAGTTAAAATAAACATTTTCTCTCCTTTCTTTTATTCCTAATATAGAGGTAAAGCAGATTTAAAAGTATCAAAACTGAAACGAAAATGACAGACTCCAGGAACTACATGAATTTCCGTGCTCATTATTACGACAAGGTTGGCTTCCGAGGAGTGGAGGAGAAAAAATCACTACAGATTCTACTTAATGAGGACCCAGTTGGTGAGTTTAAAAATTACTTTCAAGGCCAAGAAGAAAACAAAATTGTTCTATGGCAAGTCGGATTCTTCCGGGTATTTCTTCCAATTTTTTCCAGAAGAAAGTGGAAGAAAGCGGAAAAAAGTGGAATAATGTACATTTTTTTATAGATTTTTTTAGATCGAGTCATAAATCAGTGTAGAAAAGTTAAACAATATTAACCTTAAGGCTTAAGTTGCAATACAGGACGGTTCAAAAAAGTTTACCATTTCTGATAGCTATTTTACCTATTTACTAATAAGTCTTCATAAGTTTCATTGTGTTTTATTTTATGCAGCACCTTGGTTATTGAGCATTATGGTACTGGGCAAACAATTTAAAACTTAATTTGTTCATGAGATATGGCATTTTAAATACATTGTGTGCACACATTAACTTTTGACCAAAAATGACTTAATTATTACCTCAGGAAATGTTTGTATAATGTATTTAAATAATAATGAAAAGAAGAAAAAAAATTGGTTCGAATAAAATTATAAATGTTGTTTGTCTGTGATTTGGTAAAGAAAGATGTTTCATTGTTTCATTTGTGTAATGATGGATATAATTATAAGAACAAATAGGTTTTGAATGCATTTCAAATTCTTTAATATACAGATGTACCATTTTTTATTACAACATCACATGCATATTAACAACAGTAATAATTTTTCTTAACATGAATTTTTTTTAAATAGAAATAAATTATACAAACAATAACAAATCTTTTTAGTGTTTTAAATTATAGGTATCAACTAGTCGTGTGTACCAACAAGGTATCTTCCATGCAATGAATAAAAACCATATAAGTTTCCCGTAGGAAAAGTCTGACTTCAGGAAATTTGTTCATGAATACCATTCCCCAATGTAAAAAGGAAATCTATGCGTGCACCACATTATCCACTTTTCTTTCATTACAAATTGCTGACATCCCGTTTGAAGAGATTTTACTCTAAGGGACATTAAGTGGTGTTGAAAAGTTTAAATGTTTAAAAATTTACTTCAGAATTCAAGATGAACATTAAAAATCGCCATTATTGTTGTTTCTACTAACAAAAAACACAGCAAAACTAGATTTAAACAATATCATCGCTATTTATTGAAAAACGCCCTCTATGCAAATATGGTTCGCGTTATGTATCACGCGTACTGCACGGGGATACTGTCGGACGTAAAATGCTGGTCCCGCGGGATAAGCATTTTTTGAATCGACGTTTTCTTGTACAAAAAGAGCTTATTTTTCTTAATCCTTATAGGTGTAAGTTCATACATGTAATACAATTATAAAAATAAACTAATCTCAGTTTTTATCATAATTGAGGGCGCTGCCTCCAACACATCTCTTAGTGTCCCTTTAACTAAATACCTGTACTTTTTTTCTTTTCAGCTATAGAAAAGTTGACAACGTTTTGTGTGCGTTTTCCCCTGCCTATCATGTACAGGCCTCCAGTGTGGAAATTGGTGTTAGGTAAGGCTTTAGTAACATTTTGCTTTCACCAATTTGATGAGGGGTACAATGTATTCAAGTACGTTTGGAAGAAATAGGATGCCAGCGAAATTAAAAAATAAACCTAAATTTACCAGTTTTGGAAATATATAGACCTAGGCTATATGTACCTGAGAGCTGTAATTTCCCAAATGTTTTTGGATCATTTTGTTAGTATTTTCATTTTTCTAGATAATTATGCAGGTTGGATGTTCTTGATTGCAGATTTGTAGGGCCCAGTGCATCAAAAACAAAGCAGCATTGTTAGGCAAAAAAAGAAGAAGTTTGTCTCAAATGACATGAGAGACTGAAAATCTAATGCGGTCTGCGGATCTTTTTGATTTTTTTCTTTCAATTTAGACCTGATCGTCATTTGTTTGGCCAAAAAGTTGAATTTTGCAAGATTTTTTTGAGAAAATTGAAAAAGATAAAAAAATTGAATGCGCGCGGGTCATTTGAGACAAACTTTTTTTTTTTTGCCTTATAAACCCCATGCAATGTAAGGACCTCTATGCAAACAATGTACCAACACAGAAGACATTTCACGAGTCTGTAATGACTAAGCAATGCACACCCACCTCAATAGCACAAACCACAACCTTGATCACAAAGATGTTGTGATATTGGACATAATAATAATAATAATAAGCATTTATATAGCGCTCTACAAAGAACACAACGCTTAACAAATGAAATGGCATTATATACAATAAAAATACAAAGAAAAATGTATACACAAGTCATACAAAGACAAAAAAATCAGTACTTTGGAAACAAATGAGTTTTTAACTGGCTTTTGAAGATACAGATGGACGGCGCCTCTCTGATGCTGACCGGGAGCTGATTCCAAAGTAGGGGGCCACATACATGAAAGGAATTATCACCAGCTTGACGTTTAGATCGAGGTACAAAAAGCCTGGTAGCATCAGAAGACGAACCAAGTCGGGGTCTACTATCTTCATTTCTACCATTAGACATATTATACAATTTGAGTATTTGAGTTAATCACTAAGACATTTAAAAACATACATCAATATCTTGTAATTGATTCTCTCCCTTACGGGTAGCTAATGAAGTGTACACAACAGGTGTGACGAGCTCTGGTCTCGACCACAAGCAAATACCAGGCGCGCAGCTTTATTTTGGAGGCGCTGAAGCCGATTGAGGTCAAATCAGGGATTCTATTAATTTTGGGATAGGAAACTGCTATACTGATGTACATAGCAAAAACGGTCCCTTTTGCATATTTACATAAATTAGGGTAATCGTCCGGAATGCGTTCGTGACCGGCGTTTAACGTGTTTAACAATGTTTAACCCGGTTTAACGTCATTTTTGGTCGGCATAGGTTTGGGGGCGCTGTAGACGACACACAGACGACGGTGGCCACGCGAAACCTAAATTTTGAATTCGTATTGGAATAACACGTAATCGCGAATGTTAATCTTATCATTTTGACAAATTCATCATAATTAGAAGAATTTTCATCGTTTATCGGGAGATGACTGTTAAAAATAATTCAAAATAGTGCACTACCGTTGCCATATTGGGTCGTCTGAGAGACACGTGGCCAGCGTCGCGTCGTCTGCTACAATCACGCCTTATCTGTATAGCGCCACCAATTCTAATTTTAATTTAAAAGTGGCTTCCGATCGACAAGCTGAGTGGCACACCCCTGGTCAAATTGCTTGGCTCCATACAGTAAAGAGTTGGCATAGTTGATACGGGATAGGACCAGAGCTCGCACAGCATGGTGGCACACATGCCTTTTGTGTTATAAACCTACGTATACGCCACAGATAACGGATGTGAACATTAACACTCTTACAAATAGCACTAATTTGACTAGACATATTCATGGATCATGGAGGCATCAAAAATGACACCAAGGTTCTTGACATTAGTGGATGCACGAATTTACTTAAAACACTTGGCGTGGCAATAACAAGAAACTCTGTTTTGTCTTGATTTAACTGCAACATATTTTGATACATCCAGTTATGTATTTTAGATGCAAGAGAGTTTATTTAGAGCCTGTTCAAGGTCACCAGGGATCTTTGGATTATAAAACTCACAAAGGAGCTGGGTGCCGTCAGCATAAGAATGGAATTAAACATTGTGCTCTCTGATGATATCACCAATTGGATGAGTATACATAATAAAGGCTTGTGGCCCGACAATCGAACCCTGTGGAACGGAATAATTGGGATATTACCTCTGACATGTAACAGAGTGGTTTCTGTTGAGTGTTGAGCCTTGTACGCAGATTGAAATATTTCACAGAGGTTGAAATACTGTATCACTTGACTTGAGGCAGCCTTCTCAATTACTTTGGCAATAAATTTTATATTTGTACCTGGCCGATAACTCTTCAGAGCATTATGATCCACAGTTCCTTTCTTTATTAGGTGATAATGGAATGCTTCTGGAAAGATGCCTGATAAGAGAGAACTATTAACAATTTGGCTAATGTTATAATAAAGGTCTAATGATTGGTAACACGCACAATAAGTTCTGCTTTATGAGCCATGCAGGCAATGTGTCCATGGAGCATGACTTGACCAATAATATCTGCAACATCAGAGTTGGAAAGTTCTTTAAAACCTGGCATCGCACTATCACAAACTCTGGCTTCTTGCACAAATTCAGTGGTAATTTTAGACCTGATTTTATCAACCTTCTTAACAAAGAAAGACAGAAAGTCATTAACAAGATCATCAGCAGAGTTGGCAATAGGCAAAGGCTTTGCGGATGTGTTTAAGAGACCACGCAAGGTTTTGAACATTTCTTTTGTATTTGACCCTAGGAACTTGTCCGTAAAGAAGTCCTGTTTCGAAACAACAATCAGCGTATTGACTCTGTCCTTTTGAGCAACAAGTGAATTGTAATCATTTTCATTGCGAGTTTTGCACCATTTTCATTCGAGACGCCTTTGAACCCGTCTCTCCTTGTGAATGTTGTCGTTATACCATGGAAGGCGAGCCTTGACTACACAATCTTTGATAGTTACTGGACAAAGTTCGTCTAATACAATTGTTGTTGTAGACTCATAAATGTCACAAAGCTTATTAGGATCATCACAGTCCTGAGGTATTGAGCGAAACCGATCTTTGAGAGGGTCTCGGTACTATGGAACTTTCGGTACGCAAACTGCTTATGTCCATGAAGGTCGTTATCCTGCAGATAAGTGGCAAGTTGAGCTAAAGCTGCTCGCTCAATAGTTTTAGAGATGAATTTGAGGTTTGAGATAGGTCTTATAGTTCTTCAGTTTATTTCGATCAAGCTTTGGTTTCTTGATCAAGGGAACAACTAGAGCAACATTCATCATTTCTGGCATTCATCTAGAATTCAACGACGAATTGATGATTCATGTGATATGCGGAAGTAGAGGATCAAGGCATTTCTTGAGAAGATCAGTTGGAAAAGGATCCAAAGCACATGACTTGTTTGCAGATTTGTTGATGACTTTGTGTACATCATCGGTGAAAACATGACCGATAGCAGCGAAAGAACAGTTGGTCAATTCGGAAATCTCAACGGAGGAAACAACAATACATTTCATGTTATCAAGTGTGTCGCGCAGCTTTCTAACTTTACCATGGAAGAATGCTGAAAAATCATTTACTAGAGTTTTTCTGCACTCATGATCAGGTAAAACAGGAGCTGTAGATGGTTTTGACAGACGATCAACAAGTTTGAAGAGTTGACAATCGTTGCATCCTGCAATCTGAGTCTTATGATACACACTGCACACTGCACCGCGTATATCTGCCTATCGACCTCCAGTCCGGACTTCAGCCACCTTCTTTCACACTGGCGTTTGTCACGCTTTTCATGATGTAACGCATCACAAAACCATTTGGCATTTTGGCAAAGAGTCACAGATCCTTCTTTCTCAGGTGCATGCTTATCAAGTAACTGTGGCATATTGATCAACAAATTGAGTCAAGTCATGACATGGATTTGTTGACAGTACAGAGGCTTGAATGTCAAGAACATGAGGCTTGAATTCAAGAACATGATCAGTCAAAATAACGGTCTTATTACCAATGGAACGAGCGTTCCATGTATGAACACATAGGTTTGAAAAGGGTTTGACCTGTGGTATTGTCTTTAAGTTTTGTCTATGTCTGACAATTGTACAACGTTTATGCTCATGATGGTTTGAGCGTGAATTTATGATGATAACTGGGATCTGTTTTTTTGTGTCTGCATGTCTAACACCTCCTCGTCTACCACGGCGTCGCCAGCGTTTATTTCTTAGAAGACGACTGTGTTTTGGATGTTGCATACAGGGAGACCTTAGAGACCGTAGCCGTAGAGATGCTAGTTCTTTACAAGTTTCACTAGGAAGTTTACAATCATGATCATTAGCGCGAGACAGATTTCGCGTAAAACTCTTGAGAGTATGAATAGGCACTAGAAACATTAGTATTCATCATGATCGATAGCAATTGAAAACTGTCAATGAGTTGTCTTACCCCAAACCGGGATTGATATTGGCAATCTATTCGATTGGTGTAGTATAATCCTGTACATTGCCAGTCTGATACACACAAAAAATGATATAAAATTCGTCAAAATGACGGCAAATCCAGACAGAAAAATCAGATTGATGAACATCATTCTGATCCAGGACGTATAAAAAATGAGATCCCACCAAAATCAGCACAAAGGAGCATCATTACAGAGAGAGAGAAAGCGACCATGCTCAGCGCTACACCCTCACACATTAATCACAGATGGTTTGATCAGAGAGTGAAAGATGCCATGACTCAACTTGGTGGTGCCTACAACTGTGCAATCAAGGTGACACCCTACCCCCCCCCCCCCCCCCCCCCCCCCTTGACGTTCACTCAGACACAGGTCACTGATCTTTTTAGCCATACAACATTACTTGGGGTTCGGAATAGTTTGTGAAACTGTTGCCAGCATAAGAAAGTAAGTCCAATTGATCTGATTTGATACTGTTTACTGCTAATGTCATATCAAGTGAGTCAAATTTTCTCTAACATCTGTTCACTTTCCATGAATTATTTCAGGAATCCTGCCTCCACATCCCGAGTCTCACCAATTTGTGATGCAACAGCGACGTCAACAGTACGATGACCTCTGGCACACCCTTAAGGTGACGGAATCGATAGATGAGGGTACATCAATGAGCATGGCATTCCTCAAGATGTACCTTCTTCAGGAGGGAAAATTACCTATGGATGATAGTAATTTGGTACGTTTGTCCCCCTTCATGGGGCTCGTCTCCAAGGGGAGGGAGGGAAGCAGCGGGTACTTAGCATTGGTGTAGTTCTATTGACAATGGGTCACCAAAGACAAACGGAAAATGCGATCGACTTCATTTTTACACACAAAGTCAGGATTAAATATGTCATTCTTGCAACGTTTAAGGCCAAACAAAATAAATGGTTCGTCTCAAAGCTTGCGCGCGCATTGGTTTTGAAATGCCAAAATACCGCGTCTGAAATGCAGAAAATTGTCAAATCAATTTTTTTTTTCCTTACAAAGTTTTATTTCGAGTTTTTATTAAAAATATCGGCAGATTTTCTTTTTCTCAAACTTTTACATGACTCAGTTCTTCAAAAAACGCTGCACAATTGTTCTTACACACAACTACATCACAATATTCATTTAAAATAGAAAAAACAAATATCAGAAAGTGTCAACGGTTGCAAATAGTAAGAGTAAAAATTGCCACACAAATAAAAGAAATGTAAAAAAAAAAGAAATGGAAGACAAAAAACAGCGCGCGTCGCCCGATTTTGAAGCCTTCGCAAGCTTTGAGACAAACTTTTTTTTTTGTTTGGCCTAATAACTTTTAAAATTCATTTTGGTTTTGAAAACAAAATGGCTTCTTTCCACTATTGCAGTTTTTTTGACTCGCCCTGTATGTTCTATTTGGGCTTGTCAGGGGGGAAATTCAAAGAGAGATTTAATAATCACAAGAAATCTTTCAAACATGAGAAATATGAAAAAGAAACTGAATTGTCGAAATATGTATGGGCCTGAAGCACAAAAACATTGAGTATAGAATCAATTGGGAGATACTGCACAAATCCAACACATCTATGCGAAAATCCGGCAATTGTAATCTTTGTCTACAGGAAAAACTGGCAATACTGTTAGCTAAGAAAACCCATCCAAGCACTTGTCTCAACAAAAGATCTGAGCTTGTAAGTAAATGTCGCCATGGCTACAAGCCACCAGACCGTGTAAAGAAGAAAATAGCCTTGCTGTGTACACTTTGTTGTGATCAGTTTACAACAGACCACCTGAAGATCGATTCACTTCGTGAAACTCAGAGTTGTGGCTCAACATTATGTGTGTTTAACTTTATTTATTTTATGATTATAGCTCTACTTTTTAATAAGTATCGAGCACTTTGAGCTGTTTTGATGCATTTTTTACATTGGATTTAGTCAATGTCTACATATTTCTACATTTTACAGTATTTCAAATATAAAAATGAACACTTTTTTCAGATCCACAGTGCATTTAAAGTGATGTAAGGCCCTTCACAATAAAATGTGTGTTTCCTGTTACGAACGCGCGTCCAAAAGTCCCCCCTCGTCATATATTTTATTATTTGATAATATTTTATTATATTACATTTTCCCTTTGAAAAACGCTGTTTTCCCATCTATTTCGCACATTTTTAGACCTAAATTTCATTTTGATAATTGCGTTCGTGATTTGCCAGTAACATGAAATCGACGGGTCGCTGTAGTATACTACAAGTACAAGTGTCTATTGCATATTACAGGCAATGCGTAATCGTAAATGAACTGTAGTGTATGAGATGGAATATAGTCTACATCGCATGCTTCAGGTTATTGATCGTTTGACACACCCGTCATGACAAGACAATACTTGAAACTATGTTGGCCTGAACTTTCTTCAGCACAGTTCAAGTCTAGCGAGTACCAAGTAAATGTATAAATATTGGTTATTTATTTAGTTTTGGTTTTATATGTTTTACGAATCCAGATTGAGTGTGTAATCGATTGTAATCGATGTGTAAAGTATTTATTTGAATAATTCCAATAGAAATAACTTTGGAAAATGACTTTCGCTTGGTCGGTTCAAAATTCGGCAACCTAAAAATAAATTTACACGCATATCGTGACGTGCAAATGGCTTAGAGTACTGGTGTTTGAAAAAATCATGCGCTTTCTATCGTGGTCAGTAGCCTTGATCGGTGTTCTTTTGAGTTAGATTTAATCATGATTTAATATTCCTGCTAGTAGTGTAGTTGTAGGCCTAGGTGCTTGGTGAGTCACAACAAACCATGAATTGACCACATGTCTCAAAATGTCAAATTTAAATTAGATTTTGCGGTTCATGGCTTTTGCGGTTGGTATCAATGACCGTATGATAGTTTGCAGTTTGCTATAGATTGGGTGGGTCGAGGGGGTGGTAGTCGTGTAGTGGTGGATATGGGGGTGGGGGTGGGGGTAATGGAGAAAAACTTGTTGCTGTATACATTTTGAGATTGGGGATGGGGTGGGTTGGAGGATGATGGGTTGGGTGAAAGGGTGATGGAGGAAAATGGCCAACATGATTTTTTTATTTTTGCTGTGGTGGGGTGGGGTCGGGTGGGTATCATTTGGGTGGTCCGGGGGTGAGGGAGGATGAGTGATGGGAGGAAAAATGTTACTTTGCTGTATTTGGGTGAGAGCTGTCCAATGACCAAAACTCGCATACAACCGAGTATTAAAATGGATTTTGTGTTTTGCCGTTGTAGTTTCTAGCTTTTTATTTTCTATGCATAAAAAACAGTTTAATTTTTCAAATACGTTACCTTAGTTGAACCAAAGTGACATGCAACCCCAGGGGTGGGAGTAGGTCTACTGTAGAACAGACCATGCCATCTTGTATCAAAAGACCCCTTTTTTAATTGTATATTCATTTTGTTTGGTATCTCCTCCGGTGGTCCCTTTTTCAACATTTTGTTTAATAAAAACAATTGGTAGCTATTTTGGTCCATCTTATTTCCCACTCCTCCCCTGCTGGCATGGTCATAGTCATACTTGCTGATCAATCAACATTGTATAGCCTTTGTTTTATGGTGTATACCTTTTGTTGTCAGTCAAAAGACTGAAGCGGTGCCGATATTAATTTGAACCGTGCCCAAATAATAAAATTCCAAAATTAATAAATAATAAATAATAAAAAGTCGCCTCATCCTCTTTTTCCAATTTGTAACCGGAAACATACAATTTATTGTGAAGGGCCTAATGTACACTTTGTGAAATGATTACATTTTTAAAGAATTCCCCTCACTATGTCTTGATATGATTACAAATAAAAACGGGGTTCACCATCGGATTCGTCTTCACAAGGATCTTTGATAAATTTGATTGTAATGCTTCCAGATTGGAAATTAATCTGAATTTTGAAATTAATCAAAATTCAGAATTAATTTATTTTTATTTTGCCATCTATAAATAAAGATTCAGGCAACTTCAGAATGCAACATACAAATTAGTCTTGATACAAATCTTGCTAGAAGTGTTGTTACAATTTATTCCATTTAGGACTTGTTTTAAATCTAGCATCATTTCCATTGAAGTATTTTACATTTAGGCCAAACAAAGAAGAATGTCTGTCAGAAACATTGTGCAAAAAAGCTAAGTGCTGTGAAATTTTATTTTTTTTGTAGAAAATAGGCTATGAGGTATGCGATTTTTTTTTTTGTTGCTCATCCAAGCTTACGGAGAACTTTTTTAAACTTTTTAAACTTTTTTTTCTAAAAAAAATAAATCAAAAATCAAAAAAATAAATCCCCCTCCAAAAGAAGTTTTTTAGCCCCCAGCGCATAGACCTACGCGCCGTAGCTCATTTCACATACCAATGCGGGCGGGCTTCTGAGACAGACCTTCTTTGTTTGGCCTTTAGTAGTTGCTTCCAAAATTTAATTTGGAAGATGTTTCCATCATTGACTTGTCTATCTGTAACTGAACTCATTACATTGTTTTTACTCAGCCGGAGAATCAAGAACAAAGATCCTTTGTTGCCATAGCAACGACTGTAAATGACATCTTCCACGAGGACGTCGATGCGTACTGGGTGACGATTAGAATCTTCAGCTATCTGCAGAATGTCACTGGACATGCAGATAATTTGGTAAATGTCAAATAACAGTATTTCATTTGTACTATTTGGTTGTTATGGTAACCATTCAATTGTATTTGTTTGTTTTTTGGGTGGTTAAAAATTGTCATTAATAAAGTGTAAAATAATTTTCAATGTGGTATATTTTTCATTGGTTTTTAATCATTTTTAATAATACAATAAAAATGAAGTGTTAAATATTTAAAGGAACTCTCTAGAATAATGAATTTAAAAACTTGGGGGAGGGGGGGGGGGGCAGTTACTCGCATAGTAAAGTAAATCTACTAAAAGGGACCCTAAAAGGCGTAGCTCAATAAATTGCTTCTTTGAAATTGATCATGTTAGTATAATGAAAAGTATACACCTAACACAAAAAGTTCCTGACCAGGTGCTTTTAGGGAGCATACATCACTAATTCGGCTCCCATAGTGGCTTTACATGCTTTGTAGGCTGAGTTCAAATCGCTGTAATTTGAGTTAGCTCGCGAATAATTCTCTGAAATTTTGATATGTTTTAACACAAACGGTATTTTATAACATATCTGAAACTCAACCCCGGGTCATCAGGTGGATTTTTAGCTAGAAGCCGACACGTCAGAGTGTACTGATTTTGTTACTTATAAGTCGGCTTTTGCTGCTTTTACCCGTGCATGCAACGTGCGTGTAAATCGGTCCGTAAAATTATGTTTCAGTTAAAATCACGTATTTTCTTTTTAAAACATTAAATATACATTCTTAGGAATACGCAGAACACAAAAACAATAATGATTAGTTTCATTTGCTACCATTCTTTCTGTCAAATAGGAACTATTATCGTACTCAACTTTGCCGGAAGTGCCGCGCATTATCAATCAAATTAGTGGTGTACGCCCTTAATGTTAGCTAATTTAAAATCAGTAATTATTATAACAAATCGAAGATTTAATAAACAGGTAAATTTTTCCCTCCACAATATGACACCTCGATCATGAAAAATGAGTGGACACATAGGCAATGATATCCCATTGAAAAAAAACACTGCAAAATAATTGTAGGGCATTGTACACCTATTTTAGTGTATTGCCATGCAAAGAAGATTTCTTGATGTACCCCATCATGCTTAGCGCCCCTACAGTACCAGCAGGGCTTATCACCAAAACAAACAGTGCAACACATGTGTTAAAGTAATTAACAGCTGGAGGTCGTCTGCCACAAATATGGAAGAAGTTGAATCCCAACTAAAACTTGTATTTATAAAAATATAGGGTATTTAAGAAAATCAAGAGAGGGCTGTATTAAAGACACATCAATCATATCACTTGCAACAGGATTTTCTTAAAGACCCTCGTTTAACAACTTTATAAGCATTTCCTTGCACTGTAATGTCGATGGGAACCAGTAGACTCAGTGGTCATGTGATGAAAGTGAAGCATCCTGGGGTGCATCAAGAAATCTTCTTTGATTGCCATGCTAAATGTTCAGATTGAGGATGGGGTTCTGCAGAACTGAAATTGTCTGCCAACCTTTTTTTTAGTTTCAAAATGTTAGAAAATGGAGCACAAACTTTAACATAAAGGAAGGTAAAAGGTTTTTTTTAGGAAGCACTTATTTAATAGTATATACCTTTAAGTTACAATGCCCTGTGTTAATTTTATATGTCTTTTTTCTCTTTTGTATCTTTATCATTTGATAGACCAAAGCATTTCAGGTACTACTACAAAAGGAAGAGGGTCAGATATACGAACATCTTGTTTCCCGTGGTGCATTGACCAAAGTGCCGTACAATGAATGGTTTCAAAATATATTTGCTGGAAAACTACCCACTGGAGTGTTAGAAAGGTATGAATAATATTAAGATGTATGTGGTAAAACTTGTCCTACATATTGAAAACTTCGGTGCATCTGCTCAACGCAAACCCATTTACATCACTAAGTACGTCATTTTGAGCTCGTCCCTTGCCACATCGAAAACTTCTTTGATCATCACTGCCAAGTGGTACAACTTCACTTACAATTACGCTTGGTATAGTGAAGTAAATACTATAGGCTTCAATGAAATACCAAACACTTACAATTTAAAATTTGAGATAAACCTGCGTTTTCCCAAATAAAAATTACACTTTTAGCAGAAAAGAATGCCACACATTGACAAAGTAGCCTGATTTAGGTCCATTTTACGTGGGTCGGTGTACTAAATTCAATGGCAAAATTGATTGAAGCATCTGATCGAAAATTACGCTTACGTCAGAGTACTAGACAAAATTCCTCAGAGATTGATGTAAAATACAATATGATTGGTTGATAAGAACTACCCGCGTTTTTTCCACCAATCAGCACTATTTTAGGCAAAATCTTGGCTGGCCGGATGTTTGGAGTTGGAGTGGAGTTTGAGTAATATTTATTGCTAAAATCCGTCATTTCCTACACTAACTTGTCTATTTATTTCCACGGAGACGGCTTCGGTATCTCTAATTGGGCCGCGGGATTACCCCTACAGGGGTGTAGACTTCTGTTACAGGAAATTTTTACAGCATTATTTAGTTAATTCCTCCCAGTTGTAAATACTGTATTGATAACTCATGTTTTTCATTTGATGTTGTATGTTAGTATTGGAAAATAAAACACTTTGTGTGTGAAAATAATCAATCTTTCAAGTGTTCATTATGTGTTGATTGTAAAGTTCACCCCCGTTGAGTTTAATGGAAGAGTCCACAGTAATCGGTTGTCCGTGACAACCCCTGATCTATGCACATGCCAACATGGTATTCACAAGCAGACCAATTAGGCTCACTGAAGCATGGGTTGCTTTTACTGTGGGACTTTCTGCACAAAACGCCCTCAAAGTTTTCAATATGCTTTTAGATTTAGTCAGTACAGTGGCAATTTGATCAATATTGCAAAACTTCAAATCTACCTACCATATGCATAGCCTCAGAATGGTAAGATTAATAACTGATAAGCAGAAAGTTAATCAGTCCATTTTAAGGGATCCCACAGAGCAGTTGACAATACGTACACTGTTAGCATATGTGACCACAAAAATGTGTTATAAAGGTTGTTATTAGGCTATATTAAAAAAATCATTTGTCTCAAAGCTCCCGCGCGCGTGAGGTTATTGATGCGCGTTAGAAAAGAAAGAAAAATAATTTTTATTTTTATTTTTTAATTCTTTTTTCACAGATTTGTCAGATTTTCATTGATCACATCATTTTAAATACAAAAGGTCACTTTTACAAGGATTTCAATATTTTATATTTAAACAAAAACAAAAATAGCATTCCGCATTAGGTTTTGAAAAACTGAAGAGCTTTGAGACAAAAGATTTTTTTTAATATAGCCTTAGATGGGTGCATTACAGGGGTCTAAAGTGGTCTCAAATTAACTATTTTCAAGAAAAAGGGTACTTTTTTTCAAAACTCTGTTGATATTTTACTCTGATGGGTCAAATTGGGGAGATGTATACAAACACCTCATGTTATGGTGAATTCTGGCTTCAGAGAGGAGGTGTCTGGAAATTCTTTGGTCATGTAACTGCGTATTCTACAAATTGCAGCACATAACGTGCACACCTACTCAAGACGCTGGTGTATACACAGGAGCATTGTAAGACGGAAAATACACACTTAAAAGCTGCGCATGTTAAGTTACGTCCCTGTCCAGAGGAAGCCAAATAGAGTTAGCAAATTCATAGACATGAAAGGTTGGCATGTAAGATCTGCCACCCCCCCCCCCCCCCCCCCCCCCCCCCCCGCTATAAAAGATCTGGGGATTCCCCATAAAACACCTGTTGCATCCCCATTGTAGATCTGATACAATTTGTAGCTTCAGATCTGCAGTTTGATAAAAACTGAGTTTTGGGGAAATTAGATTTTCCCAAGACAGTTTATTATGTGTCCAATATATCTTTCACAGTTTCTATTGGTAAAATAATTTATTTTGTGTCTCTCACTCAGATTGATTGATTTTAGTCTTTTTGTATCTTACATTACAGAGTCTGGGACAGGTTAATGGGTAAGGCTTGCATGGTATTGGTATATGTAGCGATCGTAATACTGCGCACGTTCAGACAGCGAATTCTGTCGTTTGGAAGGGCTGATGACATAGTGCAGTTTCTACTCAATGTAAGTATTATAATTTCATCACTGCAAACCACTTAATTTGGTGAGGGATTTAATTTTGTGAATTTCGAGAGGGATATTGTTTTGCGAAATTAAATACCTGCAAAACTGACAATTTTGCATTGAAAGTAACAGTGTAATTTCCAGATTCGCAAAATTATAAATGCTCATTAAAATAGCAGTAGTTTCAAATTTGCGAAATAAAGTACTAGTGTTAAGGTTGTTCCTATGGTTAATTTTTTATTTGAAATCTTAATAGAGCTTGTTGAGTTCCACAATAATCTGAAATTTGAGATTGATCGGAGGTACGGTTTTCTAGATATGACAATTTAATTTTCAAAAATGAAGCAAAATTGAAGCGTTCATTTCTTTTGTTACTTATTGTTTTTTTGACCCCCTAGCAAAATAATTAATCAAAATGCAAAAATGTTTAATTAATTTGTACAAGAAAAGTATAAATGCTACAAAGCTGGAATTTTAGGAGCTTGTTCATTATAGTTTTTAGAAACTTTCCTGTGCTGCGGGAGGCTGTAAGACATCTGAATAATTAATTATACTTAATTATCTAAGGAAGCTTTAGGTCATTGAAAAATGAGGCTAATAATGCACGTAATTATTTGTTTCAAATTCATGCACTTTCTTAAATGTATTACCACTTGGTGTATATGTTGGTTATACTACTCTCCTTATTTCCTGTGCTGCGGGAGTCTATAGGAGATTTAATAATTATTGAGAGCAACAACAAAAAAAATACCTAGGGAGTCATAAAAACAATAAAAAATAAAAGAAAATAGACTGCCCTCTGTTGGCCGAAAAACAATAAAAAACAAAAGAATTCAAAATGGTTATATCTGTTGAACCGTGCACCCGATTCACCTCCAGTAAAAAACTTTTTTGTTGTTCTCAACCAGCTCTACCTTGTACTTGAATAGCAAAAGAGTTTTTTCTAGCCATAGGAACACCCTTAATTATAGTGTTTAACAGTATCTTTGTGGGACAGGTTTAAGGCATATTATGCAATGTTTTCAGGGAATGCCCTATATCTTTGATGTTTTCCTCTAAATGCAATTGTTTATCAAATCAAAGTTAGGCTAATGAAAGTGAATTGATAGCTTCCCGCCACATTTTTTTGGGTCAGGGACGAGGCAACTATTTCATTATTCATTATTCATTATTTTTGAAACATTCATTTTTTTTTATAATAGTGCCCAAATATGTGTAGCGTATAGAACCAAGAGTGTATAATTGTGAATAGGGACCACAACCCGTATAAATATGTCCTTACTACAATAAATAAATGAATTCCAGACCATTTTGCATACAAAGTCTTGTTTATTTTAAAACTGTCTTCCTCTTAATGCTTTTCAGAAGATTTTTCATGACACACACATACCCACCACCCACCCCTGAGGAAAAAAAACTCTTTCAAGATACACAATAACAAAGTGTTTATCTTAAACTCAGAAGTTCAAATCATAATGATATGATTACAAGAAAGGCCAACAAATTAGGTTGCCCTCATGTGACTGATCATATTTAGTGTATTTTACTTCAACGATACGGTATTTTTTGCACGTTCTAAATGTATGGTGCATGGTGGTTAGCTGCTCTGTTGCGATCACGATTCGATAGAAATGGATTGATGGAAATCAGTGATCGTGGAGGCAATAATTATATTTTGTTGTGGTGTATATGCCTGCTGTACAAGTTGTATGGCTTCGAAAAGTGCTAAAAATGAAAAAAGATTGTCATATAGACTTCATATAGACGGGTTGGTATGTCGAGTATTCGATTTACATCGTATTTGTACTTTTTTATTGATGAAATACGATATAATTGTAGTCAAACTTGGCTTATTTTTTCTGAACAAACAAATAATGAAATATTTACCAAATAATGAAATTTTTACGCGGGGACCAAAATGTGAGTCGGTCGGGCGACGGGAAACTAACATTTCACTTTCATTAGCCTTATAAACATGACACTAATATTTCTTCTAAGTTACAGAGCAATGTGTTTCCTAATTACTTCAAAATCAAATTTTGAAAATAAATTGTTGGATTTTGAACAGGTTATTTTCTGAGTGGTTTTCTCAATCATAAATAGAATTACCGGTACATGGTTTGATACTGTGTTAACACAGTTTGCAGTGTTTTCAGTCATTTCAGATATGATCCCCACTGTATGAGTGATTCTTAACTGTCACTGCAACACTATAGTAGAGTCTCTACTGTCTCTACTGTAGAGATGCTTTATAATGAAAGGTGTTTTTTTAACATGTTGACAAATTCCAAAAATTGTAAGCAGATTTCCTTTTATATGATTTAGTAAAGTTCTGTGATGGTTTTTACGGGAAATACAGTCAAGATAGATTTATGACCTGAACTTCATTATAAGAGAGAGAAAAATAAGTGTAAAAAAATGAAACAGATCACATAATAAGTATTATCGTTTAGTAGTGTAAATACTGCAATTTGATTGGTTAACACGTTTGAAATTGAATCCATATCGTGTAAACACATAAGCCTAAACATACAATATAATCCATATAATTGATTTATAGCATAAAAAAGCATTTGCGTTTATGATCGGTAAGATGTTACACGTAAAGCGATCGCATTGTGTCTGTGTAAGAGTTTGTTGAAATCCACAATATTTTTGGGGTTACTCTACTGTTTTGACGGCGAATAAAAACATCGAGAAGCCGGCTAGAAGTTGAGTTTGATAGTAAACTTGTGTTTTAAATTCAATACTATTCTTTCTTTCTATTTTGAGGGCCTCTTGACTAAATGATACATTTGTTATCCCCTGCATGGTCACATGCCAAACCATAGGTATTTTGCCGTATTGAGTGAACATGCATACTAGTAAATAATAATACAGTTTTAATGGGCAAGGTGTTTATGGTTTTAACAGTGTTTTATGCATGTTATCTCAAGAAATCACCCAGATATTGTTGATCTCGTGATTTTGATGTCGTAATTTGACATTGACATAACGATAAGAGTATTACTGGATGACAAAAATTGTATTTTATTTCTTTTTTTTCACAAATGTGATTCTTTTTGTTTTTGAATCTGCTTGCCCAGTTTTCTGAAGGACAGTTGAGGAGTAGGGGTAGCATAAACCACCGATTGGGTGAATGGCCTCCCAAATTCAATGTTCACCCCTCATATTGGGACTTTTTGAAAGCTCAGGGGTGAAATCAGCCCCCGACGTTTGGGCATAAATGCAATTACTGGTTAGAAGAATCTAACACAGACCTACTACACTATTACCAAAAGCAATTTATCAGTATGCATGTGTAACACACAGTAATTTTAGACAGAAAAAGGTAATTCTGGAGAAAGCTTGACAATTTCAAACCACTCCAATGTTGAACCTGTTGAAATTCTTTACTTGAAATGTGAATACCTGTATGAAAAACCCATTTTAAACAAGATTTTTTTCCTCTTCATTTATAGATCCCACAAGACAACGCAGATGCAATCGTTAATGAAGCCATTGAATTATGGGAGAAGAACGGGAGTCAGACTAAACCTGAAGTTACATGACATGATGCACATGACAAGTCACATGACATGATGCACATGACAAGTCAGATGACATGATGCACATGATGAGTCATACGAATGAGTAATGATGGAATGTCACATGATACAAACGAGTCGTTTTGATGAGAGAAGGACATGACATTAGAATGCTGATGAAAGAAAGACCCGTGTTATCAACTTACAAACTGATTTGATGAATGGTTTGTCCATGTAGACAATGTGCAAATCAGGTATGCTAGTTTGGTCACATGCCACAAACTACCGGAGTTTACCAGAAGTTGCGAAGTTCAATCGAGATATTATGCAAGAGATTCCATGGAGACATTATTCAGAGCATTTTCTATGCATCAAAATTGATCAAGGCATTCAAAATCTACAGGTGAAAATGACTCTCAAGATTATTGTCTTTATTTTTTTCTGGCCGTTTTCATCTATATCTTGAAACACACACCGCGGCAAAGTCCCTCCTTGCTGCATCACATATCGAGGGTTGAGCGCCAGAAGGCCGTAACTCAACTTTTGGGCAAAATGAGATTTTGGTACCAAAATAATCCATATAACCTAGATTTTCAGAACCATAAAGAGATAACTCATAAACACTCTAATATGACTAAAACGAGAGTTATAAGTTGGGTGCTACAGTGTATTGTAATGAGTCCCAAATATTTGAAAGTTGATTATCTCAGAATAGCATTTTTTTAGTTAGAGCCTTCTGGCATATCAAAATAGTGTTGTTCAAAGGGTACATATTTGACTAATATCTTATCTGATGTGGCAGACAGAGAAAAATATGGCTTCAGTAATGCAGTTATCAAATAGCGTGTTTCTATTGAGTATCCACATTTTATCTGAGGAAATCGCTCACAGGATAATAGTGGAGGATAGCGGCGAGCGGTGTTTCTATTCGGGATTGTTTTCCGAGGAGAATACAAAAGAATACCCAGATATACCCAGCTTCTTCAGAGGCGCGCAAATTTGTTCAAGAAAGCAAGTCGGATACGGAAAATTATGGCACTTGCGATCGATGTTGTATGCTTACTTCCGGGTTCTCTACCGCTTGTTAGCGCTCTACAGAAGCAGGATAAATACCGGGGGGAAAGTTGCCCCGCTATTATCCGGAGAATAGCGGATAATATCAGTTTCTATATTAAGCAAAATTAATCTCTTATCTGGTTTAACCCGGATAATGGGTCTCAATAGAAACACTATAATACTTATTAATAGACAGCAATATGGCAAAGGCATTTATTTTTACATTAGGGGACAGAAAAATTCCTGTTCTAAAAATGCTTGTTGAAAAGTCTTACCCAAAGTTTTTCAAGATCCTGATAAATGTGTTTCTTTACAAAGCAAATCAAGACGGGGGAAGGGGGAGGGGGGGGGGGGGGGGGGGGGGGGGGGGGGGTTGGAGGTTATCCTCCCGGCTGTGTTACCTGGTAGGTATACATTACAATATAAGCACACAACTCAATCACACAAATTCTTTACTAATTTACTGAATGTGGCTTTAATAAAATGCAACTGAATTATGTGAAAACAGGCTTTTCAATACATAGACACCTGATTACAAGAAAAGCTAGGAAAGTGTTTATTGTTGTGCAATTTGTATTTAGATGTATGAAATTAAGAGTATATAAAGCATATAAGCATAATATTTATCTACATTTGAATAGTCTATCTTTGTTTGTTTGTTTGGCTGTCAAGACTTTTATCCAATTATTCACCTTTTCTACAGTTCCTCTGGAAAGCCTCCAACTGGTACCACAATGAATGAGACTATTACATAACATTATGTAACTATACTCTATTTGGCTGGACAGTGACGTAACTTATCAGGGGAAGCTTTTACTTTTACGCACACGTATATATCTTCCGCCTTTCAACGCTCATATGCCAGCACCGCGAGTTATGTGCTGCAATTAGTAGAATATGCGGTTACGCCACTGTCTCATGATGGCCAAATAGGCTATAGTTTGACTCTCCCTGCAGATATGACTGGTCATGCCTGGGTGGTCATGAAGGGAGACATTGCAATATTATGCTAAATTCTTGCTCAATGTGATTCCAGTTGAGGCAGGATATATACCCACCGCTAATGGTAGTCTGTGCAAATTACCTACAATTGGGGGTTATTCAAATAGCGCACGGTTAATGGGTAACTTGGTTCATATTCGATGTTGAAAACATTGTGTAACATTTTCCTAACCATAGATGTGAGGGGGACTACTGGAGGTTTAAGATTTCATTTGAGCAGTCTATTTCCATGGTCTCTCAGGGCGCACTATTAGCCTAGTTTGATAGCCATATTTTCTCAAATCAAAAAGTGATCTAAAACACCATTTCCTCAAGTGACCAGACTCTTGATTACAAATAATTTGGTCTAAAACGGTAAAACTCAATTTAGTCTAATATCCAATGACCCTTACAGCCCTGAACACCATGAAATCCCATTTGAAAACTATGCTGGCAGCACGTGTCACCTCAGCCTCAGTCTATCTCGCACGGAATTGTTAATTGCGGGCGCTAACCCCTGGCCGAGTGGACCGTAAGACACGGTCATCCATGCTGGAAGACCCGGGATCGAATCCCGTCTTTGGCAAGTCCGGTTTTCCCCGCTAAATTTCGCCCATTTCCACTCATATCTGAGAAGTCAATGGTTTGATAAATAATAATTAAAGAACCCATACCTCTCTCCACAAAAATGGGCTCTTTAAAGAAACAATAAAAATAAATGTGACACTGAATACAGAGATATATGATTATGAATATGCCCACCCCCCCCCCCCCCCGATTTTTTTCTCTCAATGAATTGGCATGTAGACAAAGAAATAATTGTTATTTTAAATAAAATGTTTATAAGACCAGGGGTAGTTCATTCGTCATTAATATTTTTTATGTCATGATAATATATCCAATGGTGATTGTAATTTAAATTTAATGTAAAAAATCAGCATTTTTAGTGAAATTTGATACTAGAAATGGATTCTCTGACTCATTTCATTTCCAAAAAGAAAAGAAAAAAAAGAAGAAGAATTGTTTTCAATGTATTGGCATGTAGACAAAGAAATGTGTGTAATAAAATGTTTAAGACCAGGGGTGGTTCATTCGGCATTAGACTTCACTAATAGTTTTTACGTCATGATAATATAGCCAATGGCGATTGTAATTTAAATTTAATGTAAAAAATCAGCATTTATAATGAAATTTGATACTAGAAATGGATTCTCTGACTCATTTCATTTCCAAAAATGTATACTTTAATACTAGTAGTTCAAAAGTTACAGCGCTTGATAAATGTCATATTTATATTAGGGTAAAAAAACAACCCTTTTTATAAACCTATTACATGTTATTGTGGTCACGCATGCTTGTCAAAAAGGGCATAATATGCGTATAAAAACAGGGGTTACTTGTCACAAAAGGGCAAAATATGGCGGGTTTTTGTGTAGATTGACGCGTGGACTGTATAGAAACAGACCATGATTGACTCGATCTAATATATAATCTAAAGGTCTGGTATTTTCTTCTTCTTCAAAGGCATAAAGCCTATAATTATATTCCCATCAAATCCAAGTGTAATGGTATACATTAAAGTATTACAGGGCTTTAAGGCGACGAAAAACAAAACCTAACGGGCAAATGGACCTCTCAGCATGCTCAGGTCAGGAACTTGTGTAAAGTCGTTATTTAGGTTTCTTGCTTTTGTTCTTCACGTTCTTTTCCCTTCAAAATGGGAGAAGAAACAAAAAAATAAATGTGACACTGAATACAGAGATATATGAATAGGATGAATATGCCCCCCCCCCCCCCCCCCCCCCCCACCAAAAAAAAAAAAAGAAGAAAAGAAATGTCAATGAATGTGGACAACAGTAGACCAGCCAAAGGCAATAAATGTGCTTTAAAATAATTTATCACAGCATTTTTTGTTACAGCTTGACACCCAGGCTAATTCAACTCCTTAAATAGTTACATTTCGAATGAAGGGGGTGACAAAAATAGACCATTCAGCCTAAAAAGACCATTTTTGGGCAAAAATTATGTTTTTGCGTTTTCTGTGTAAATTTTATCTTTGAACAATTTACTATCCACCAATAATCAGTTCGACATCGTTTAATGTATATTTAAGGAATAATTCGTACCTAAAGCTGCTAAAATATAAAGAAAATAAAGGCACAAGGGAGTACAAAAGGGCACTTTTCTCGGTTTTATAGTTTTATTTGCCACTTATATTCGCTAGTTGATTAATCTATCACATGATGCTTGATTAAATCAACAAACTAGTTTGACATGACATGACATGGTCTATGACATTTATAGAAAATTTTATTTTATCAAGGGGCATTCAAGGGTTATTTAACACGAGTGTATAGAATAACTAATAGTTAATTAGAGGCGTATCTAGGCGGGGTCTTCCATGCACACCAGGACTCACTAAACCAACTTTTTGAACTTACTTTCATGGTCCTAAAATATATTAAGGATGTTACCAACATTAATTTTGGTGTTCTAAAGGGTTATTCAAGATGGCATCCAAAATGGCCGCCAAAATGATCAAATCTCATAAAAGGATCAGCCAACATACATGTATATGATGATGGTATATAGGATATAGGATATTTATGATGTATATTAGACTACAAACTCATATCCAGCACGTTTGCTTTTTCAACATAATTATTTCAAATCAAAGATGGCGGCCAAAATGGCCGCCTTAATGTAAAATATCCTATAACAGCGTGTATTACAAGAAGTATAGAAGAGTGTCTTTAGATAAAATAAGAAATGGTATAACGGTACTTTGTTATTTGCAAATTCATAAGCTAATAACTCTACCAAATGAATACCCGTGATAATTTGTTAAGTTGAAGCATTCTTTAAATGATAATTTTGATCGCAAATCCAAACCACCAATGTCACAAATTAGCAACATGCGCCATTTTACGGTCGTTACAACCACAACCTATGGTTTTAATCATATTTCGAAAGTCCCTGAGCACACTACGATATACCACCCATCAAATGCAATATGCACTTAGCATCTTAAGATGACTGTTAGTACTGCATGTATATATTTACTGTTGCATATATATCAATCATATAAAATACATTAAACATGATCTAAACCCATCTTCATAAATCGCCCATACTATCTGTGAATTTTCAATAAGTCACTCAAGGAGGTGGCTTCTAAGATCTGGAGATTATCACATGTATAAATACCCTAAAGTTGCAAATATTTTGGAATCTAGAAGGTAAGGATATACGTCAAGTTTCAACATAAGTCGTACTGTTTAAAAGAAAGCAGCCTGCCCATACCGTTACAAAATCCTTCATTTCGGACCAGTTGCCACATAGGACCAGTTGCCCCATATTCCCCTACTAGAAATGGATTCTCTGACTCATTTCATTTCCAAAAATATATACTTTTATATACATCACATTAATACTAGTACTAGTAGTTCAAAAGTTACAGCGCTTGATAAATTTCATATTTATATTAGGGTTAAAGGTAGATGTTCCGATTTTCAACTTGAAGTTTTCTATTCTACATGAAAGGTCATCCTTACAAAAGTCGTGTTCCAAAGTTTGAGTTGCATAGCTCTAATGGTTCTTATTTTAGACGCACAAGATGCTGTGAACTGTACCCATTGAGTAGTACACAAACTATATCGGTGGTTACCACCATTCGCGGTAATTCGACGTTATTTCATCGATTTCTCCGTAATTATACCGATTTAGGCCGTCAAATTTCAGTATGATGATGAGAAAAATACGAGCTTTCATATGATATGAAAATCTCCGTATGTTTGAAATAATTCTGTGTTACGAAAATGTGATCGGGTCATCTACCTTTAAAGGTATATTATGTGATCTTTCCTGGGAACGCCCTCAACATCGGGAAAAAAATAGAAAGCAGATTTTCTTGCAGATTTACATTTCTGATCATAAATCGTACATACATTCCAAGTTACAGGGCGATACGATTCTTAATTACTTCAAAATTATGGTTTTAGAGTGAAAATAAACTGTCGTGATAACACGACAGTTTATATTTTCACTCTAAATTCACTCTAAAACCATGATTTTGAGGTAATTAGGAATCGTACCGCTCTGTAAACCATGATTTTGAGGTAATTAGGAATCGTACCGCTCTGTAACTTGGAATGTATGTACGATTTATGATCAGAAATGTAAATCTGCAAGAAAATCTACTTTCTAAAAAAAATCATGAATAGAGGGCGCTCTCTGGAAAAGATCACATAATATGCCTTTAACACCCCCCTTCAAAAAACAACCCTTTTTTACAGGCCTATGTTATTGTAGTCCCGCATGCTTGTCAAAAAGGTGCATGCGTATAAAAACAGGGGTTACTTGTCACAAAAGGGCAAACTATGGCGGGTTTTGTGTAGATTGACTCGTGGACTGTATAGAAGAAATAGACCATGATTGACTCGATCTAATCTAAAGGTCTGGTATTTTCTTCTTCTTCTTCAAAGGCATAAAGCTAAAACCTAACGGGCAAATGGACCTCTCAGGTCAGGAACTTGTGTAAAGTCGTTAGGTCTTGCTTTTTCTTCTTCAAGTTCTTTTTCCCTTCAAAATGACCGTTAAAATAACCCCAACATATTCTGTAAAAGTATGGCATGTATGGGGTTAAGGAAGGAGAGAGTGATGTTGAAAAGGGCCCTGGGTGTTATTAAAAATTCATCTCAGGAGCAGGTGAGACTCGAGTCGAGTGTAACTGAGAGACAGAACTTGAGCACCTTTCCTGGTCTCCTTGAGTTCGAGAATACCCTTTGTGACTCGTGATTGACATGCCAATGATTCCCTGTGACAACTTAAAATCAAAACGACTCCTATAAGTTGTCCCAAAGGTCTTTGATTGACAGTCACTGTCATTTCATGTTTTAATCGATTTTCAGTGAAAAGATTTGTTAGTCCTATATATCAGCTAAGACGGGTTTTTTACCCGTCAATCATAAGACTTTGTAGTAAAGACCACCGCAATTTCGATTTGAAGTTGAATCTGATGGCTAGCATTTCAAAACTAATTTGGGTACAGATATGGTAAATCTTAGAACGGGGGTGTTGGGCCTTTTTTTAAAAAAAATAGTGTAAACCATAAATGATAAATCTATTGTAAAAAACATATAGATTTGTATTATAGAGTGTAAAATCGATGGTAAAAGCAGGGAGATGTTGTTACACCTCCCTGGTAAAAGCATGGACTTATCTGACTTGTCTGATAAGTCCATGGTAAACATGGTAAAAGTATTAAAATGATTATTTATCTTCTGTCTTCTTTTGATGTAGTATCTCTGTCAGCCTTCACCCTCCTCGCCGTCAACGTTTGAACGCGGAAGTTGAATTGGAACGGATGGTAGTGATGTGAATGAAATCAACCATTTATACAATTGCCGCGATATCGTCCCGCATATGGGCCATTCCACAAACATGGGACCATTTGGGTTTTTATCATTCTTTGATCCGGGAAATCTGCAAGTATATAGGCCTATCACAAATGTTTATTAATATTATGGTACAACTCGATGAGTTCTACTCAGAACACCATGGTTTGCCATACTTTCAATGACATTATCAGGTTCATATTTGTACTGAAAGGCCCTCAAAACCACCAAAACACTGTTTCCACAGCTCGATGTCTCAATTTTATGCTGCTGAATTTAATTCTCAATTCAAGTATTTGTAATATTTTGGTACGAGTAAATGTAGCAAACGTATCAAACCAAATTATAAAGGCATTTAGTTCTGCCTACATTATATTAATCCTGAGACCAGATTAATCTTAACGTGCACTTTTAAAATATCAAATAAACTTTCCACGAAATGTGTGTAATTTCCGATATCCGGACAGCTATCACTGTTAAAACACTGTTTAAAATGATGTTGTTTAAAACAATTTTGCCAACATTGTTTAGATTTTAAACAACATTGGTTAAATAAACTTTGATCATTGATAAATATAACCAATAGTTGTTTAAAATTAAACCGACATTGTGCAAAAATATTTTAAACAACTGCTGTGCGATTCACCGGTTAACTAACAGTTGTTTAAAAGAGCATGTTTTAAACAACGTTGAGTAATTTCTAAACAAGTTGTTTAAAACATGTTCTTTTAAACAACTGTTAGTTAACCGGTGAATTGCACAACAGTTGTTTAAGATATTTTTGCACAGTGTTGATTAAATTTATGAAAATCAAAGTATATTTAACCAATGTTGTTTAAAATTTAAACAATGTTGGATAAATTGTTTTAAACAACAAAGTTTTAAACAGTGTTTTAACAGTGTAGCGTTCCAACATAAACTGAATACTAAATTTGCAATCGTTGAACAATCCCGTAGCAAACCCACCACGCTATTAAAGTTATATCACCTCGAAAGTCTCAGGCACATAATTTGGGCCGCATAACAAATGTTGAAGTTCAGTTTTTCAAACGACCGTTTTAAGCTTGTGAACTCCGTGATCGATGTTTCTCGGTAAGTAGGTATTCTGTTATCTTATAAAGGGTAATATGTTATAGGTCCAATGTTTTTCTCACCTTTGTGTCGAAAAAATAGAAATGCAACCATATGGCTTGCAGAAGGTCCGAAAAGGGATGAAAACGTGAAAGGCGTTATCGTGAACGGCGTTATCCTGTTAAGGGGGCTGTGGACTCTCAGGTACAGCCTCCGTAAAACTGCCGTAACTTCTTCAATATTCATTTAATCTTTATAAACGTAGGCCTATACAGTTTTTTGCAGAAAAGGGTTCAATGAATCCAACCATGATAATGAAATTGACCATTTTTGAAAACATTATAAAAAAAATTCACCAAAATCATCTAAAGTCAATTATCTAGGAAGCACTTTTTTTCCTTGGCTTAAACATTTTTCGTTTTGAAAATATTGACCAAAAAGTGCCAAAAATGTGAGATAAAAAACATTTTTTTGGCACTTTTTGGTCAATATTTTCAAAACTAAAAATTGTTAAGCCAAAAAAAAAGTGCTTCCTAGATAATTGACTTTAGATGATTTTGGTGAAATGTTGAAATTTTTAATCAAAAACTGATTTTGTTAGGTTGTCTGAACATTTTTGGGGCAAAAATGTAGAAATATCTTATTTTTTGTGAAATTTAATTCCAAAAATGGATTCTTCGACTCATTTCATTTGAAAAATTGTATACTTTTATGTACATTACATTATTAGTTTAAAAGTTACAGTGCTTGATAAATTTCATAAAAAAGGGTTGACAGTACTGTAGGCCTACCCTTAGGGTGTGTGGACTCTCAGGTACAGTCTCCGTAAAACTGCCGTAACTTCTTCAATATTCATTTAATCTTTATAAACGTATACAGTTTTTTTGCATAAAATGTGATTTTTTTTTCTTCTCCAAAAATGTGATTTTTCATGATTTTGGCGGTAAAAAAACACATTTTTTGGCACTTTTTGGTCTGTAACTCAAAAAATAAATAAGATATTAAAATTTAAAAAAACGCTCCTGGGGAATGAAAACTAGTATGACAAAATTTAACAAAATATATTTTGAGTTATCTTTTCGAAACCTAGAATGGGACAAAAAACGCTGTTCACAGGGATAACGGAATTCAGAGCTCACCTTAAAATGTCCATTATCAATATAAAAAAAAGAAAGAAAGAAAAGATAACTACTTCACAATATGCGATCAGTGAGCATTGATAAGTACATTACAGAAGGGAATATTCTTCTACTAGAGTAAAATTGACAAAACAAGTTTTGGAAACAGGTACAAAATTGAAAGCACATAGTTGTCAAAAGCGTTGATTCATAGCAAGAGATTTGTTGAGGCTGAAATTCATTCTATCGCATTGTCAAATTTTGTTATGGGGAGACCTCTCAACGACAAAAAAAACAATAATTTTAATATCATATTCGGACTTAGTTTAGGGATGTAATGACATTGCCATGCAATATGACACCAGGGAACATCTCTCTAGTCTCTGATGACACTAGAGTAGACACCGAGTGAAAAAACATAACACCTGAATTACATGGTTTCGTTCGTAAAAATGTGAAAAGTGGTGTTCGCAAACAGTATTGTTCTGGTAACTTTAGCATATCGGATCAAAAATAATCAAAGTAAGCAGATTTGAAAGAATTTGTTTTCTTAATTTTCCAAAGCTGAAATGGTCCCATTTTGGTGGAATGGCCCATATCTGATTCCCTCGAGCGTTGCCATTAGCAATCCTGTAAACAACCATAACGTACATCCCTGCTTCACTAAACGACCATAAAATACACCCCTGCTTCACTATTGGACTCAACCATCAGCTTTAACAGTCACTTTCCACCAGTCAGAAGTTCGGAGAAATACATGCATATTCATGAGGAGCATTTCACAAAAGGCGGGACAATAGGACACCACTTAAACTTCGTCAATCAAGTGGTGCAATAGAGCGTAGATCTTGGGAATTAAAAGGGATAATCACAAAAATTGAAAGGAGGTTGTCAAGTGTTTCAAGTGGTGTACAAGTTTGTTTACCACCTGTCGTCCTAACAACTGACCGCTTGGGTAGCAACGGGACATCTTCTCTATCTTTCGTCGCTGCGAGATTCTTCATTCAGTCATTCATCAGCACATCGCGAACATTCAGAGATCTTATCGTCTTCCATTTTCAGACTACTTTCTTGGATATTAAACCGTTTCAACTGCATCCATTACGGCATATTCGGGCATTGTGTACATCTGATACCAGTTTCATTTCAATTCATCTCTAAATCAAGGTAACGTTTCAATTAATTTCATTGCTTTTTAAAATAAAAAGTCTTGCAAAATTGTAGGCCTACTTTCTTTTGTTTTCAGCAAGGAATTCATGTCTCTAAACGTGGCAATCCTCTCTAACGTTTTTAAATGGTAAACTAAAGACTCGGCATCGTTATGTGAGCCGAAAAACTTCTATGCAAAACTTATGAACGATTCGTATTCATAAATCATATTGAAAATAAATGTCTAATTTCATTAAGAAATCTAAGCAAAGTGTCCCGCGAGTTCGTTCAAAAAATGTATGGTTATATATCAAGGAGTTATTTAACTCCTTGGTTATATCAACTGCTTTTTATGATCAGTGTTTTATATATGTAATTTGCAAAACTGCTAGCGGTACCAAAGATTTTACATGCCTTGGCGGTATATTAAGTTAAAAGTTCCTTAAATTTAAATTAGGTAACATTACGTCCTGAGACTAATAATATACCTATAAAATAGTCTCGGATTACGCCCGAGGTCTTCAAAAGTCATTAATTGTAGCACGTGTTTTCATTGAAGTTTATGTTATGGAGAAGAGATTCATCGACCTGATAGTGATCTGATTCATTCAGATTCCAAAGAGAATCTTATTTTCGTGTATTATTTTATCTTAATCGGTTTGGGAATATTTGGCGTTGATTCCAAGCATGGATCCTTTTTTTTTGTTTTGATAGGAGCATCCGAAAACGGCGCTCATTCAAGTGAAAAGCATCACTTGCAGTGTAATGTAAGAAAGAACATCATTTGAATATACACTGGGTTAGCTCTGTTTCTAATATTACTTAAAATGTAAAAGCTGACTGCAGACTGCTTATCCACAAAAATAGCCTGTGTTATGTACGTAAGGATATTACATCTAATATTACTTGATAAAGACTAGTATATCTAGTCGAAACGTCGTTATTCTCCAACCCCACCACCACCTTTTTTTCTTTTTCATTCCATTGTGGATGAGAAACATTTATTTTATTTTTAAAGTCCTCTTTAATTTTAATGTAACTGAAAAAGTGAAAATGGTTGTGTATTTAAAAATTATACTAGGCCTAACCTTTTTTTATATGAAACTTGGTTATTTAGTTCTTTTGAGTCCCAATTAATCTATAGCGAGTTTCTTTGTGACAACTCTGTGAACCGTTTTATTTTCTTATATATTGTGTAGCCTAGGCTATCACCACGATGACAAAGCATCAGATAAAACATGTTGGTAGCAACCAAGGATTTGCCAAATAGTCAGTACATCCTACTTATTATAACAATAGGTTTTGTAGTCATTGAACTGAAAAACCCTTGAATATCCTCACCATTATAATGGTCTAGTAGAGTCTAATGATAATCGATTATAATTGGCCAGGTTTATGAATATTCAACGTACGAAGCCCAGGCCCAATAGGCGTTAATCCCGGGGATGGAGGGATTATCTAATCATCCCTGATAAAATGATCACCTTTAATAATAAGAATGTCTAATTCAGAACAAATTAAGCTAATTTCAGGCAATGTTTTACAATAAAAGCCACCATTTTGCGTGCATTTCCTCCTATTAAATTGTTTGTTCTAATTAGATTGAACAACTCATTGGGGGGGGGGGGGGGGGGGGGGGGGGGGGGGGGGTACGGTAAAAAAAATTCGCACAGTCACAAATTTTCGCACGGTCACAACATTTGAGTAACCGGCCCTGAGAGGCCCAAACCGGCCCTGAGAGGCCAAAACCAAGCGGCCCATGTGGCGATCGCCACAACGCCACAGTGGCCAGTCCGCCCCTGGGAAGAAACATGTGCCCGAGGGGAAACACTTCTGCCAAAATACATAATGTTTTAGTTTAATCACTGGTTTAATACTTTACTCAACATTGATTGATTGTGTCTAACATCCAATGATTAGTTCTCCATTCAATCATAGTCACAGCAAAATTGTGGTGAAGTCTGTATAGAATAATTGTGTACTTCATACATAATGTGACAGTCAGACAATTTGGCATATTTTTTGGACATTTGTTTTTTTTATTATATTTAATATTATTGTTATACAACTTAACCAACGGCCTTTGCATGATCCCCATAATGATAAAATAGTGATCCCTCTGTATGATTCAAAATTCTAACCTCCATTTATATATTTTTGATTCCACCCATTGACCACAGAATATATTCTCTTAGGTGTAAACAAAACCTGTTCTATGGGCCCTTTTTTTAAAATTGTAATCAATTTTCTGACATTTTAGAACATTTTTGAAATTGTTAAGGAATGATGTGTGATTGAAAATTCACCAGAATTATCATGAACATTTTGAAGAAAATAAAACCCGCCTGAAACCAAGGAGTTATCATAGTTAATATATTAACTCCTTGCTGAAAGGCTGTGCGCCTGAACAGGTTTTTTTAGCCTCAGTCATTGATATTACTTTACTCTTTCATTAATCTTACAGATCGTCTGACTGAAAAGGAATTTCCTTCTTATCCAATGGCTCTTCAACGCATACTGTTCACCGCCCTTATAGCATTTACATTTAATGGTAAGTCACATATTTTTAGTCAGTGCATGTATATTTATAGCTGAGACTTAAAGAGTAAGAATAGAGGAACAATCATTTTCATTTTAGCCCATTGGCGCAATAATTAGGTGACGGGCCCGGGATAACCAAATTGATTCAGAGTTTACTGTTTCAAGTTCCGAAAAAAGGACGAGGTGACTTTCATTATTAATTATTTAATTATCTTTTCCATTTCTTTATTTTGGAACAAGAGGTTGCAACCAATATCAACCCATATGTCATGGACTCTCCATTTAATTAATTTACAAAATATGATTAATTTTAGAAATACAATCATATCATCAAATATATCATCAAAATCGGAAATAAGCTAACAAAATCCCTAAATAAAAATCAAATTATTGAATATTATATGCAATTTTGGATGCGGGTGGGAAACTGAACTTGGAATCAATCGGTGAACTCTGAGTCTGATTTAGGGCTAACATTAAAAAAGACCATAAATTACATCAACAATTTCTTTTGAAAATTACTATTCAGCATTCGGCAAGATTAGAAAATGTTCATTTGGCAATTCAGAACGATATCTTGATAACGCGATAAGACTTTGATGGCCTAGTAAAATGGTCATATATAGGGATGAAAGTTGTAGTTCCCATGGAAACTGCTCTGCGAATTGTGTAGGGGAAGGTGGGGTAATGGCGGACACATTTTGTTAGAGAGGTATAACACACATATAATACGTCATATAACAATAAAAATCATGTAAACACAAAGCACTGTGAAGGTTCTACCTTTTATCAAGTTTTTATCAACTCATCATTTTGAAATTCGAAGCTACGACGCAATAAAAAAATGGCGTCGTCCGGCATTACCCCACACTCTGGGGGTAATCCCGGACCGTATTTATCAATGGCAGCTCTCTTTTTATTGGAATATAGCATTTCAATGCGAGTTAAAAAATACCCTTTTTAAAAGTGTAGCAGAAATCAAAGAACAATGTCACATATTTATATGGTCAACAACTATTACCGATTTATGATGTTAAATTGACCACGCCCATATTGGTTACCATGGAAACGGTACATGTCCGGGATTACCCCAATCCATGTACAATGTATGGGCACATCCTCTCTTATTATTATGCTCATCATTGTGACTCCGGATTCATTTCTTTTTTATCAGAAGGTATCATACATTACATAAAAAAATAATAAGACTTTGTTTTCCTTGATGTAGAAATACCAGTTTCAAAGAGAAATTAATGCACCCAAAAATCAACTTGCCCAAAAAGTGATTTTTGTAATTCTCGCGAGAATTTGCGAGACAACCATCCCATTTTGGTTTTGTGTGATTTCAATGGAGAGGCACCTAACATCATAGGGTGGCAAAATACCACCTTCTTTCACCTGCCTTTAGATACAGCCCTGTCCGCGATTACCCCGCGTCCGCCATTACCCCACCTTCCCCTACATGTCTGAAAATTAAAAGTGAATTTAGCCTTCCTCAAATGAAATGAGACAATTCTCCTCAACGAGCACAAGAGCCAATAGTAATGTTTTTGCTCCTTTTATAAATTTTAGAACTTAGCTGGGCTGCAACAACAACAAATTCAGCAACTACAACCGACCCTACAACCACAAGCGAATTTACTGGGTCAACCGGACATATTTCAACAAATTCAGCAACTACAACCGACCCTACAACCACAAACGAATTTACCGGGTCAACGATCAAATCTACTGGGTCAACCGGACATATTTCAACAAATTCAGCAACTACAACCGACCCTACAACCACAAACGAATTTACCGGGTCAACGATCAAATTTACTGGGTCAACCGGACATATTTCAACAAATTCAGCAACTACAACCGACCCTACAACCACAAACGAATTTACCGGGTCAACGATCAAATTTACTGGGTCAACCGGACATATTTCAACAAAGTCAGCAACTACAGCCGACTCTGTGTCCATGAGCGAATTTACTGGGTCAACCGTCCAAATTTCAGCTGATCCACAAACGACAGTGGCAGATTCTGAGTCAACGACAATAGGTAGGTCTAATAAAACAAGCTCAGGGGGTGGTCACTACAATATGAATACGTTATGAAAAAAGGGAGTTTTTGCTCACACAAATATGGTAATTATTATATATATTCATGTTCACCTGCGGGGGGGGGGGGGGGGGGGGGTCTTGATTTATTGGGTGTCTACTCAAATGAGGTTAACATAGATGTTCCTACGATAGCTTGCTTTTTGGCAAGAAATCCTTTAACATGGGGTATGCATATTTTGTGCTGGAGCATTCCTGAACTTGGTCATGTTTTGCGAAAATCACAAACAATACAACAGAAAACCTCCAAATATGGAACAGGGTTACAACATTTCAGTGGCACACCCTCGTCACCCCTCGGCCCTCCCCCGTGTTCACTGAAGCAAAATATCCATCTGCATGCTAATAGTTTTATTAAAATACATATCTGTCTTTTCTTTAACAGAGGATGAGTCTTCCACGATAGACCCTGATTCACAGAGTGGTAAGTAAATCATGATGATCTAGGCTTTTACTTCATATTTACACTTTATTCGGATCTACCCACCACTTACACATTTATTATAGGGCTATTCCAGAAAATAGGTGCACACCCGCTATAGAGGGGTACTTTTTCAATTCTGAAAATTCCCGGATTTCCAAGAGCAACTTTCAACAAAATCTGGATTTCCGGTTCATTTTAATTGATCTCAAATAAATCTGGATACGGGATCGTTTTTATTGGATGCAAATTCGGAAATCGCTTGAAAGGATGGACAATGTTGGAATTCCAACGCTTCGGGAGGAAAAAAGTTTGGATTTCCGATTAACACTTGAAGCTAAAGTCCGGAAATCCAAACCCCTCAATAGGGGGTGTGCGCCTATTTTCTGGAATAGCCCAACACAAAGCCTGCAATGCCAGGATTATTGATTGGCAAAATATTGGGGGTGAAAAGGGATCAACTAAAACCTATAAGTATATTAAACATGAATATTAATAGGGTTCTAGGTATCCTTTATTTAAACAGAAACTTTGGTTCTACGAATGAACCAATCTTGTATTCTATTGATAACCTAAACAAAACTGGTAATTCGTAAGCTCCTGTTAATAGCTTAGAATCTTAAATGAATATAACAACCTTGTATATATGTTGAACAGTGACTGAATTTTGTTTACACTGTTAAAACGACAAGGTCAAATTTCACTGAGGACAGCGTCAACTTATTCACCCGGAGAGGTGTATACCGGTGCATAGTTCATGCCATATCCTTTGACCATTTGATTCTTATCATATTTAACCTATGGACTTGCCCTTTAACTAAATGTATGTAAAATCTGAAAAACCAATACCAGAAGCGAAAAAATTGTCACTCTTACACGAACTTGGTATTTACTATCATGATATACGATGTATGTTTGATCTATGTATTTTTTTGGAGCAACTGCTTAATGCAACACATCCTAGACTCGATACAAATCTTGCATAAATATTGTTATGCTTTATTCTGTCAAGGACTTGATTAAAGTCTATGATATTTCCATGTTTATCAATGATCTCAATTATATTTCACCAGATATCAACGTGAAGAGCTTTAGCATCACCAGTGACAATTTTGACGAGTTTGCCTTGGATGTCGACAACATCCTCACAGTCTCCATCCAAATCAGGAACATCGGCGGAACGGACATCGATGCCAACGACGATGGAGATAACTGGGCGATAACCTTCTACATGTCCGACAGCAACAATCCAACTTCCAACTCTGCCAACGTGATATCTTCGATCGCAGATTCGTCGTCTGCCGTCAACATAGCAGCTGCACTTAACTCCAGCGATTCCCTTAGTCTGACAAACGTGAATGCAATGATCAATGTGCCCAAAGATGATTGTGATATGTATGACTATATCTGTGTGTCTGTGACTGAAGGGTCGACGGCTAATTACACAGAGGGCGACTCGACGAATAACGTAGTGTGTAATAGTATTAGCGATGTACTGTCGGTATACAACTTGGAGTGTGCAGGTAAGAGAACAACACAAGTTTTGACCAGAGTTCAACCCCTCCTTCCCCCACCTCCATTCGTTGACATTAACACCCCCTTCCCCGCCAACATAACGCCCCCTCTCACAAGCTGTTCCATCCCCTCTATGTCAGTTAGTTGCCGGGGGGGGGGGGGGGGGGGGGTACTCGCCTAAGACAGTATACAGGGTGTGCCGCTCTAATGGGTAGCTTTTTGTTGGGCACAAAATCCCTAAACATGGGGTATGATTTTGTGCTGGAAATCCCTAATAATGGGGTCACTTTTTACAAATGGGTCTATTTTCGCAAAAATGTCCCTTAATTAAAGCTTACCCCTCCAACTGTCGCTCTCAATCTCGACCAAATAAACAGACCTTAATATGTCCCATAAAGTTTTTTGATCCTGGTAATATTGGACCAGGTAAAGGAAGGGTCTAATTTGGCTTACCTGTTCAGTTTTCTGGGTCTGTAATTGGCAATGACAGCACTTATAAGTTAGACAGTTACAGGCTAAGTGCTGTCTACAGTAGATAGCAATAACTGTGGTGGATAGGAAATATACAAGCACCTTCCTTGCTTGTCAGACCTCAGTCAGACCTCAGTCCAGAGCTAACATATGGATTGGACCCAGCTAGTGATGCCCTTTCTAAATGCAGGCATATTATAAATTATACTCATCCTTTGCAACTTTCATTTACTGTTGCATTATTCTTAGGAAGCAATGGAAACCTCAAAAGAGGAATAATAAGAAGTGATACTTATGGGAAACATTAAATGTCTATTGATTCATCTAAACATTTTCTTTCTTGTTTTTGTTACCCTACAGGATGTCTGACAAAGGCAAGTTGTCTGCTACTGCTCATCACAGCTCTGGTCATCCATCTTCTAGTATGAAATCTGTAAACATGAATCTAGTTGCTTCTTCTCTGAGGGCGCTCTGCAACAGGCCAGGGCCAGTGTAAAGGATCGTTGCTGCATGCTTAACCTTGATCCAGAATGTATTTAAGATATGAACATTACAGATCTAAAGACTTAAGGCATATCAAGAAAAAAACAAATGCTCAATAATCAGGGATGCCCCAACATTCTGCAACCCGGGTTTTGAAACTATTTATTACAAAGAGTTGCAGGTGCCAAAATAAGGCTGTTAACTGGTTCCATGTTTGCTTTGGCTTCAGCCTCCAAACAACTCTCCTTGGGCACAGACATGATTTATTGTCAAAGCTCAATTCATCTATCCAGTTCTGATGTGGTATTTCAGCCATCTTGATATAATGCCTCTGTGCTATGCAAGTTTTAAATCTGGACTACAAATTTCTTTCAAAATGCAATCTTTCTCCAGATAAGGCTATATGTTAAAGATGTTTACGTAACAGTACTACCAGGTTTTTTTTAGAAAATATCAAAAATGTATGGAACCATTTAGGTTAAATCATGTGTTAAATCAAAATTAATCTAAGTTTGGACTCCTTGAGTGGGATGGGGCAGGGACCATGTCAAATAGTCACATATATTTTTTGTTGTATCTCCTGCTTGTTGGATCAGCAAATTGTGTACATGTACATTGTCACATCACATATAATGGTTAAGTTACCCAATGGTGTTTTGGATGCAGTTGAACAACACAATCGGGAAGTGGTTCTGGAATAGGCCTAATTTTTATAATTTTTTTGGTTTTTTTAACCATGATTAGGCCTAAAATCGTTTGTGTGTTCCCCAATTGTGTATTTGTTCAAATCTCTATAAATGGTAGCGTTCAATTTTTTGAGGGACAACCCAACTGGTATGAAGTAATGTCTTGAGAGACCAACTTTTGGAGGTAATGTTAGGCCTAATATTTACATGAATATTTCAGATTAGTAAGAGGATTAATATGATATGTTGATTTAGGGCCTACACCTCACAGTAGGCTATACCATGCCTACACCTCACATTAGGCTATAATACCATATGTTCACCTTTGTACCACAAATTGTTTTTACAGATATTTTTATCTTAAATAAGTTTTATTAAGACATTTATTAAACACCATGTCCTTATTGGAAGTTGTCAGTCAGTTGGTGCTGCTACAATGACTGAAAGCAGTTTTGAACTAATCATGACAATAGGCCTATTTACTTAAAATTGTGTAAATACCAACAATTCCCTCCACAAATTGTATTTGTTCTAAATGGTGTTACTATTCTCTATTGACACCAAAGTCCGTCCAAAAATTGAAAGTTTTATAATCCTTTTTTTACTTGTAATCATTGATGTTGTGCCCTAATAATACTGTTTTTATAACAACTTTCAATTCAAGTACTGAAAAATATGCAGTTAATTTCAACTGATATTTTTAAGTGCCCTTTTAATGTCAATAATGTAGATAGGTATAATGTATATAGTAAGAAAGATGTAAATAAGGCTTTATTTTGGTATGTATAAATATGTTGCAAACATTGGTGGCGTTTGTAATATACCGTAACATTGGGTGGCAAAGAACAAGAACACTTTGTATGGCTTTTATTTATCGTAAAAATTGCCTGAAATGTGCTTAATTTGTTCTGAATTAGACATTTTAAGTAAGTTTTACACAAGTCCAAAATTTTCGATTGTTTGGGGACATAATGGGGTAAGGCTTGAACTGAACAACATGGTCGAACTGTGATGCTACCAATTACCAATGGTTTAGTTCACCAATTAAACAAGCTGGTTGTTTAAACTGAGTTGTTAAAAGAACCGTTTATAAATATTTAAACAAGTCTGTTTAAATGTTCAAACGGAGTTAATTGAACGACCAGGTTGTTTAACACGTGAATTGAAAAACCATGGTTATTTTAAACCATTTTTTAACAGTGTACGGTTCAAGGTTGATTTTCCTGCGGCATTACAGTTCTTGAAATTATGTGCACATATTATGATGACAGGGTAAAATCATGTGTTCCTCCAGGTTAGGACTATAAATGTACGGCAATTTATACCAAACTGGTGTGTCCTTCATAGTGTATTTCAAATGTTTGTGTGGTATCGAAAGTATTTTACAAATCGGGATTATGTTGCTGAAAGAGGCCTTTTTTAAGAATGGATTTATATGTTGATGTTCAGTAAAAAAATATAGTGCCCCGGTTTAGCTACATAGAGTTCAATTTCGAAGAACTCTTCAGTATCTCCTAGTATGGCTTTTAAGAACAATAGATTATCTAATCTTTAGCTTTTTTGAAATGGAACTCTCCAGGCAGATGCTAAAAGGGCTGAATTGTCTCAAAGTTCCTTGTGCGAATTTATATGAAATTGCGCTTTTCTAACTTTTCCTGTGGATTTTTTCATCAACCAAAATCAACTTTTATTCGGAAACATGAGATCAATCTTGAATATACATTGTACTGAAAATTGGGTTATTCCTTAATGTAATTCTCATCCTCCGATTTGAACCCGACCTTAAAGAGAGTTGAGACACACGTTTTGTTTTGGCGATAAGCCTGCAAGAAGTAATATACCACGATTGAAGTAGAATCGGGAGTAGACTACACTTATTGTCTTAGCCTAGTTTGTAATATAGGCCTTAAATTGACATGTTTTGTAAATGCTTTACTGGAATGGCAATAAATAAATAACTTGACACTTCATAATTGTTTTATGTGTTTCAATTATTTTAATCTTTATTTTGACACAATTGAAAGTGCTCAAATGAAGCATCACGCTTCTAATTCTCGACAAAAGAATTGTTATATATAAATAGGATAATTGCCCAATCCGATACTTTTAGATGTCCTCAAAGCCTATATATAGGGGGGGGGGGGGGGGGGGGGGGGGGGGGAGAATTGGAGAATATGTTGAATACAGTAAATCCAAAAACCCTGCAATACGGAAGATATGCAATATTTAACTGCTATCCTCTAAAGATACAACTATATGAACATAATATAACTGCCATCTACTGAAGATGGTAATATGCAAAACAAATGCTATCTACTGAAGAAACCAATATGCAATTCAAATGCTATCTACTGAAGATAGCAATATATGTAAAACAAATGCTATCTACTAAAGATAGCAATATGTAAAACAAATGCTATCTACTGAAGATAACAATATGTAATTCAAATGCTATCTACTGAAGATAGCAATATGTACATTAAAGCTATCTACTGAAGATGGCAATATATGTAAAACAAATGCTATCTACTGAAGATAGCAATATGTAAAACAAATGCTATCTACTGAAGATAGCAATATGTAATACAAATGCTATCTACTGAAGATAGCAAAATGTAAAACAAATGCTATCTACTGAAGATAACAATATGTAATTCAAATGCTATCTACTGAAGATAGCAATATGTAAATTAAAGCTATCTACTGAAGATGGCAATATATGTAAAACAAATGCTATCTACTGAAGATAGCAATATGTAAAACAAATGCTATCTACTGAAGATAGCAAAATGTAAAACAAATGCTATCTACTGAAGATAACAATATGTAATTCAAGTGCTATCTACTGAAGATAGCAATATGTAATTCAAGCTATCTACTGAAGATAGCAATATGTAATACAAATGCTATCTAATGAAGATAGCAAAATGTAAAACAAATGCTATCTACTGAAGATAACAATATGTAATTCAAATGCTATCTACTGAAGATAGCAATATATGTAAAACATTGCTATCTACTGAAGATAGCAATATATGTAAAACAAATGCTAGATACTGAAGATAACAATATGTAATTCAAATGCTATCTACTGAAGATAACAATATGTAATTCAAATGCTATCTACTGAAGATAGCAATATGTAAATTAAATACTATCTACTGAAGATAACAATATGTAAATCAAATGCTATCTACTGAAAATAGCAATATGTAAATTAAATGCTATCTACTGAAGATAGCAATATATGTCAAACAAATGCTATCTACTGAAGTTAATAATATGTAATTCAAATGCTATCTACTGAAGATAGCAATATGTAAATAAAATGCTATCTACTGAAAATAGCAATATATGTAAAACAAATGCTATCAACTGAAGATATCAATATGTAATTCAAATGCTATCTACTGAAGATAACAATATGTAATTCAAATGCTATCTACCGAAGATAGCAATATGTAAAACAAATACTATCTACTGAAGATAACAATATGTAATTCAAATGCTATCTACTGAAGATAACAATATGTAAAACAAATGCTATATACTGAAGATAACAATATGTAATTCAAATGCTATCTACTGAAGATAACAATATGTAATTCAAATGCTATCCACTGAAGATAGCAATATGTAAATTAAATGCTATCTACTGGAGATAGCAATATGTAATTCAAATGCTATATACTGAAGATAGCAATATGTAATTCAAATGCTACCCAGACAACATACATATATTGGCCCAATGTGTGGTCCAGCGGATTCACCCTCGCTCCACAATGCCAACGTGTTGTGTCCTGGCATTACCGGCATTACCGGCATTCATTCATGTTGGGAAGTAAAACAGACTCGCTGTGCGGGAGGAGTGGCGAACCCCCCACAGCCAAGTATTACATGGGGAGTCTGGCCTAAACGCTAATGAAAGAGAGATGGGCACTCCGCGCGCGAGCTTTGCTCGGCACGAGTCTTTACTTTACTTTTATTGGCAATATTGGCATTGGCATTATCTTGTTGACCAATATTGGGCCAATATTGGTTCCCCATTGGTAATATTGGCATTGGCATTTTATTTGTCACCAATATTGGACCAATATTGGCTTTACATTGGCGCTCGTTAATTGGCATCATGTTGGCAACCAATATTGGACCAATATTGGTGACCAATTGAGTGCCAATGCCATTGGCACTCTCTTGGTCACCAATATTGGTTTTACATTGGCGCTCTTCAATTGGCATCATTTTGGCAACCAATATTGGTGACCAAGTGAGTGCCAATGGCATTGGCACGGTTGGTACTCTCTTGGTCACCAATATTGGACCAATATTGGTTTTACATTGGCGCTCTTCAATTGGCATCATGTTGGCAACCAATATTGGTCCAATAATGGGCGCAATATACCAGGGGCGGGAAATAACACCATTGATTTGATATTCAAATTATGACGTGGTCTATAAAAGGCGGCCGCTGTGAAGAGTTATCGCTTCCCGGCCTTTTGGCTAGGATCTTGTGCCTTGTCCTGTCCCTTGAAGATTTGTTCCCTTGTCCTAGGCTTGCCCTTGGCCAAATTGGTCCTGGCCACCTGGCTTCCTACCTAACATTTCTCAAAGATCGCCCAATATTGGCCCTCATTGGCGAGTGCCAATATTGGCCCAAGCTTGGGCCAATGGCCAAATAATATTATGCCAATATTGGGCCAATGAAAAATCAATATTGGGCCAATATTGTTATGTTATATTGGCCCAGTATTGGCCCAATATTGGCACTCATTGGCGAGTGCCAATATTGGGCCAAGCTTGGGCCAATGGCCAAATAATATTATGCCAATATTGTAAGCCAATATTGGGCCAATGAAAAATCAATATTGGGCCAATATTGGGCCAATATTGTTATGTTATCTGGGTATCTACTGAAGATAACAATATGTAATTCAAATGCTATCCACTGAAGATAGCAATATGTAAATTAAATGCTATCTACTGAAGATAACAATATGTAATTCAAATGCTATCTACTGAAGATAGCAATCTACTGAAGATAGCAATATGTAAATTAAATGCTATCTACTGAAGATAGCAATATGTAATTCAAGCTATCTACTGAAGATAGCAATATGTAATACAAATGCTATCTACTGAAGATAGCAATATATGTAAAACAAATGCTATCTACTGAAGATAACAATATGTAATTCAAATGCTATCTACTGAAGATAACAATATGTAATTCAAATGTATCTAGTGAAGATAGCAATATGTAAAACAAATGCTATATACTGAAGATAACAATATGTAATTCAAATGCTATCTACTGAAGATAGCAATATGTAATTCAAGCTATCTACTGAAGATAGCAATATGCAAATTAAATGCTATCTACTGAAGATAGCAATAATGTAAAACAAATGCTATCTACTGAAGATAACAACATGTAATTCAAATGCTATCTACTGAAGATAGCAATATGTAAAACAAATGCTATATACTGAAGATAACAATATGTAATTCAAATGCTATCTACTGAAGATAACAATATGTAATTCAAATGCTATCTACTGAAAATAACAACATGTAATTCAAATGCTATCTACTGAAAATAGCAATATATGTAAAACAAATGCTATCAACTGAAGATATCAATATGTAATTCAAATGCTATCTACTGAAGATAACAATATGTAATTAAAATGCTATCTACCGAAGATAGCAATATGTAAAACAAATACTATCTACTGAAGATAACAATATGTAATTCAAATGCTATCTACTGAAGATAACAATATGTAAAACAAATGCTAAAAATTGCCTGAAATGTGCTTAATTTGTTCTGAATTAGACATTTTTAGTAAGTTTTACACAAGTCCAAAATTTTCGATTGTTTGGGGACATAATGGGGTAAGGCTTGAACTGAACAACATGGTCGAACTGTGATGCTACCAATTACCAATGGTTTAGTTCACCAATTAAACAAGCTGGTTGTTTAAACTGAGTTGTTAAAAGAACCGTTTATAAATATTTGAACAAGTCTGTTTAAATGTTCAAACGGAGTTAATTGAACGACCAGGTTGTTTAACACGTGAATTGAAAAACCATGGTTATTTTAAACAATTTTTTAACAGTGTACGATTCAAGGTTGATTTTCCTGGGGCATTACAGTTCTTGAAATTATGTGCACATATTATGACAGGGTAAAAACATGTTTCCTCCAGGTTAGGACTATAAATGTACGGCAATTTATACCAAACTGGTGTGTCCTTCATAGTGTATTTCAAATGTTTGTGTGGTATCGAAAGTATTTTACAAATCGGGATTATGTTGCTGAAAGAGGCCTTTTTTAAGAATGGATTTATATGTTGATGTTCAGTAAAAAAATATAGTGCCCCGGTTTAGCTACATAGAGTTCAATTTCGAAGAACTCTTCAGTATCTCCTAGTATGGCTTTTAAGAAGAAGAGATTATCTAATCTTTAGCTTTTTTGAAATGGAACTCTCCAGGCAGATGCTATAAGGGCTGAATTGTCTCAAAGTTCCCTTGTGCGAATTTATATGAAATTGCGCCTTTCTAACTTTTCCTGTGGATATTTTCATCAACCAAAATCAACTTTTATTCAGAAACATGAGATAATCTTGAATACATTGAACTGAAAATTGGGTTATTCCTTAATGTAATTCTCGTCATCCTTCGATTTGAACCTGACCTTAAAAGAGCCGTGAGAGTTGAGACACACGTTTTGTTTTGGCGATAAGCCTGCAAGAAGTAATATACCACTGTTGAAGTAGCCTATACCATATTGTCTTAGCCTATGTGTACAATGCTTGCCGATGTAACAGTATAACTTGTTTGAAATATAGGCCTTAAATTGACATTTTTTGTAAATGCTTTACTGGAATGGCAATAAATATGACCCAAACTAACATGACACTTCATCATTGTTTTATGTGTTTCAATTTTTATTTTGATACAATTGAAAGTGCTCAAATGAAGCTATTCTAATTCTCGACAAAAGAATGGTTTACTGACTCGTCCCCAGAATTGTTATAAATAAATAGGATAATCGCCCAATCCGATACTTTTAGATGTCCTCACGGCTACAAGCCTACAACTTTTTATAGAAATATGCCTTTATAGAAACGAACGTTATCAAAACATGCACCGGCCTATTTGGGTCATGTGAACGTAGACCCTTGTTTATTGTTGCCTGAAGATTCTCCTTCATGCCCATTCCCCCTTTTCCCACCAACCACCTATGCAAAAACTGCTCTCTACTGAAGATGGCAATATGCAATGCAAATGCTATCTACTGAAGATAGCAATATAACAAAACGGGTGAAACATTACTTTTTTGGCCATGAAAATATTGATGTTGGGCAAAAAATAGTAATAATCATGTTCGGTAATCTTTAATCATAAGAATTTTTTCTATAGGCCTTCATGTTGGAGCTTTCGTTATCAAATTATGGCAACCACTCGGGCATGTCAACTTTGGCCAGAGAAACGTCATTCCGTGTGTAATTGAACATGATCAACAAAATCAATAAATATCTATCTACTAAAATGTTGATGGTTCCATTTGAACCCAAAACATATTTTCATGATTTTATCCATGACAAACAATATGTGAATATTAGATGTATCCCATAAATCATCATTGGAATCTCAAATGCAGTCTTTTCAGTTAAAGGAGAATTGGAGAATATGTTGAATATAGTAAATCCAAAAACCCTGCAATACAGAAGATATGCAATATTTAACTGCTATCCTCTAAAGATACAACTATATGAACATAATATAACTGTCATCTACTGAAGATAGTAATATGTAAAACAAATGCTATCTACTGAAGAAACCAATATGCAATTCAAATGCTATCTACTGAAGATAGCAATATATGTAAAACAAATGCTATCTACTGAAGATAACAATATGTGATTCAAATGCTATCTACTGAAGATAGCAATATGTAAATTAAATGCTATCTACTGAAGATGGCAATATATGTAAAACAAATGCTATCTACTGAAGATAGCAAAATGTAAAACAAATGCTATCTACTGAAGATAACAATATGTAATTCAAATGCTATCTACTGAAGATAGCAATATGTAATTCAAGCTATCTACTGAAGATAGCAATATGTAATACAAATGCTATCTAATGAAGATAGCAAAATGTAAAACAAATGCTATCTACTGAAGATAACAATATGTAATTCAAATGCTATCTACTGAAGATAGCAATATATGTAAAACAAATGCTATCTACTGAATATAGCAATATATGTAAAACAAATGCTATATACTGAAGATAACAATATGTAATTCAAATGCTATCTACTGAAGATAACAATATGTAATTCAAATGCTATCTACTGAAGATAGCAATATGTAAATTAAATACTATCTACTGAAGATAACAATATGTAAATCAAATGCTATCTACTGAAAATAGCAATATGTCAATTAAATGCTATCTACTGAAGATAGCAATATATGTCAAACAAATGCTATCTACAGAAGATAACAATATGTAATTCAAATGCTATCTACTGAAGATAACAATATGTAATTCAAATGCTATCTACTGAAGATAACAATATGTAATTCAAATGCTATCTACTGAAGATAACAATATGTAATTCAAATGCTATCTACTGAAGATAGCAATATGTAAATTAAATGCTATCTACTGAAGATAACAATATGTAATTCAAATGCTATCTACTGAAGATAGCAATATGTTAATTAAATGCTATCTACTGAAGATAGCAAAATGTAAAACAAATGCTATCTACTGAAGATAACAATATGTAATTCAAATGCTATCTACTGAAGATAGCAATATGTAATTCAAGCTATCTACTGAAGATAGCAATATGTAATACAAATGCTATCTAATGAAGATAGCAAAATGTAAAACAAATGCTATCTACTGAAGATAACAATATGTAATTCAAATGCTATCTACTGAAGATAGCAATATATGTAAAACAAATGCTATCTACTGAATATAGCAATATATGTAAAACAAATGCTATATACTGAAGATAACAATATGTAATTCAAATGCTATCTACTGAAGATAACAATATGTAATTCAAATGCTATCTACTGAAGATAGCAATATGTAAATTAAATACTATCTACTGAAGATAACAATATGTAAATCAAATGCTATCTACTGAAAATAGCAATATGTCAATTAAATGCTATCTACTGAAGATAGCAATATATGTCAAACAAATGCTATCTACAGAAGATAACAATATGTAATTCAAATGCTATCTACTGAAGATAACAATATGTAATTCAAATGCTATCTACTGAAGATAACAATATGTAATTCAAATGCTATCTACTGAAGATAACAATATGTAATTCAAATGCTATCTACTGAAGATAGCAATATGTAAATTAAATGCTATCTACTGAAGATAACAATATGTAATTCAAATGCTATCTACTGAAGATAGCAATATGTTAATTAAATGCTATCTACTGAAGATAGCAATATATGTAAAACAAATGCTATCAACTGAATATATCAATATGTAATTCAAATGCTATCTACTGAAGATAACAATATGTAATTAAAATGCTATCTACTGAAGATAGCAATATGTAAAACAAATACTATCTACTGAAGATAACAATATGTAATTCAAATGCTATATACTGAAGATAGCAATATGTAAAACAATGCTATATACTGAAGATAACAATATGTAATTCAAATGCTATCTACTGAAGATAACAATATGTAATTTAAATGCTATCCACTGAAGATAGCAATATGTAAATTAAATGCTATCTACTGAAGATAGTAATATATGTAAAACAAATGCTATCAACTGAAGATATCAATATGTAATTCAAATGCTATCTACTGAAGATAACAATATGTAATTCAAATGCTATCTACTGAAGATAGCAATATGTAAAACAAATACTATCTACTGAAGATAGCAATATGTAAATTAAATGCTATCTACTGAAAATAGCAATATATGTAAAACAAATGCTATCTACTGAAGATAACAATATGTAATTCAAATGCTATCTACTGAAGATAACAATATGTTATTCAAATGCTATCCACTGAAGATAGCAATATGTAAATTAAATGCTATCTACTGAAGATAACAATATGTAATTCAAATGCTATCTACTGAAGATAGCAATATGTAATTCAAGCTATCTACTGAAGATAGCAATATGTAAATTAAATGCTATCTACTGAAGATAGCAATATATGTAAAACAAATGCTATATACTGAAGATAACAATATGTAATTCAAATGCTATCTACTGAAGATAACAATATGTAATTCAAATGTATCTACTGAAGATAGCAATATGTAAAACAAATACTATCTACTGAAGATAACAACATGTAATTCAAATGCTATCTACTGAAGATAGCAATATGTAAAACAAATGCTATATACTGAAGATAACAATATGTAATTCAAATGCTATCTACTGAAGATAACAATATGTAATTCAAATGCTATCTACTGAAGATAACAATATGTAATTCAAATGCTATCTACTGAAGATAGCAATATGTAAAACAAGTGCTTTATACTGAAGGTAACAATATGTAATTCAAATGCTATCTACTGAAGGTAACAATATGTAATTCAAATGCTATCTACTGAAGATAACAATATGTAATTCAAATGTATCTACTGAAGATAGCAATATGTAAAACAAATACTATCTACTGAAGATAACAACATGTAATTCAAATGCTATCTACTGAAGATAGCAATATGTAAAACAAATGCTACATACTGAAGATAACAATATGTAATTCAAATGCTATCTACTGAAGATAACAATATGTAATTCAAATGCTATCTACTGAAGATAACAATATGTAATTCAAATGCTATCTACTGAAGATAGCAATATGTAAAACAAATGCTTTATACTGAAGATAACAATATGTAATACAAATGCTATCTACTGAAGATAGCAATATGTAAAACAAATACTATCTACTGAAGATAACAATATGTAATTCAAATGCTATATACTGAAGATAGCAATATGTAAAACAAATGCTATCTACTGAAGATAACAATATGTAATTCAAATGCTATCTACTGAAGATAGCAATATGTAAAACAAATGCTTTATACTGAAGATAACAATATGTAATACAAATGCTATCTACTGAAGATAGCAATATGTAAAACAAATACTATCTACTGAAGATAACAATATGTAATTCAAATGCTATATACTGAAGATAGCAATATGTAAAACAAATGCTATCTACTGAAGATAACAGACATATTAAAAACAAAACAAACAATTACCACTTTCCGGACTCGGACTGGGCTCCTCGGACTCGTAGCCGAGTACAGTTCAGTTAAAGGTAGATGACCCGATCACATTTTCGTAACACAGAATTATTTCAAACATACGGAGATTTTCATATCATATGAAAGCTCGTATTTTTCTCATCATCATACTGAAATTTGACGGCCTAAATCGGTATAATTACGGAGAAATCGATGAAATAACGTCGAATTACCGCGAATGGTGGTAACCACCGATATAGTTTGTGTACTTCTCAATGGGTACAGTTCACAGCATCTTGTGCGTCTAAAATAAGAACCATTAGAGCTATGCAACTCAAACTTTGGAACACGACTTTTCTAATGATGACCTTTCAATGTGGAATAGAAAACTTCAAGTTGAAAATCGGAATGTGATCGGGTCATCTACCTTTAAATCCATGTTAAAGGTAGATGACCCGATCACATTTTCGTAACACAGAATTATTTCAAACATACGGAGATTTTCATATCATATGAAAGCTCGTTTTTCTCTCATCATCATACTGAAATTTGACGGCCTAAATCGGTATAATTACGGAGAAATCGATGAAATAACGTCGAATTACCGCGAATGGTGGTAACCACCGATATCGTTTGTGTACTACTCAATGGGTACAGTTCACAGCATCTTGTGCGTCTAAAATAAGAACCATTAGAGCTATGCAACTCAAACTTTGGAACACGACTTTTTTAAGGATGACCTTTCATGTAGAATAGAAAACTTCAAGTTGAAAATCGGAACATCTACCTTTAAATGTGAAACAATTTATCTGAAACTGTCAATTTGATGTTTATCATGTTAATGTTGTCCATTTCCTAAAATTGATCTTCCACGTGAATATTTTTGAACCAGGGCTAGATGCAACATGTGAATTTATCAAGTTAGTAAGTTCTATCCTATTTAATTTCATTTACACGCTGTGCATTATACAACATAATGTAGCATAACATATCAGGCACGCTTGTTGTATATAGAACTAGGCCTACTTGGTATCTAAATATGTTTACCATGTTTAGCATACATTTATCAACACACCCCAACATACGTTCATATGAATCAGAACTGGTTGGTGGTCGGGGAGGTAAAAACAAGGATGGAATATGGCTATAGTAAACTTGAGCACGACAGTCAAGTTCATAAAGACATGACACCTTTAAAGGGGCACTAAGAGATCCTTCATGGAGAGAACCCTCAATTTTGTCAGAAGTTTTTTTCCTTCACATACGTAATGCTTATACGTATCAACTACCACCTAAAATTATAGAGCTTAATTAGTAGTATTTCATGTGAAATTCATGGATTTGATAGCGTTTTGAGTTTCGATGAGATCACATCGAAACTACCCAAATTCAACTATATAAAAGGCCCCAAATGGCTTCAACTTATTTGTTTCATGTTTATTCAAAATAACCTTGAAGACCACCATGGCTTGTTGCGTATATTTCAGGCAATCATTTATGGCCGAGTAACCGGCTATGTGAAAGTAGGGGAATATGGGGCAACTGGTCCATGGGGTAAGTGGTCCAAAATGAAGGTTTGGCATGGGTATGCTGGCCGTCTTTTGAACAGTACGACTTATGTTGAAACTTGACATATACATGTATCTGTACCTTCTACATACCCGAACATTTGCAACTTTAGGATAACTTGACATGCGAGTATTCTCCAGATCATTGTAGCCACCTTCTTCGATGACAGATTGGAAATTCATGTAGTAAGGAAGATTTATGAAGATGAGTTCAGACCATCTTGTATGTACTTTATATGATTGATGGATATATAAATATCTATGCAGTACAGTTATCTTAAAAGTAGATGTTCTGATTACTGGCCCGATTTTCAACTTGATGTTTCCTGTTTTATACGGAAGGTCATCCTTAAAATTGTCACATTCCAAAGTTTGAGTTGCATAACTGCAATAGTTCTTATTTAAGAATCACAAGGTCACAATAATTTTGCCCATTGAGTAGTACACAAACTGGCTGGTGGTTAACCACCTTTGGCAGTAATTCACCACTTTTTCGCCTATAATTTGTAAATGGAACATTTCTTGCCCCTAAGATTTTACAGACATAATGAGAAAAATATGGGGATTCTTCTGATATCAAAAAATCATAGCCCCCAAAAAGTGATCGGAACATAAACCTTTAAGGGAGCTGTAAACCCTAGACATGAAATTTATCAAGCGCTGTTACTTTTGAACTATTAATGTGATGTATATAAAAGTATACATTTTCGTAAAGGACATCAGTCACTTGTGCCTTAACTTATGCCATTACATTGTTTCTCAATTAGATATTGCTTAAGGCAACATTATTGAGTATAATAGATAGTGTAGATGAGATGTAGTCATAGAACCCATTTCTGGTATCAAATTTCACGAAAATTTCACAATTACCAAAGATAAAAATGTGTACTACAATTTATTGTGATACAGCTGCCATCTACTGAAAGCAATATAAATACCTACTGCAATACAACTGCTTTCTGGTGATTACAACAATATAAAAATCAACAGCAATATGCTGTACATCTTTCTGCTGATGACAGAAATATACAAAATTGCTCTGTTGAAGATAATAATATGTAGCACAATTGTCTATCTATTGAAGATACCATACTGCAGCATAAATGCCATCTACTGAAGGTAGCAATATGAAATACATCTTTCTGCTGATGATAGCAACATTCGAAACTGCTCTCTGTTGAAGATAGCAATATGCAGCACAATGTCTTTCTATTGAAGATACCATGCTACAGAACAAATGCTATCTACTGAAGATAGCAATATGCAATACATCTTTCTGCTGATGACAGCAATACACAAAACTGCTGTTGAAGATAGCATTATGCAGCACTATGTCTATCTATTGAAGATACTATACTGCAGCTACAACTGCTAACTGCTATCTACTAAAGATAGCAAAGTGCAACAATCTACTATCTACTGAAGAAGGCAGTATGTAATACAACTGCTATCTGTTAACGATAGCAATATGCAGCACATGCAATTCTATCTGCTGAAGATACCAAACTTCAACACAATTATTATGCAGACGACAGTTCCAAAATTTCACAAAATGTTTCATGAATGCCAAATTATTGAATTTCATCCCCATCTTTGGAATCACAATGAGAAATGCACTAAAATAAGTACAAACATACCTAGTGTTGGTTCAGTAATTCTTGAGATAAGACTTTGAAAGTTGAGAAAGGTTTCTGAAGAATCTGTTTTGTATTTGGTTAAACTAAAAGCCGCGTGGAAAGTGTTAAGAAAACACACACACACACTCTCAGAGACACTCCCTAGATTCACGAGAATTATCGACACAATATTTATCTATATAAATGTAGCGATGGAAATACCCACATGACTTTCCACCCGGGGTAGACAGTCCCGGGGTCGACCAACCCTGGGTGGACCAACCCTGGGTAGACTACAACAGAGCGCCCTCACGGAATAAACCGCAATAATACTGTTTATAAAAAACCTTGGAAACTATTTAAAACACTCAGGGGGTTGGTGGTCGGGGAGGTAAAAATAAGGATGAATCATTCTTAAACAACCCCGAGACTGTCCGGATTATTCTAAAAGAGCCCCTGGACCGTCCGGATCATTCTAAAACAGCCACTGGACTGTCCGGATCATTCTAAAACAACCACATCCACCCAGACTGTTTCTAACCCAACCTAACCCTAACCCTAACCCTAAACCTAACCCTAAACCTAAACCTAAACCTAAACCTAAACCTATCCCTAACCCTAACCCTAACCCTAAACCTAACCCTATCCACCCAGGGTTGGTCTACCCCGGGACTGTCTACCCCGGGTGGAAAGTCATGTGGGTATTTCCATTGCTGCATATAGATATATATATAATATATATCATCAACGCCGACAAGCGGTTTCTTCTTAACCAAAGATCGGAACTTGTATCTAAATGCCGTCAACATCAGCACGAAATAACGACAATATCAGTTGCCTGACGAATGCAGTAGCATGAAACTTTAATATATTCACGCTCTACTGCATAGCATTGAGCACTCTTTTATTGCATGAAAATAGCCAGACTCGGAGAGTCTATATACATCATAGATTTATAATTCTGTGATATACATATAGATATATTTCTTTATTCATTCAATATAAGGCAAGTTCATATGGATAACCAACAAAGCGATGTGAGAAATTACATTCATAAAAGGCACATTCAGGCTAGGTGATGTTTACTGTGCATTATGGTGTGTTATTGCAATGGAGTTTATAAATGTATTCAACTATTAATTGCAACAGCCTATGACGCATCGTGTTAATACTGGCGTTCTATTTTTCAACATGTTGGCTGCCAGCACCAACAATGATGATGAATTACTGAGGCAGAAGCAGCAATTACTGAGGCAGAAGCAGGTCCACAGCACTACAACGCACTCCATAAATAACACCCGAGTACTAAGGACCCTTTACATGTCTTAGGACACAATCAGAACCAGTGTTGCTAAAAACACTGGCACAATTCTTAGTTATAAGAAAAACCCAACCCCAATTGCATTTTAAACATTTGTCTACATAGAGACAAGCAGAGTATTGTCAAAAAGTGGCAGAATTCTTATCAATGGGAAATGTTAAATCCTATTCATCCCCCTCTCTGTGCAGTGACATCACAGTGCATTCCAATGATTGCAGCTCATTTGCCGTATCCGTGGAATAGGCACTGACCCCACAGGGCTGAAAGCTGGCCTACTCAGGGCGGTAAACATTGTCTCAGGTCTAAAATTGTGCAGTGGTAAAAATACAATTGTGGGGTTTCTTCTAATACTAACAACAAGGGGGGGGGGGGGGGGGGGAAGAAAAAAGAAAAGAAAAAGCCACATCAAATTACAATATGACATAACTCTGCCATTACCATAATACATATTACATATTTCTTAATGAAATCATTTTCAAGAGGTATTACTGTTGGTTGGTGGGAAAAGATACATTAGAAAACTCTCAAAAACAAAGTGAATGATGCCATGAAATATGTAACTTAGCCCCCTGAGCACTACCTGGCTATCATACAGTGTTTATAATCAGTTCATTACAAGATATACTCATTTGAATAACCATTTAAAATACAGCTTGTAAAATATTGCACCCCATCTTTATCATGGATACAATCATCTTAACAATGTTTCTGATTGGTGTAAGTAATGATGTATCCATATTTTCTGACCAATCCGCAGGTAGTTCTCAGGGGGTTAAATAATACATATGTATAATAGAAATCTACTTTTAATGATAAAGGCCTGAACTCATAAACTAATAGTACCATTATTTCACGTTTGTTAAAGAATCAAATATATTTCACCAATACCGTTCACCACGTTGATAACTGTATTGATATACAAACAATGGAGAAATAATAAAACGTATCAGGCACGCTTGTTGTATCAACTTTCTAATGTTTAGCATACGGACGCAATGTTTATCATACATTTATCAACAGATACGTTCATATGAATCAGAATTGATGATTTTGTTCTCAATTTACCTAGTGCAATGTTTTACACCAACTTATGACACCTGATCAGCTGCAGCATTGTCCCGATTACCAACTTTAACCTAGCGAGATACCCTCGCTACGCTCGGTCCCCGCTAGATGAGCAAATGAGATTCATGAGTTGTAACTTGAGTTCATGAGTTGTCAATTGCTGGAAAACTTGAGTTCATGAGTTGTAAATAAACTCCGGTGGCATGGGTTCGAGTTTACGGGTATTAAAGAACTGGGTGAATAAGTGCCTACAAACAGCGTTAGATCTATCGCATCGGTGAATGTATTAAATAAATAATATGTTTCAAATATTAGAAGTATTGAATATAATTATAATTATAAAAGTTTTATAAAACACAGGCGGTATGTGAAACGTGGCACCTGATAGGCGGTACGCATACTTGCCGTCTAAAAACCGGGCTAAAACGCGCCAAAATGGGTACAAATCTGTGGGTTCTGTATTTGAAGCAACCCCGTAATGTCCGTAGTTGTAATGTATTAAAAAAAATATATATATTTAACATGTTTAATTACCTCATGGCCCTCCCATGCGTTTATACAAATATATATATAATTAACATCAATTCATGAATATCGACAATATTTCATGGTTAGACTATCTTTTGAATAAAAGTGCTCAATCCCAAACGGGAGATAAATATATGGTTATCCCACATTACTTTATTAACACCCAACCTCAACCTCTGACACCACTTAACTCCCCACCACTCCCCACCCCACCAAAAACAAACCCCCACAAAACGCTACTCACATAACTATATAACCCTATCCTAAACCATTTCCCGAGGTTTTACCCTACCCCTAATAGTAATAGGCCTATAACCACAATTTCCCGTGTGGTTTATATGCGCCATGTGTATAGGAAGAGTGCGTATAGTGCCGCGGCAGTGATCCCTTGCGCTAACATGCACACGACGCGTACTTGTATCCCCACTTTCATCATGACAGGCTGCATTATAATAGGAAGGCTATTATAGTGACATGGTGACCGAAACCTTTTTTTCGGCGGGGCTTAAGCACTTGGACTCACACCAGGGACCCATGTTCGATCCACAGTCCCGGCGAAGCACGGTTTCCTGTCATTATTTGACCAATCCTTCCCTCCTCCCGATAACCCGTTACACCTGTTCCAACAAATTCACCGTGAGGGGAGGGAGGAGGGGGTGGTGGTGGTCATGACTATCTAATCAGTCTTTTGCTTTTGTCGTATACAAATTCTGAAACATCGACGACAGCAGAAGTACATCAACCATGTAACTACTACTATGATCATTAGTAAAACTACACAAACATCCAGACTATAGTACTGTATAACCCCCATATCGGAGCCACGTGGTCGAAGATGAGCACCCCCGTGTTTTATTACATGTTCAATCCAGAATACCGCCTTCTCTCTTGGTGACAATGGATGGTCTCTGTGTATAGCCGACCAATGCTGAGCTGCTTCTGCATAACTGTGTAAAAATAATTAAATCAATCAAATTCTATATCAATAATATCAAAAATAATATCAAAAGTTGCCAAAGTGGGATTTACAATATTGTTACTGATATGATCATATCTCGGCGGGAGTTAGGGTGTGAAATTTAATGGGATGAAGTGTATTTAATAGAGGACCAATAGGGCTTACCAACAGTTTATTTCTTTGAAAACCAAATACATGGTATGTAATATTAATTATGTTTGTCCCTCATAGGATACTTTTTTGACACGCCCTGTAAACGCCCTACCTGCTATTATTCAATACATCGGTGATTGTCTTATACATCAGGTTTTCGTTGAGATGAAATCTGTCAAGACATACGGCTACACCCTTAGTGGACATTCGAACGGCGTTATCGGATTGGTCTAAGCCGAACGGCACTAATACCATTGGGACGGCGTGGTATAAGGCTTCATATATACCATTAATACCACCGTGACCGATGAATAGTTTTGTGTTAGGATGACCTGAAATAGAGGATATGAACAGTTTTGTATTGCGGATAAAGTATTAACAATTTGTATCACGAAGGTTTAGGCCATTCTAAAAGTTGTGTGTTTAGTGAATATTTGAAATTTTTAACTTTTGTCTTAAATTGAATTTGTGTCTTTCTGCCAATTAAATTAACATATCAGGCCTATCAAACAAATTTGTTGTTTTTTTCTATTCAAATCTACGAGTATACCGTATAAGCAGAACGAATCATTTTTGTTTTGCTTTCTACTTAATGTAGCAAACTATCTGATTAACTGTTTTAACGTCGCTAAATGACAAAGCTTACGTATAAATCATGTTTTACATTCAGTTTATTTTGTTTTCTATACGTCAGATTATTTCCTCGATAAGCCGACAATATCAATGGTCTTATGTGCTCTCTATCATGTCTATGTACGCTAGTAATCTAAACGGTCTATAGATTAATCAGTTCCAAAGTTGGCGAAAATTGTGAGGCTAGCCGGCCCAAATGGAATGCTGGTCACCGCTCGCTGATGCCTGCTTATGATGCGCATTTGTCATGATTATTAGTATAGCTCTGAACCATAGCTAAACAGTAATAGTAAATGATAAGTTTCACTTTTGTGCCGAAGAGAGCCAGAGAGAGATTTTGGACAACGGGGGAACAACGGAAACGGAAAATTACCCTCAAAATGAATACTTCTATATATGTTTTGTCGTTTTTCTTCGAATTGTGTGGTTAGATATAAGAGCACTATTTTAATACTGACATTGGAAAACAATGGATGATATCTAAATATGATACCGTATTATCATGTATCAATAAAATTGTAATTTCTCCCACCATTTAGTCCTCTATTGAAGATCTCCCAGTTCTTATGAAAAGCAAATATGACTTTTACAGTGTCCTTTATGGAGAGCTACTGTAATGGTTGTCCTGAGTGTGGTTCTTGCTAAGCAGAGGGCATATCTTTCATAACAAATCAGTCCCTTTCATGGTTTATTTAGTCTGTTAATAAAGAGATATCTGAAATTTCAGAACGGTTATACTTAGAATTGGTCAAATATTCAGCACTTAAGATATATTTTGTTGTTTTTCACCCGTGTCCGTCTTACAAAATAGATATTCGGTTTTCACTGCATCTCCAGAAAAGTACAACCAGTGTCAGACCAATTTACTATGAATTTGTAACTGAGATTGAACCTACAATTGTGGAATATTTCATAAGACTTACTTATCAGCAAAGTTATCAGGTTAGGAGGTAGAACTTATTGAATGACCTTCGTAACGCGTAGGCAGGCCTACCCTCCAATAAGTATTTATCCAGCTCAACGGTCAAGGGGTTGACTCATCCACAAAAGAGCGAAATGAATAGCTATCACTAAAGTTACAGAATGGCAGATTACTATCAAAAGCCCTTCTTGGTCAGTTTCTTTTCCTAGTAGGTTTATAATACATGTAGTAGGTTTACATGATCATAGTTTCTCACCCAACAAATCGTTCTGTGGCATCCATTTAACAATCATAATGTTCTCTTTCACTTGGGGCATGTTGTCACCGTTATGCCGCCACACCACACGCTGTGGCAGTCGTCCAAACACATTGGCAAACACAGTTGTGTCTCCCTTGCCAATGTTGATGCTTGATCCCTGCGTGTTAAGATTTGTAAGAAATGAAATTGATAGAATAAGATTATTAAGACGTGAAATTGACAGAGTTGTCACGGCATGCACGGGAACTTAATGAACTTGATAGATTATTAGAAACGTTGTCTGAATCCTATGCCACCCACCACGTACATCCTTCGTTGACAACTTGTGTCTTAGCATGCGCTCAGATCCATAGAACGCCTGAGCGCTCCTAGCCAATAAAGAAATATGCCTACTTTTTATTAGATATAGGCCTAAACATTCAAATTATTTTTCTGTACGTATAGTCCCAAACATGACTCAACTCGTACAATCAAGTTTGGTATCATTTTAAAGCTTGAAATGTCTTTTATAACTTGAAGCATATGGTAAGGACACTACAAATGAGGTACAATTGCTATGATAAGATTTAAAATTGAAACCCAAACATTAATTCGGAGATGATTAGTCTGAGTAATGAAACTAGGCCGGCTTGGATAAAGTGGGATAAAGTGTCAATTTTAATTACAAATATGGGTGACCCTGGGGTCGGAGATTGACTCCCAAGAAGCTATACCCTATTACTATATCTCGATTTAAGGGTTAGGGTGATTGCATGTTAGTATTAGTATTATATGGATTAGGGTCGAGGTTACACTAATAACAACTGGCTCGTTCTCATTAACACACTTACCATTGATACTACTACAACGCCATGCTTGCCTGCACCCTCAACAAAGTCGGCAAGCTCCTAAGATGAAAATTAAAATTCAATCAACGTAAGACTTAAACTAGAACTATATAAAAGTTATTCGAGTATATACGCAATACGGGGCTACCAATCCTATAGATGATGTGACCGTTGTTTACAACAGTAGTTTTTACAAATTTATTAGCGCCTGGTCTGAAGACATGATAGAAGTACTCCATGACTACTGCATATGCGTACTATTCAAAAGCTAAATACTCATTGAGCGCCAATTTTAAAAGCACCTGCCTTTATGGTGCGTAAACGCATACTACCGGGCAACCATATTTAGAATATACCTGGTCTCTCATTGTGCTAGGGATGCAGACCATGACTGCTGCACTATTCTACAACGTAAGTAATGATCAATCAAGTGTGAATTTAATTTACAAAGCACATTCCCTGTAGGTGCGCACGCATACCACCGGGCATTACGTCACAGGTCACATCATCTATAGAATGCATCTTTCGAGCAGTCGCTAGCGAATTTAGCAGTTCTTATGAATGACGACGAGCTTAACTACGTTATTATTATTGCAAACGATTATCCCAAAGAGAAGAAACCAATCGCCACTATCGCTGCATTGCCAGCCCATTGAAGTTATTGTAAAGCTGCCATCATAACTAGGTCAAACAGCGCGGCGGTTGCGACCGCTAGTCGCTCGGCACATTGGCACATAGTGAAGTTGCACGCCACGATCAGTCGATTTGAATGACAACGCCAATAATACGAGGGTCGTTCAATAAATAATGAAAGTGATCATGGTATGGGATGCATGAGTGATTCTATTGAATGATAATGTAATCAATATAAAGTATGAACCTTTGTCTTTCAAACAATACAGTTTTGGATTTCTAAGTGTGAATTATGACGTCATAGCATTGTCTCAAAGTAAGTACACTTGGGACACTGCTAAATCAGTTATTTGGCGGTAAATTTGAATTGTTTGTATGAAACATGTGGTAAGAAGATTGCATAACATGACACCAGAAACAGGTAAATCCCAATTTCTTTCGCGTAAATATGATAAGAAAGACCATAACTTTAATCCCTGTGTAATTTGATATATGTAGTATAAGAGGAAAAAGTAAGGAGAGGCAATTGAATAAAAAGTATACAAATATCAGTATTTCAAATACCCAATTTCATTGAAAAATGCCCAGTAAGTGAATCACTAATATTGCGGAAAATCAAACAATTTAGGAAAAATCCTAGCAATTAACAAGTTTTGGAGATTCCATATAATAGCTAACTAAATATCTGAACTTATTCGCATGAAACATGCAGAAAATATGCGCATGCGCAGACGGCAGATCATTTTGAACGGGGCCAAAAATTGTTAAAATCATGAAATTTACCAGATAAAAGCTTACTGTGCTTTCAAATTTTAATCAGAAATGATGAAAAATGCTTAAATCAATGTGTATAAATATTGTGATAGTCAAAATGAAGATATACATGAATGTACCAATCAAAGATGGCTGCCACAACCTCTCTTATTACTGTTATCTTTAGAGCTACTAGATATGTATTGTTAAAGTAATCGTCACATAATTTCAATGGTTTGAGGAAATTTTATGAACAGCTCCTCTTGAAGTCCCCACTATTATTGCTTTACATCCCACAACAATTTACTAAATTATAATCCCTCCATTGTTCTTTATCCTTTGTTCTATTCTAAGGAATATTATTGCGGATTTTGCTAAATAAAAGCGTATTTGAGATGGTCCCTTCTTGTTTGTATTATGGAATTCAGATCTAAGAAAGAGTGTCATACAAAGATAAGTGAGTGTTCTAACTATGTGCCAAGTGTTATCTGTTTTTATGCTTGCATTGCCGAGATATACGCAAATGTATCAATCAACCCATATTCACCATATTACATATCCAGCCAAATAATTGACAGATTTCAGTCAGTGTCTGAAACCTATTGTGTTTATGTTAATGACGTTACATAACCAAAGGTATCTAACAATCCAAAAGTGTATTGTTTGAAAGACAAAGGTTCATACTTTGTATTGATCACATTATCTCTCAATAGAATCACTCATGCATCCCATACCATGATCACTTTCATTAGTTATTGAACGACCCTCGTATGCTCGTGTCTTCATGTACACTGTCAAAATGGTGTCTTCGCGACTTTTTAGGGTCATGTCATATCACGAGCCAAGACATGTCTGGTGAAGCCAGTTTTGAGACATGTCTCCAGTAAAACACGAGTCACGTCTCTATGTAAGACTTGTCCCGCAAAGAAGTATCTTCATGCAAGACACGTCTAAAATGTAAGACATGTCTATTGAAGCAAATTTTGAGACATATCTTGGCTCGTGTATTGAAGCAAATTTTGAGACATATCTTGGCTCGTGCCTTCAGCCAAATATTTTTTAATGTTTAAGACCCGTTTATTTGCAAGATATGACTTCAAAAAGTCGCCAAGACACCATTTTACAGTGTATAGGTCTGTATATGGATCGATTTGCTTTCAGATTCTATAATTGATCAAACAATACTGCTATCCCCTATACCCCCTCAACTGGAGAGGAGAGTTGCGATCAGTTAGAAGAACATAGGCTCACCGGTAGAGCAATCGCTATCTAAAAAGTGGAAGACTGATCTCACTCGCCCCAAAGTGCCCTTTTAGTCAACCCTAATTATCTTCGCCGTCAACAGTTTAAAAACAAGGGAGAAGTGGAACCTCCTTCATGTGTGTCTCATTTCTTATGACGTTGTTCGCAGTGATCGAGACAGAATTTCAAATTGAAATGAATGATCACCTTGCCTCTAGCCTACCTTTGGTAATGACTTAGCCGGTTCTGCCATTAAACCACCGACTTGGACGAAGTTAGGCGTTGAAGGATGAGCGAAATTCATCGCGATGTCCGCATTTGTAAGCCACACCTCAGCTTTACCCATAAGCTCCATTAACGTCATATCTGGACATAGATTAGAGTCGTCTTTGATTTGGGAGTAGGACGATATCGTAAAATGGGAAAACATGGCAGTGCCGACAGTCCTCAAAAGTAAATTTTTTGTTCTTTCCAAGAAAGACATCTGATCAGAGGAACCAGTTCCGAACCCGGGAACGTACGATGCCGGCGATGGGAAATGAAAGATATCCTCGTTAAATGTTGGGTATTTAGTTGTGGGCGTGATAGCTACAAACGGCACGTCGAGATAGCAATGCAGCAGGAATTCGCACTGCCCAAAAGGATTTAGAAGTATCAAATCGAAGTTTTCGTCTTTGAGTCGTTGAAGTGCCGCTTTGTCTTGCCATAAATAAGCACAATGTGAAATAGTCATGCGAGAAAATGCCAGCAATTCCTGCATTGACATTTCTGGGTTGGTGACTATTTCAAAAAAACGTTCAGTTATTTGAAGATACTCCTCTCCGTCTAGTGGTAAATTGAAAGTGATAACTTCAGAGTACGAGTCCGAAGAATAACCACGATCTTTGAGTATAGAACTGGACAGAATGACCACCCGATGACCACGCTGTATTAGTTCCTTTGTCAGAACGGATTGAAGTCGGACATGGCTTGGTATGTAGGGATTTGTAGAGGGATTGGCCATCAAAATATTAGCGCCGGTTGCGCCACGACGTAGATGTACTGCGAATACAGCAGCGACGAAGATGCCGAGTGTGACTGACTTCATTTTTTTCATGTCCACCGGCGACAGTAATTTATTTTGAATGTAGAGTTCCAAGTGTCTTTCAAGTGTTAGCCTAACAACTCTTGTTAATGCTATCTACGATAAATAACTAATGGGCTAGGTCTGAACTCGCTATCACATGAAAGGCTGGCTACATAATATGTATGAGTTCATGACTCCATATCAGTCACATTGTGCCCATTCATACAGACACCAAGGTCATGTAACATGTAGGGCCGGGGAGATGCGGGAGAGTTGAGCCAATTTTTATATTTTGTGTCACCATATGCGGAAGGAAAGTACAAACCTGTAAAAAATTAGTGTAAACTTTAGAGTGTTGTTTTCGTTGTGAAACAATAACAGTTGGGATAGCAGTTAAGGCTTATTTATATAAAAGGTTTGAAGAAAAAAATGGTAAAGTGGCTCAACTCTCCCTACAGTATGGGAGAGATGAGCCACCATTTCAGGAGAGTTGGGCCAGCATGATAAGTCAATGGCTGGTGAAAAAAACAAAATAATATTTTCAACTTTTGATTTATTAATCCTTAAAGTAAATATGGTGCTCAATTGTTATTATCATGGCACAAAATAAAATTTTCTCTCATTTATTATACATTTTTCACCTTTAGTCCAAAAATCAAAATGTTACTATATACATGTTTTCCCTATGCTCAACTCATCCCATGACAAATGGCTCAACTCTCCTCATGGTGACCATTTTGTAAAGAACCCAATCCTGTCCGGTGTAGAACTTTTGGTAGTTTACAATAGTTCTCTAAAATAATGGTCATAAATACACCCCCTTCAATACACACATATACCGCCATTATAGTCTAAGTCTTGCTATGGGAAAAAAGACAAAACATTAAACATTTATTTTTCTATTTTTCACTCAAAAGATATTTTTTTTCCTTTTTCTTCTTTACGTACGAGTATCTTTGATACTGAGCACACATGACAGTAGAGTTTAACACTAATAATGTCTTATTGATGCTATATAACAATATATGCCAATATACATTTTTAGTAAGTTACTACTTTTCGAGTTATAGGGGTGGCTCAACTCTCCCGCATCTCCCCTAAGAAAGAATACAAAGTCCGTTGATATACGCCGCACTTTGTGACTCGGTTCCGTTCAATGACCCGAGCAATGAACACAAAACCGAATGTGATCTCTGGATCATTACTACAAAACGTTATTTTTAGTTAATTATTGTTATTTTACAGTTGAATGGTTATATAATCACCGAGCCTGGCATCACAGTTGGCTATAGTAAACTTGAGCACGACAGTCAAGTTCATAAAGGCATGACACCTTTAAATCCCGGTACAATAGGTAGTCGAGGATGCAATACCTGCTCTCTATGGAATCTAAAGTTAAAGGGGCACTACCGGGTGCTTCAAAAAAAGTTGAACCAAGTTCAAAATAATTTTTCAACAACATTAATAGCTTCAGAGAATTTGTGTTTACTTGGTCTTGATCAACAGTACGTTTTGAAATTATCCTGAATAAATGGCGCGTTTAGCTTGTTTGGTTCTACAGATATGGTTCATTACAGAAAGCATGCACACGGGAGCGTCATTTAGTTTTTGTCTTCAACAAAACAGCATGCTCAAGATTCAGAATTGAAAAGCTCGCCCAGACAAAGTTTCCCAATCTCTATGCTTATGAGCCATTCACATTCAACAAAGAAACGTAGGTACGTATGAAGGTAATGTCATGCACCAGACAGATGTTTGAGATGTCTCTTTTTTTTCTTCTTTTTTTCCTTCTTTTTTCACAATTTGTGAATGCGCTCTATAATGAACCATATCTGAAGAACCAACCAAGTGTTACCTTGAATTGGGTCAACTCTTTTTTGAACCACCACTAGAGATACGTATTGGAGTGCGCCCTCATTTTTTATGGCAATCATTTATGGCCGAGTACACGGCTATGTACAAGGGCGTATCCAGGACTATTTTGATGGGGGGGGGGGGGGGGGGGGGGGGGGGGCAATGTTGTATCCTTGTAATCGGAGTGAGCGAACCGAGTGGTTCGCCCCTGGAAGCTCATGGGTTTTCGGCATTTTAAGGCAAAGATTCAGCATTATGTAGCAGTAATTTTGGCATTTTCTCACATGCCTACTAAAAACAATTATTCCTACATATAGGTATTACTATATTAGGTAACAGGAGTAAAATCCAATCACAAAATGTGCACATTTAAATTCAAACTTAAACATCATCCACATCAAGTGGATGGGGTCCAGAGCCCTCGTTAGGGCCCCTGGAACTTGGAAGCTCCTGGGTTTTAAGGAATTTTAAGGCAAAGATTTAGCATTCTGAAGCAAGAAGAATTAGGGTTGTTCGAGATCCATCCAACACCATTGACCGCACTGCTGGGGGACCTTGAGTGTGGCAGTGGTGGAACTGGTAGCAATCTTGTAGGCGCTGCAGTCTTGCCACATGACTTAGCACACGTGGTGACTTTCAGCCAGATTTGGGCTAGTTTTAAAACTAAAATCTGCTCTTCGGATAATATAATGTGATTTGTTTTCTCGAAATTTGAACTTTTATTTTTACAAAATATGATATAGCGCTAGTTTCTATGACAGACTGAAGTTAAAAGTTGGAATTTCTTAACACAACAACATTTTTCAAAAGTAATATATAGGGCTCCTACACACAGAAAAATGTTTACATAATTATGTTAAATATAGAACTCCATAATTATTATGTAAACCTTTCACACAGTATTTGTGTATAAAATACACAAGTTATGTAAAAATAACTTGTGTATTTTGTACACAACTTAATTGTGTATAAAATACACAAGTTATTTTTACATAACTTGTGTATTTTATACACAAATACTGTGTGAAAGGTTTACATAATAATTATGGAGTTCTATATTTAACATAATTATGTAAACATTTTTCTGTGTGTAGTTACATCCAGACTAAAGAGCCTTTGAGCCACGCTTAGGACAGCGGTGGAAATGGTAGCAAGCACGCTGGCAAGATACAGGTGGTGTGAAATAAATCAGATAAATGTTGTATAGGAGGGGGATGATTTATTACCCTGGATAAAGCATCAAAGCCGTGGTCAAGAAAGTTGGATAACATACATGGAACGGAACCGTCGGTCATTTATTGCTGTCTTAATGTTACTTGTCTCCAATCCAGTATCCTGCTTGAGTAAATAAATAAATGTCAGAGCAGGTCTTCCCGGTTTTCTTTTGCCATGCTTGGTGCACCAGTTTGGATACTGGCTCCTAACTTCTGAAACAGTGGCCAGCCAACCTTGTTCGTCTCTTCTGAATCTTCTGGCTTAATTTTGGGAGGTCACCATACACTTGGGTATTTGGTATGTTGTTTCCAGTTGACATTGAGTACTGCTCTCAATTCTGGTATAGCAGCCATCAAGCTCTTTCTGTAACTGGGAGTAATGGTTCAAGCTTCGCATCCATATAACAGAACTGACTCTATACCGTTGAGGCAAACAGGCGAAGTTTGAATTTCCGGGAGAGAGTAGACTTCCATATTTGGGTCATTTTGCTACATGCTCTCCATGCTGCTCATTTGCGTTAATATGCCCTTTGCTGTACTCTCCATCCAGGCACCAATATATTTTTAATCTTGAACCTCCTCCAACTTGATACCATCATTTGTCTGTATGGATCCCTTCTGACTCTGGTTATTATAACATAAATTGTGTCTTTCCAGCATTCATTTTCAGACCGACCTTTGCTACTCAGCTCTTTGCAGTTCGAGATACATTATAATGTTGAAACCTGTATAAAAAATCATTGCGCGAAGCGTGCTAACATTTTCAGTTGATGAACTTAAATGGTCCAGAAAAAATTCCTGAAGCCACCTTGTTAAACTTAAATATTGAAACATTAAAACTAATACTCGCGAAGCGCGCAAAAAATGTGATTTTTGACACTAAAAAGGTACAGTATGACGTTTTAAACATCCTCCACATAATATTTAGAATATTTGGTGTGGTTCGAGACCCATAATATTGTTGAAACCTGCATAAAAAATGCGCTTATGTCAGTTTCTGAACTAAAATGGTTATGGCAAACTCTCCTGAAGCCGTCTTGTTAAGGGTGCACACCACTATTACAGTTAAACGCCAAAGATTCCGTCGATCGCGATCACGAATGTAGTTCCTAAATAACGGGGGGAAATGGTTAATATTGACATGATTAGTCATTCAAAATTATTGAATTTGGTCTATATTTGTTCACTGAAGTGTACCCGAGACAATTCGAATGAAAAGAGTATACATCTACTGTTTTATTTTAAAATATTGGCGGACGGATACACATTGGTCACAACGGGTTACAAGGTGTAATTTCGTGTTAAAAAATACTAGGCGTACTCCGTATAAAGGGGAAAATATAGAAAAATGTAATCGGTCACCCTGTTCTTAGTTTTTGACACAGGTAAGATATATGTGTGTTAATAAATATTCCAAGATTTCATTAAATTAGTTGCAAGGTAACTCAAGATATTGCCCTTTTCCCAAGGCATCTTTCCCATAGAAACACCCTGTATCGCGCGTAATAGTATGCACCTTTAGCTTGAATTATGAAATATTGAAACTAATACCCGCGAAGCGCGCACAAAGTGGCACATCTAACCCTTAAATGGTCCAGTAAGACGTTTTAACGTCCCCCACATAATATTTAGAATATTTGGTGTGGTTCGAGACCCATTATAATGTTGAAACCTGTAGAAAAAATGCGCGGAAATCGCGCAAATATTTTCAGTTTTTAAACTAAAATGGTCAAGAAAACTTTCCTGAAGCCATCTTGTTCAGCTTGAATAATGAAACAGTGAAACTAATGCTGAAAACATACTAAGGTCGCTTTGCGATTAAATCGCTCATATGACGAGTTTTACGTCATATAAAAAACCCCGATACATCGATCAAGAGATCGCTTGACTGGAAACGACCAGTCGCCACCAGTTGACTTCAGTTCAACTCGAAAGATCGGTCGCTCATGACGTAATGAACACCATACTTTTTCAACCAATGGGGGGAGGTTATTTTGCTTCGAAATTAGCATAACCAATCAGCAGCAATTACCAGGTTTGTTGTCGTCTGCGTGTTCGGGAAATACCTGCGACTACCAGCGATTTAGTAGCTCGATGCGACTTTTGGTCGCACCAAGATATTTTTGAGCTAGCGAGTACTAGGCGACCTGTTGCGACCAGCGACCGGCTAGTATGATTCGAGCATAATACGCGCGAAGCGAGCTAAAATTGCCATTGTTAACACTTAAAAGTATGAAGTTGTTAACGTCCCCCACATAATACTTACGGTGGTTCGAGAACCATTATAATGTTGAAACCTCTAGGAGAAATGAGCGCGAAATATATAAAAGTATATTTTTTTGAAAGGACATCAGTCAAGGAACCCATTTCTGGTATCAAATTTCACTAAAATTTTACAATTACCAAAGATAAAAATGTGTAATACAATTTATTGTGATACAACTGCCATCTACTGAAAGCAATACAAATACCTACTGCAATACAACTGCTTTCTGGTGATTACAACAATATACAAAATTGCTCTGTTGAAGATAATAATATGCAGCACAATTTTCTATCTATTGAAGATACTATACTTCAGCACAAATCTCTGTACCAAAAAACACTGGCACAATTCTTAGTAATAAGAAACCCCAACCCCAATTGCATTTTAAACATTTGTCTACATAGAGACAAACAGAGTATTGTCAAAAAGTGGCAGAATTCTTATCAATGGGAAATGTTAAATCCTATTCGTCCCCCTCTGTGCAGTGACATCACAGTGCATTCCAATGATTGCAGCTCATTTGCTGTATCCGTGGAATAGGCACTGACCCCAGGGCTGACAGCTGGCCTGAACTCAGGGCGGTAAACATATTGTCTCAGGTCTAAAATTGTGCAGTGGTAAAAATACAATTGTGGGGTTTCTTCTGATACTAATAACAAGGGGGGGGGGGGGGGGGGGGGGGGGGGGGGGGGGAGAAAAAAGAAAAGAAAAAGCCACATCAAATAACAATATGACATAACTCTGCCATTACCATAAATACATATTACATATTTCTTAATGAAATCATTTTCAAGAGGTATTACTGTTGGTTGGTGGGAAAAGATACATTAGAAAACTCTCAAAAACAAAGTGAATGCCATGAAATATGTAACTTAGCCCCCTGAGCACTACCTGGCTATCATACAGTGTTTATGATTGGTTCATTACAAGATATACTCATTTAAATAACCATTTAAAATACAGCTTGTAAAATATTGCACCCCAATCTTTATCAGGGATACAATCATCTTAACAATGTTTCTGATTGATGCAATTAATGATGTATCCATATTTTCTGACCAATCCGCAGGTAGTTCTCAGGGGTTAAATAATACATACGTATAATAGAAATCTACTTTTAATGATAAAGGCCTGAACTCATAAACTAATAGTACCATTATTTCTCGTTTATTAAAGAATCAAATATATTTCACCAATACCGTTCACCACGTTGATAACTGTATTGATACACAAAAAATGGAGAAATAAAACGTATCAGGCAAGCTTGTTGTATATATCAACTTTCTAAATTTGTTTAGCATACGGACGCAATGTTTATCATACATTTATCAACAGATACGTTCATATGAATCAGAATTGATGATTTTTCTCTCAATTTACCTAGTGCAATGTTTTACACCAACTTATGACACCTGATCAGCTGCAGCATTGTCCCGATTACCAACTTTAACCTAGCGAGATACCCTCGCTACGCTCGGTCCCCGCTAGATGAGCAAATGAGATTCATGAGTTGTAACTTGAGTTCATGAGTTGTCAATTGCTGGAAAACCTGAGTTCATGTGTTGTAAATAAGCTCCGGTGGCATGGGTTCGAGTTTACGGGTATTAGAACTGGGTGAATAAGTGCCTATACAAACAGCGTTAGATCTATCGCATCGGTGAATGTATTAAATAAATAATATGTTTCAAATATTAGAAGTATTGAATATAATTATAATTATAAAAGTTTTATAAAACACAGGCGGTATGTGAAACGTGGCACCTGATAGGCGGTACGCATACTTGCCGTCTAAAAACCGGGCTAAAACGCGCCAAAATGGGTACAAATCTGTGGGTTCTGTATTTGAAGCAACCCCGTAATATCCGTAGTTGTAATGTATTAAGAAACCACATTATATTTAACATGTTTAATTACCTCATGGCCCTCCCATGCGTTTTATACAAATATATATATAATTAACATCAATTCATGAATATCGACAATATTTCATGGTTAGACTATCTTTTGAATAAAAGTGCTCAATCCCAAACGGGAGATAAATCTATGGTTATCCCACATTACTTTATTAACACCCAACCTCAACCTCTGACACCACTTAACTCCCCACCACTCCCCACCCCACCAAAAACAAACCCCCACAAAACGCTACTCACATCACTATATAACCCTAGGCCTATCCTAAACCATTTCCCGAGGTTTTACCCCACCCCATAGGCCTACCCCTAATAGTAATAGGCCTATAACCACAATTTCCCGTGTGGTTTATATGCGCCATGTGTATAGGAAGAGTGCGTATAGTGCCGCGGCAGTGATCCCTTGCGCTAACATGCACACGACGCGTACTTGTATCCCCACTTTCATCATGACAGGCTGCATTATAATAGGAAGGCTATTATAGTGACATGGTGACCGAAACCTTTTTGGGCGGGGCTTAAGCACTTGGACTCACACCAGGGACCCATGTTCGATCCACAGTCCCGGCGAAGCACGGTTTCCTGTCATTATTTGACCAATCCTTCCCTCCTCCCGATAACCCGTTACACCTGTTCCAACAAATTCACCGTGAGGGGAGGGAGGAGGGGGTGGTGGTGGTCAGGACTATCTAATCAGTCTTTTGCTTTTGTCGTATACAAATTCTGAAACATCGACGACAGCAGAAGTACATCAACCATGTAACTACTACTATGATCATTAGTAAAACTACACAAACATCCAGACTATAGTACTGTATAACCCCCATATCGGAGCCACGTGGTCGAAGATGAGCACCCCCGTGTTTTATTACATGTTCAATCCAGAATACCGCCTTCTCTCTTGGTGACAATGGATGGTCTCTGTGTATAGCCGACCAATGCTGAGCTGCTTCTGCATAACTGCGTAAAAATAATTAAATCAATCAATTACTATATCAATAACATCAAAAATAATATCAAAAGTGGCCAAAGTGGGATTCACACTCTTGTTGCTGAAATGATCATATCTCGGGAGTTAGGGTGAGAAATCTAATGGGATGAAGTGTATTTAATAGAGGACCAATAGGGCTTACCAACAGTTATTTCTTTGAAAACTAAAAACATTGTACGTAATTTTAATTATGTTTGTCCCTCATAGGATACTTTTTTGACACACCCTGTAAACGTCCTACCTGTTATTATTCAATACATCGGTGATTGTCTTATACATCAGGTTTTCGTTGAGATGAAATCTGTCAAGACATACGGCTACACCCTTAGTGGACATTCGAACGGCGTTATCGGATTGGTCTAAGCCGAACGGCACCAATACCATTGGGACGGCGTGGTATAATGCTTCATATATACCATTAATACCACCGTGACCGATGAACAGTTTTGTGTTGGGATGACCTGAAATAGAGGATATGAACAGTTTCGTATTGCGGATTAATATATTAACAATATTTGTGTCACACTGAAAGGTTTAGGCCATTTTAACAGTTGTCTGTTTTGTGAGTATTTGAAGTTTCTAACTGTTGCCTTAAAATGTGTGTCCTTTCTGCCAATTAACTCATATCAGGCCTATCAAACAAATGGTTTTTTTTTCTATTCAAATCTACGGGAGAAAAAAGCAGAACGAATCATTTTTATCCCCTTGGCTTGAAAAGTATGAAAGTCAGATTTCAATCTCACCCATGCTTGGTAATAATAATCTTTGGATAAAGGGGACTTCTTATGCTCATGGAGTGTAGACAGATTGACCTCTAATGACCACTACATGACATTTGACCCCATTTTGTCAACACTTTAAAGGTAGATGACCCGATCACATTTTCGTAACACAGAATTATTTCAAACATACGGAGATTTTCATATCATATGAAAGCTCGTATTTTTCTCATCATCATACTGAAATTTGACGGCCTAGAGCGGTATAATTACGGAGAAATCGATGAAATAATGTCGAATTACCGCGAATGGTGGTAACCACCGATATAGTTTGTGTACAACTCAATGGGTACAGTTCACGGCATCTTGTGCGTCTAAAATAAGAACCATTAGAGCTATGCAACTCAAACTTTGGAACACGACTTTTTTAAGGATGACCTTTCATGTAGAATAGAAAACTTCAAGTTGAAAATCGGAATATGATCGGGTCATCTACCTTTAAACTGTACTTATTGCTGCTGTTTGGGCTCTCATGTAAAGTGAGACTTCAATCTCAACCATGCTTGGTAACAATAATCTTTGGATAAAGGGGACTTCAGATGCTCATGGGGCGTGGGCAGACTGACCTCTAATGACCCCCACATGACCTTTGACCTACTTTTGTCAATACTTTAAACTGCACTTATTGCTGCTGTTTGGGCTCTCATGTAAAGTCAGATTTCAATCTTACCAATACTTGGTAACAATAATCTTTGGATAAAGGAGACTTCAAATGCTCATGGGGTGTAAACAGATTGACCTCTAATGACCCCTACATGACCTTTGACCCCATTTTGACAACACTTTTGGGTAAAGGGGACTTCAGATGCTCATGGGGTGTAGACAGATTGACCTCTAATGACCCCTGCATGACATTTGACCCCATTTTGTCAACACTTTAAACTGCACTTATTGCTGCTTTTTGAGCTCTCATGTAAAGTCAGACTTCAATCTCAGCCAAACTTGGTGACAATAATGGGGACTTGAGATTTTCATGAGGTGTATACAGATTGACCTCTAATGACCCCTACGTGACCTTTGACCCAGATTGTGTCAACGCTTTAAACTGCACTTATTACTTTTTAGGGCTCTCATGTAAAGTCAGACTACAATCTTGGCCACACTTGGTGACAATAATCTTTGGGTATTAAGGGGACTTGAGATGATACATGGGGTGTACCCGGATTGATCTGTAATAATCCCTACATGACCTTCGACCCATTTTGTCAGAACTAGGGTCCTCTCTCTCATATGAAAACTGAAACTTCAATCTCAACTACACTAAACATAACAGGCCTATTCTCTTTATCCAGCTTAATCAATGGTCAAAGGTTGACTCATCCACAAAAGAGCGAAATGAATAACCATCACTAAAGTTTCGATCAACATCCCTTCTAAAGTTTGGTAAGTTTTTTTTCCTAGTGGGTTTATAATACATAGTAGATCTACATGATCATAAGTTCTCACCCAACAAATCGTTCTGTGGCATCCATTTTACAATCATAACGTTCTCTTTCACTTGGGGCATGTTGTCACCGTTATGTCGCCACACCACACGCTGTGGCAGTCGTCCCAACACATTGGCAAACACAGTTGTGTCTCCCTTGCCAATGTTGATGCTTGTTCCCTGCGTGTTAAGATTTGTAAGAAGTGAAATTGATAGAATAAGATTTTTAAGACGTGAAATTGACAGAGTTGTCACGGCATGCACGGGAACTTAATGAACTTGATAGATTATTAGAAACGTTGTCTGAGTTCTATGCCACCCCACCACGTACATCCTTCGTTGACAACTTGTGTCTTAGCATGCGCTCAGATCCACAGAACGCCTGAGCGGCTTCTAGCCAATAAAGAAATATGCCTACTTTTAATTAGATATAGGCCTAAACATTCAAATTATTTTTCTGTATAGTCCCAAACATGACTCAACTCGTATAATCAAGTTTGGTATCATTTTAAAGCTTGAAATGTCTTTTATAACTTGAAGCAGATGGCAAGGACATTACAAATGAGGTATTGCTATGATAAGAGACAATCTCAAAGGTCAAAGGTTAAAATTGAAACCCTAAAATTAATTCGGAGATGATTAGTCTGAGTAATGAAACTAGGCCGGCTTGAAAGGGGATAAAGTGTCAATTTAATTACAAATATGGGTGACCCTGGGGTCGGAGATTGACTCCCAAGAACTTAGCTATACCCTATTACTATATCTCGATTTAAGGGTTAAGGGTGATTGCATGTTAGTATTATTAGCATTATATGGATTAGGGTCGAGGTTACACTAACAGCAACTGGCTCGTTCTCATTAACACACTTACCATTGATACTACTACAACGCCATGCTTGCCTGCACCCTCAACAAAGTCGGCAAGCTCCTAAGATGAAAATTAAAATTCGATCAACGTAAGACTTAAACTAGAACTATATAAAAGTTATTCGAGTATATGCGCAATACGGGGCTAGATGATGTGACCGTTGTTTACAACAGTAGTGTTTACAAATTTATTAGCGCCTGGTCTGAAAACATGATAGAGGTACTTCATGACTACTGCATATACGCACTATTCAAAAGCTAAATAAAAATAATAATAAAAACTCATTGAGCGCCAATTTTAAAAGCACCTGCCCTTATGATGCGTACGCATGCTGCCGGGCAACCATATTTAGAATATACCTGGTCTCTCATTGTGCTAGGGATGCAGACCATGACTGACTACAACGTAAGTAATGATCAATCAAGTGTGAATTTAATTTACAAAGCACATTCCATGTAGGTGCGCACGCATACCACCGGGCATTCCGTCACAGGTAACATCATCTATAGAATGCATCTTTAGAGCAGTCGCTAGCGAATTTAGCAGTTCTTATGAATGACAACGAGCTTATAACTACGTTATTATTATTGCAAACGATTATCCCAAAGAGAAGAAACCAATCGCCACTATTGCTGCATTGCCAGCCCATTGAAGTTATTGTAAAGCTGCCAGCATAACTAGGTAAAACAGCGCGGCGGTTGCGACCGCTAGTCGCTCGGCACATTGGCACATAGTGAAGTTGCACGCCACGATCAGTCGATTTGAATGACAACGCCAATAATATGCTCGTGTCTCCATGTACACTGTAAAAATGGTGTCTTCGCGACTTTTTGGAGTCATGTCATGTCACGACTCGTGACATGACATGACTCACGAGCCAAGACATGTCTGGTGAAGCCAGTTTTGAGACATGTCTCCAGTAAAACACGAGTCACGTCTCTATGTAAGACTTGTCCCGCAAAGAAGTATCTTCATGCAAGACACGTCTAAAATGTAAGACATGTCTATTGAAGCCAATTTTGAGACATATCTTGGCTCGTGTCTTCAGCCAAATATTTGATAATGTTTTTTATTGTTTAAGACCCGTTTATTTGCAAGATATGACTTCAAAAAGTCGCCAAGACACCATTTTACAGTGTATAGGTCTGTATATGGATCGATTTGCTTTCAGATTCTATAATTGATCAAACAATACTGCTATCCCCTATACCCCCTCAACTGGAGGAGAGTTGCGATCAGTTAGAAGAACATAGGCTCACCGGTAGAGCAATCTCTATCTAAAAAGTGGAAGACTGATCTCACTCGCCCCAAAGTGCCCTTCGAGTCAACCCTAATTATCTGCGCCGTCAACAGTTTAAAAACAAGGGAGAAGTGGAACATCCTTCATGTGTGTCTCATTTCTTATGACGTTGTTCGCAGTGATCGAGACAGAATTTCAAATTGAAATGAACGATCACCTTGCCTCTAGCCTACCTTTGGTAATGACTTAGCCGGTTCTGCCATTAAACCACCGACTTGGACGAAGTTAGGCGTTGAAGGATGAGCGAAATTCATCGCGATGTCCGCATTTGTAAGCCACACCTCAGCTTTACCCATAAGCTCCATTAACGTCATATCTGGACATAGATTAGAGTCGTCTTTGATTTGGGAGTAGGACGATATCGTAAAATGGGAAAACATGGCAGTGCCGACAGTCCTCAAAAGTAAATTTTTTGTTCTTTCCAAGAAAGACATCTGATCAGAGGAACCAGTTCCGAACCCGGGAACGTACGATGCCGGCGATGGGAAATGAAAGATATCCTCGTTAAATGTTGGGTATTTAGTTGTGGGCGTGATAGCTACAAACGGCACGTCGAGATAGCAATGCAGCAGGAATTCGCACTGCCCAAAAGGATTTAGAAGTATCAAATCGAAGTTTTCGTCTTTGAGTCGTTGAAGTGCCGCTTTGTCTTGCCATAAATAAGCACAATGTGAAATAGTCATGCGAGAAAATGCCAGCAATTCCTGCATTGACATTTCTGGGTTGGTGACTATTTCAAAAAAACGTTCAGTTATTTGAAGATACTCCTCTCCGTCTAGTGGTAAATTGAAAGTGATAACTTCAGAGTACGAGTCCGAAGAATAACCACGATCTTTGAGTATAGAACTGGACAGAATGACCACCCGATGACCACGCTGTATTAGTTTCTTTGTCAGAACGGATTGAAGTCGGACATGGCTTGGTATGTAGGGATTTGTAGAGGGATTGGCCATCAAAATATTAGCGCCGGTTGCGCCACGACGTAGATGTATTGCGAATACAGCAGCGACGAAGATGCCGAGTGTGACTGACTTCATTTTTTTCATGTCCACCGGCGACAGTAATTTATTTTGAATGTAGAGTTCCAAGTGTCTTTCAAGTGTTAGCCTAACAACTCTTGTTAATGCTATCTACGATAAATAACTAATGGGCTAGGTCTGAACTCGCTATCACATGAAAGGCTGGCTACATAATATGTATGAGTTCATGACTCCATATCAGTCACATTGTGCCCATTCATACAGACACCAAGGTCATGTAACATGTAGGGCCGGGGAGATGCGGGAGAGTTGAGCCAATTTTTATATTTTGTGTCACCATATGCGGAAGGAAAGTACAAACCTGTAAAAAATTAGTGTAAACTTTAGAGTGTTGTTTTCGTTGTGAAACAATAACAGTTGGGATAGCAGTTAAGGCTTATTTATATAAAAGGTTTGAAAAAAAATGGTAAAGTGGCTCAACTCTCCCTACAGTATGGGAGAGATGAGCCACCATTTCAGGAGAGTTGAGCCAGCATGATAAGTCAATGGCTGGTGAAAAAAACAAAATAATATTTTCAACTTTTGATTTATTAATCCTTAAAGTAAATATGGTGCTCAATTGTTATTATCATGGCACAAAATAACATTTTCTCTCATTTATTATACATTTTTCACCTTTAGTCCAAAAATCAAAATGTTACTATATACATGTTTTCCCTATGCTCAACTCTCCCCATGACAAATGGCTCAACTCTCCTCATGGTGACCATTTTGTAAAGAACCCAATCCTGTCCGGTGTAGAACTTTTGGTAGTTTACAATAGTTCTCTAAAATAATGGTCATAAATACACCCCCTTCAATACACACATATACCGCCATTATAGTCTAAGTCTTGCTATGGGAAAAAAGACAAAACATTAAACATTTATTTTTCTATTTTTCACTCAAAAGTGAATTTTTTTCTTTTTCTTCTTTACGTACGAGTATCTTTGATACTGAGCACACATGACAGTAGAGTTTAACACTAATAATGTCTTATTGATGCTATATAACAATATATGCCAATATAAATTTTAGTAAGTTACTACTTTTCGAGTTATAGGGGTGGCTCAACTCTCCCGCATCTCCCCTAAGAAAGAATACAAAGTCCGTTGATATACGCCGCACTTTGTGACTCGGTTCCGTTCAATGACCCGAGCAATGAACACAAAACCGAATGTGATCTCTGGATCATTACTACAAAACGTTATTTTTAGTTAATTATTGTTATTTTACAGTTGAATGGTTATATAATCACCGAGCCTGGCATCACAGTTGGCTATAGTAAACTTGAGCACGACAGTCAAGTTCATAAAGGCATGACACCTTTAAATCCCGGTACAATAGGTAGTCGAGGCGCGATTCTAACCAAGATGCAATACCTGCTCTCTATGGAATCTAAAGTTAAAGGGGCACTACCGGGTGGTTCAAAAAAAGTTGAACCAAGTTCAAAATAATTTTTCAACAACATTAATAGCTTCAGAGAATTTGTGTTTACTTGGTCTTGATCAACAGTAAGTTTTGAAATTATCCTGAATAAATGGCGCGTTTAGCTTGTTTGGTTCTACAGATATGGTTCATTACAGAAAGCATGCACAAAACTGACTTGTCCACGGGAGCGTCATTTAGTTTTTGTCTTCAACAGAACAGCATGCTCAAGATTCAGAATTGAAAAGCTCGCCCAGACAAAGTTTCCCAATATCTATGCTTATGAGCCATTCACATTCAACAAAGAAACGTAGGTACGTATGAAGGTACTGTCATGCACCAGACAGATGTTTGAGACGTCTCTTTTTTCTTCTTCTTTTTTTCCTTCTTTTTTCACAATTTGTGAATGCGCTCTATAATGAACCATATCTGAAGAACCAACCAAGTGTTACCTTGAATTGGGTCAACTCTTTTTTGAACCACCACTAGAGATACGTATTGGAGTGCGCGGGGGGGGGGGGGGGGGGGGGGGGGGGGGGGGGGGGGGCGGCAAATGTTGTATCCTTGTAATCGGAGTGAGCGAACCGAGTGGTTCGCCCCTGGAAGCTCATGGGTTTTCGGCATTTTAAGGCAAAGATTCAGCATTATGTAGCAGTAATTTTGGCATTTTCTCACATGCCTACTAAAAACAATTATTCCTACATATAGGTATTACTATATTAGGTAACAGGAGTAAAATCCAATCACAAAATGTGCACATTTAAATTCAAACTTAAACATCATCCACATCAAGTGGATGGGGTCCAGAGCCCTCGTTAGGGCCCCTGGAACTTGGAAGCTCCTGGGTTTAAGGAATTTTAAGGCAAAGATTTAGCATTCTGAAGCAAGAAGAATTAGGGTTGTTCGAGATCCATCCAACACCATTGACCGCACTGCTGGGGGACCTTGAGTGTGGCAGCGGTGGAACTGGTAGCAATCCTGTAGGCGCTGCAGTCTTGCCACATGACTTAGCACACGTGGTGACTTTCAGCCAGATTTGGGCTAGTTTTAAAACTAAAATCTGCTCTTCGGATAATATAATGTGATTTGTTTTCTCGAAATTTGAAATTTTATTTTTACAAAATATGATATAGCGCTAGTTTCTATGACAGACTGAAGTTAAAAGTTGGAATTTCTTAACACAACAACATTTTTCAAAAGTAATATATAGGGCTCCTAGTTACATCCAGACTAAAGAGCCTTTGAGCCACGCTTAGGACAGCGGTGGAAATGGTAGCAAGCACGCTGGCAAGATACAGGTGGTGTGAAATAAATCAGATAAATGTTGTATAGGAGGGGGATGATTTATTACCCTGGATAAAGCATCAAAGCCGTGGTCAAGAAAGTTGGATAACATACATGGAACGGAACCGTCGGTCATTTATTGCTGTCTTAATGTTACTTGTCTCCAATCCAGTATCCTGCTTGAGTAAATAAATAAATGTCAGAGCAGGTCTTCCCGGTTTTCTTTTGCCATGCTTGGTGCACCAGTTTGGATACTGGCTCCTAACTTCTGAAACAGTGGCCAGCCAACCTTGTTCGTCTCTTCTGAATCTTCTGGCTTAATTTTGGGAGGTCACCATACACTTGGGTATTTGGTATGTTGTTTCCAGTTGACATTGAGTACTGCTCTCAATTCTGGTGTAGCAGCCATCAAGCTCTTTCTGTAACTGGGAGTAATGGTTCAAGCTTCGCATCCATATAACAGAACTGACTCTATACCGTTGAGGCAAACAGGCGAAGTTTGAATTTCCGGGAGAGAGTAGACTTCCATATTTGGGTCATTTTGCTACATGCTCTCCATGCTGCTCATTTGCGTTAATATGTCCTTTGCTGTACTCTCCATCCAGGCACCAATATATTTTAAATCTTGAACCTCCTCCAACTTGATACCATCATTTGTCTGTATGGATCCCTTCTGACTCTGGTTATTATAACATAAATTGTGTCTTTCCAGCATTCATTTTCAGACCGACCTTTGCTACTCAACTCTTTTGCAGTTCGAGATCCATTATAATGTTGAAACCTGTATAAAAAATCATTGCGCGAAGCGCGCTAACATTTTCAGTTGATGAACTTAAATGGTCCAGAAAAAATTCCTGAAGCCATCTTGTTAAACTTAAATATTGAAACATTGAAACTAATACTCGCGAAGCGTGCAAAAAATGTGGTGTGGTTCGAGACCCATTATGTTGTTGAAACCTGCAGTTAAAAGGCGCTTATGTCAGTTTCTGAACTAAAATGATGGAAAACTCTCCTGAAGCCGTCTTGTTAAGGGTGCACACCACTATTACAGTTAAACGCCAAAGATTCCGTCGATCGCGATCACGAATGTAGAAAAAATTGTTAATATTGACATGATTAGTCATTCAAAATTATTGAATTTGGTCTATATTTGTTCACTGAAGTGTACCCGAGATAATTCGAATGAAAAGAGTATACATCTACTGTTTTATTTAAAAATATTGGCGGACGGATACACATTGGTCACAACGGGTTACAAGGTGTAATTTCGTGTTAAAAATACTACTCCGTATAAAGGGGAAAATATAGAAAAATTTAATCGGTCACCCCGTTCTTAGTTTTTGACACAGGTAAGATATATGTGTGTTAATAAATATTCCAAGATTTCATTAAATGAGTTGCAAGGTAAACTCAAGATATTGCCCTTTTCCCAAGGCATCTTTTCCATAGAAACACCCTGTATCGCGTAATAGTATGTACCCTTAGCTTGAATAATGAAACATTGAAACTAATACCCGCGAAGCGCGCACAAAGTGGCACATCTAACCCTTAAATGGTCCAGTAAGACGTTTTAACGTCCCCCACATAATATTTAGAATATTTGGTGTGGTTCGAGACTCATTATAATGTTGAAACCTGTAGAAAAAATGCGCGGAAATTGCGCAAATATTTTCAGTTTTTAAACTAAAATGGTCATGAAAACTTTCCTGAAGCCATCTTGTTCAGCTTGAATAATGAAACAGTGAAACTAATACGCGCGAAGCGAGCTAAAATTGCCATTGTTAACACTTTCCACGCGGCTACTATTTTTACATACACAGAACTGATTTTTCAGAAACCTTTCAACATTTTCAAAGTTTATCTTAATGATTACTGACCCAGTATTAAGCATGTTTGTACTTATTTCAATGCATTTCTCATGGTGATTCTAAATATGGTAATGAAATTCAATCATTTTGACATTTTTTAAACATTTTGTGAAATTTTGGAATGTCGTCTGCAGCCGCCTGCCGCGTGGAAAGTGTTAACACTTAAAAGTATGAAGTTATTAACGTCCCCCACATAATATTTACGGTGGTTCGAGACCCATTAAAATGTTGAAATGAGCGCGAAATATATAAAAGTATACTTTTTGGAAAGGACATCAGTCAAGGAACCCATTTCTGGTATCAAATTTCACTAAAATTTTACAATTACCAAAGATAAAAATGTGTAATACAATTTATTGTGATACAACTGCCATCTACTGAAAGCAATACAAATACCTACTGCAATACAACTGCTTTCTGGTGATTACAACAATATAAAAACAACAGCAATATGCTAATATCTTTCTATCCTATTCTAATTTTCTATCTATTGAAGATACTATACTTTACCGAAGATAGCAATATGCAATACATTTTTCTGCTGATGACAGAAATAAACAAAATTGCTCTGTTGAAGATAATAATATGCAGCACAATTTTCTATTTATTGAAGATACCATACTTTGTTGCAAAGTGCAACAAAACTATCTACTGAAGAAGGCATTATGTAATACAACTGCTATCTGCTGACGATAGCAATATGCACTAGCACAATTATATCTGCTGAAGATACCAAACTACAACACAATTATTATCTATCAATGAAGTTGTCTAAGGGAGCAGTTCCATTTATCGCGACTGTATCGGGGCCTGACATGTTTTGGACCCGATGTTTTTCAAGTTGATTTGCGATAAAATAGTCATCAGGCCCCGATAAAATAGACATCGGACCCTGGGGTATGTTTAGCAAATAGAGCGGGACATTGTTTAGCAAATACACGAGGATAATACAATTTACGTTAAACATCCATAATCAATAACATTATCTCTAAAAACATGAAATGCTGAATTTGTACCTTACAACTAGAATAAATAGCCCGAAGCTCTATTTACATACCGACCACTTATCTTTCGTTATATTTAAACAAGCGGTAATACGCTACTCGATAAATAATCCTTTGCTTCTCGCAACTGTACGCGATAAAAATCTCATCGGGGCCTGATAAAAAACTCATCGGGGCCCGGAACATTCTCGCAATTTGTATCGCGTACAAATGGAACTGCTCCCTAAGAAAAGTCCATTAACACTTTCCACGCGGCAGTCGTCTGCAGACGACAGTTCCAAAATTTCACAAAATGTTTCATAAATGCCAAATTATTGAATTTCATCCCCATCTTTGGAATCACAATGAGAAATGCATTAAAATAAGTACAAACATACCTAGTGTTGGTTAAGTAATTCTTGAGATAAGACTTTGAAAGTTAGGAAAGGTTTCTGAAGAATCTGTTTTGTATTTGGTAAAACTAATATAGCCGCGTGGAAAGTGTCAAGAACACACACACACACACACACACCCCGACACTCCCCTAGATTCACGATAATTATCGACACAATATACGAGGGTCATTCAATAAGTTCTACCTCCTATCTCATAACTTTGCTTTTATACTAGTCAGTCGTATGAGTTATTGCACAATTGAAGCTTTGAATCTCAGCTACAAAATCAAAGTAGATTGATCTGAATACTCATTGTACTTTTTTGGATATGCAGTAAAAACCAAACTTCCATTAAGTGCGACGGAAACGGGTAAAAACAGCCAAATGGCTCCTAAGTGCTATTCATTTGGCCAATTCTAAGAGACAAAATGTACATATCGGTCAATTACAATCGTTCTAAGATACAAATATCTCTTGAACAGACTTTAAACAATACAAGTGACTGATTTCTTGGCAGAAAATGCCCTCTAATTAGCAAGAACCAGACTAGGACAGCCATCAATTGTAACCCTACCCTATAGAGAACCGCTGCAAAAGTCATATTTGCTTTTCATAGGGACTAAGAGAGTTTTATTATACAGGACTAAATGGATATATTTCAAGTCTCTCGAAGATATATTTTTCTATCTCTGACTACCTGATCAACTATTCTAAATGTTGCATATAAGGATAACTGATTAAGTTACTATCATGTTAAGATTTAATATTCGAGGCAACACTGTGGCTTGACAACGAACATTTGATTGAATATCAGTATTCCAGTATGCTAAAGGCGTGTCAATACATTCGAGTTGATATTATACTATTTGCAAGCTACAAAGGTTAATATTGCCTACAATCTGATATATACATGATAGTATAGCATTATATTCAGAAATCATCCATTTTTTTTCCTTCTTTTTTCAGAATCTAAATTGGGCGGTTATACCTATTCATACAATACGGAGAGAAATCGAAAAAACATGTATTTATCTTTGGGTTAATTTTCCGTGTCCGTTGTCCAAAATCTCTCTGGCTTTGATTGCATCATGACAAAAGTGAAATAGGTATCAATTAGCATTTACTATAAATGTGTAGCTACACTCTTAGAAGGTCAGGATCAAATACATGAGTAGATTTCCGGCTCACTTTGTTTTGATCCTTTAAGGATCATTTTCGGATCGTTTTGATCCGTTTTCGGATCGTTTTGATCCGTTTCCAGATAGATATCAACAAACGGATCAAATTCACCTTGATCAACTTTGATCTGATTTCCGGATCAATTCGATGAAAAAGTTCATTGGTCAATAGGTGACTGACGTCACTCTTTCGCAAACCGATAGACGACAAGCAGACGATCTTTTGAATTCGGTCGCCATTGAAACAAGGGTGAAATACCGCGGTAAGTTATCCAGTCTAATCTGTAAAATGTTACATGATTTTGTCGGTAAAGTAGTTTTATTTTTTATGTTTGAACATGCTCTATTCTTGTGGACAAATTTCTTGTACCTGACCAGTGCCATCAGTACGATTTTCGGTCAAAATGCTCCTCACAAAATGTCACGATCACTGCGATGTACTAGGCCTACACGATGTAGTAAGCTTACTGCACTCGATATATAGTCTGCAGTGGGTCTCTTAGAAGGTCAGGATCAAATATGAGACGAAAAGGATCAATTTTGATCCAGAAGCGGTATCACATATGAGCTTACCCTTTCCGGATCAAAGTGATCCGACAAGCAGGATCATTATTTTGATCCGTTTCAGTATCATTTGACAGAAATATTTGATCCCATTTCGGATCAAACTTTTGATCCTGCTTGTCGGATCACTTTGATCCGGAAAGGGTAAGCTCATATGTGATACCGCTTCTGGATCAAAATTGATCCTTTTCGTCTCATATTTGATCCTGACCTTCTAAGAGTGTATGATTCAGAGCTGTAATCATGACAAATGTCATGAGGTTGACATTCATATTAGCGATTTTATGAGTGAGGAGGTAGAACTTATTGACTGACCCTCTTATATATAATATATAGGTATGTCTTTATTCATTCAATACTAAGGCAAGTTAATTTGGATAAGCAACAAAGCGAAGTGAGAGATTACATTTCATAAAAGGCACATTCAGGCTAGGTGTTATTTACTGTGCATTATGGTACGTTATTGCAATATGGAGTTTAAGTTAGCTATATCGGCTACGGCGTCATGCTCAGATTCGTTTCAAAATTATACAGGATGTGTATATGGACAAGATAAACTCACATGCCGATTTTGAAATTTGTGTTATTGCAATGGAGTTTAAATGTATTCAACTGTTATTGCAACATATTGTGATGCATCGTGTTAACACTGGCGTTCTATATCTCAACATGTTGGCTGCCAGCGCAGCGCCAACAATGATGAAGAATTATTGAGGCAGAAGTAGGTCCACAGCACTACATTGCACCATTAATAACACCAAGTTCAAATTAAGGAGTTCAAATTAAGAACAAATAACTGGTTGTCCGCAGAAGATTGTTGTTGTCCGCCACAGTTTTTGGTTCATTGGGACTCGTTTTTTCCCAGCAGCATCTGGGTTTAGCTCCCTAAGTAAAAAAAAAATTAATTATTTATTTTGCAAATGTTTCATTAATAATTACATTTTCGGCACTCCACAAACATGCTCAGATCTGGACAACTTGTAGTACATTCCGCCGCTTGATTTATTCATTTCTTAGCAATGATTTTCGAAAATAAGTGAACAAATAAGAATAAATTCACAGTTCTGTAAAATATTAACTAACTTCTTGCAAGATATTTGGTTGTCCGCCGGACAACTTCAAAGTCAATTTTGGTTGTCCATGGCTCATTTTTGGTTGTCTCGGGCAACCGGACAACCACCTAATTCGAACGCTGACTAAGGACCCTTTACATGTCTATAGGACATAATCAGAATCAGCTATGCATGTTGCTAACAAACACTGGCACAATTCATAGTAACAAGAAACCCCAATAGTTTTTAAAACAAATCGGCAGGATTCTTATCAATTGAAAATGTTAATCCTATTCATCCCCCTCTGTCAAGTGAGATCAGAGTACATTCCAAAGATTGCAGCTCATTTGTTGTATCCGTGGAACAGGATCGTTTAATTACAACAAGCGTGTGCAACCTGCGGCCCCTCTAATATGCGGCCCGCGAAGCAATCCTAAAATTCCATTGATGCGGCCCGTTTTAACCGGAACTCCCTAATTTAAAACAAATGATGGATTGATTTAGTGGTGTGCTCCCTTATAATTAGTAGGGCGACGCGCTGCATTTAAAATCCCTGGTCAAAATGGCGCTTGCAGCAGCAACAGCGAGTATAAAGAGGAAATTACACAAAAAGAAGCGGGTATTCCATGAGCAATGGACTTCCCCTTTCCCTATGCCTATAGTATTACCCCTCCTCCGGACGTGTTTGGAATGTTTGACAATCACTGCGGCCCGTCCGTGAATATATCTCAAAATCACAATGTGGCCCGTATGGTAGAAAAGGTTGCACATGCTTGGTTTACAATATCTCCAAAACAAAGCCGCTAAACTTATATTCTCTGATGACAAGCACGATAGCCAATCGCCTCTCATGGATAGACTCATTACACTAGTTACCCATATAGTAGCGCATCAAATTTGAGATTTGCATGTACGAGGGTCATTCAATAAGTTCTACCTCCTACCTCATAACTTTATTATTATATGAGCCAGTCTTATCAAATAACACACGAGTGTAGCTTGGAACCTCAGCTAAAATCCAATGTAAATTGATCTGAGTACTGGTTGTACTTTTCTGGACATGCAGTGAGAACCAAACCTCGATTTAGTGTGATGGAAATGGATGAAAAGCAGCAAAATATCGCCGAAGTGCTTTTCAATTGCCCTATTGTAAGAGGCAAAACATACCTATCGGTCAATAATAATTGTTCTAAATGTAAGATATCTCTTTAACAGACTGTAAACAATAAAGTTGACAGATTGGTTTGGAAAAAATATGCCCTCTGATTAGCCAGATCCAGGTCATGACAACCATTCAGTTTACCCCTCCCCTAGAGAACCCTGTAAAAGTCATATTTGACTTTCATGATAACTAAGCGATCGAACTAAATGGAGGGATTTAAAGTCTGTCAAAGCGTTAATTTTCTATCATTGACTACCTGATTGACTATTCTGAAGGTTGCACATAAGTAAAACTCATAAAGTGACTATTATGGTAATGATTTAACATTCGAGGCATCATTGTGGCTTAAGTTGTAACTGCGAAAAGTTGAAGGCATAGCAATACATTTGAGTTGATAGTACACTATTTGCAAGCCTACAAGAGTTAATTGTTTACAATCTTATCTGTACATGATAATACTGTAACATATTCAGATATCATTCATTCATTTCCATTTTCAGTATTTAAATCATGCTCCAATATATCTAACCATACAATACGAAAAATCACCCGAAAACATGTGTATATTTTTAAGGTGATTTTCTGTGTCCGTTGTTGTCCAAAATCTCTCTCTGGCTTTGACCGCGTCGTAACAAAAGTAAAACAGATATCAATTATCATTTACTACACATTTGTAGCTATGATTTGGAGCTATAATCATGACAAATGTCATGAGGTTGATATTAATATTAGCGATGTTATGAGGGAGGAGGTAGAACTTATTGAATGACCCTCGTATGTCTTCAAATGTCTTTAGGTAACGCACCAGATTAACTACAAACGTTCTTCCTCATTAACCTTAACTTGCCACTGGACCCAATACACGTTCATCATCGGATACTTCTCTTCTCACTACTCATATGGGGAAAAATCGTATTGGGGATAAATCAGGCCAAAAATGTTGTAACGAGAAAATTATGAGGTTTCTTCTGATACTAAAATATCAGTTTTGATGATGAAAAGTGATTTTGATCAGGCCATCACTCACCTTTAATAGGAAAGACAACAAAGCAAAGGGGGGGGGGTGGGGGGGGGGGGGGGGGGGGGGGGGAGGAAAGAAAAGAAAAAGCCACATCAAATTACAATATGACATAACACTGGCATTACCATCATTGACCATAGTACATGTTACATGAATAAAATGCATTTTCAAGAGGCAAAACTGTTGGTAGGTGGGAAAAGATACATATTAGAAAACTCTCAAAAACAAAGTGAATGCCATTAAATATGTAACTTAGCCCTCCTGAGCACTACCTGGCTATCATACAGTGTTTATGATTGGTTCAATACAAGATATACTCATTTGAATAACCATTTAAAAGACAACTTGTAAAATATTGCACCCCAATCTTTATCAGGGATACAATCGTCTTAACAATGTTTCTGATTGGTGTAAGTAATGATGTATCCATATTTTCTGACCAATCCGCAGGTAGTTCTCAGGGGGTTAAATAATACATACGTATAATAGAAATATACTTTTAATGATAAAGGCCTAAACTCATAAACTGATAGTACCATTATTTCTCGTTTGTTAAAGAATCAAACATATTTGACCAATACCGTTCACCACGTTGATAACTGTACTGATACACACAAAATTGAGAAATAATAATACGTATCAGGCACGCTTGTTGTATCAACTTTCTAATGTTTAGCATACGGACGCAATGTTTATCATACATACGTTCATATAAATCAAAACTGATGATTTTGCTCTCAATTTACTTAGTGCAATGTTTTACACCAACTTATGACACCTGATCAGCTCCAGATTTTCCCGATCTCACCGAGGTTTACCAACTTTAACCCTACTAGCGGGATACCCTTGCTACGCTCGGGTCCCCGCTAGATGAGCAAATGAGATTCATGAGTTGTAACTTGAGTTCATGAGTTGTCAATTGCTGGAAAACTTGAGTTCATGAGTTGTAAATAAACGGTGGAATATAATTATAATCATAAAACGCGGCGCCACCGGCGGTATGTGAAACGTGGCACCTGATAGGCGGTACGCATACTTTATTGCCGTCTAAAAACGCGCCAAAATGGGTACATATCTGTGGGTTCTGTATTGAAGCTAACCCGTAATGTCTGCAGTTTTAATGTATTAAGAAACCACATTATGTTTTTAAGTTTAATTACCTCATAGCCCTCCCATGCGTTATATAGGCCCTATATAATTAACATAAATTCATGAATATCGACAATATTTAATGGTTAGACTATCTTTTGAATAAAAGTGCTCAATCCCAAACGGGAGATACATTTATGGTTATGCCACATTACTTAATTAACACTCTACCTATGATACCACATAAACCCTACCACCCAACCCCCACAGAACGCTACTTATACCACATCCCTATATAACCCTAGGCCTACCCTAAACCATTTCCCGAGGCTTTACCCCCACCCCATTCCCTTAATAGTAATAGGCCTATAACCACAATTTCCCGTGTGGTTTATATTCGCTATGTGTATAGGAAGAGTGCGTATAGCGCCTCGGCAGTGAAGCCCTTGCGTAAACATGCACGCGACGCGTACTTGTATCCCCACTTTCATCATGACAGGCTGCATTATAATAGGAAGTCTATGGTGACATGGTGACGAAAATCTTTTTTGTTCTCGGAGCACCACCCTAGCGGCGGGGCTTAAGCACTTGGCCTCACACCAGGGACACATTTTCCTGTCATTATTCATTATTTGACCAATGCTTCCTTCCTCCCGATAACCTGTTACATCTGTGTCAACACTATTCACCGTGAGGGGGGGGGGGGGGGGGGGGGGGGGGGGGGGGGGGGGTCAGGACTATCTAATCAGTCTTTTGCTTTTGTCGTATACAAATTCTGAAACATTGACGACAGCAGAAGGACATCAACCATATAACTACTACTATGATCATCAGTAAAACTACACAAACATCCAGACTATAGTACTGTATAACCCCCATATCGGAGCCACGTGGTCGAAGATGAGCACCCCCGTGTTTTATTACATGTTCAATCCAGAATACCGCCTTCTCTCTTGGTGACAATGGATGGTCTCTGTGTATAGCCGACCAATGCTGAGCTGCTTCTGCATAACTGTGTAAACATAATTAAATCAATCAAATACTATCAATAACATCAAAAATAATATCAAAAGTGGCCAAAGTGGGATTCACACTCTTGTTACTAAAATGATCATATCTCGGCGGAAGTTAGGGTGTGAAATTTAATGGGATGAAGTGTATTTAATAGAGGACCAATAGGGCTTACCAACAGTTTATTTCTTTGAAAACTAAAAACATGGTATGTCATATTAATTATGTTTGTCCCTCAAACGCCCTACCTGTTATTATTCAATACATCGGTGATTGTCTTATACATCAGGTTTTCGTTGAGATGAAATCTGTCAAGACATACGGCTACACCCTTAGTGGACATTCGAACGGTGTTATCTGATTGGTCTAAGCCGAACGGCACCAATACCATTGGGACAGCGTGGTATAAGGCTTCATATATACCATTAATACCACCGTGACCGATGAACAGTTTTGTGTTAGGATGACCTGAAATAGAGGATATGAACAGTTTAGTATTGCGGATAAAGTATAACCAATTTGTACCACGAAGGTTGAGACCATTCTAACAGTTGTGTGTTTAGTGAATATTTGAAATTTTTAACTTTTGTCTTAACTTTGAATTGGTCTATTTCTGCCAATTAACTCATATTAGGCAGATCAAACAAATTCGGGTTTTTTTCTATTCAAATCTTAAGGTAGCGAACTATCTGATTAACTGTTAGATATAAGAGCACGATTTTAATACTGGCAATGGAAAACAATTGATAATACCGTATTATCATGTATAATAAGATTTTAATTTCTCCCACCATTTAGTCCTCTATTGAAGATCTCCCAGTTCTAATGAAAAGCAAATATGACTTTTACAGTGTCCCCTATGGAGAGCTACTGTAATGGTTGTCCTGAGTGTGGTTCATGCTAAGCAGAGGGCATATCTTTCCTAACAAATCAGTCCCTTTTATGGTTTATAAGTCTGTTAATAAAGAGATATCTGAAATTTCAGGACGGTTATACTTAGAATTGGTCAAATATTCAGCACTTAAGATATATGTTGTTGTTTTTCACCCGTGTCCGTCTTACAAAATGGATATTCGGTTTTCACTGCATCTCCAGAAAAGTACAACCAGTGTCAGACCAATTTACTATGAATTTGTAACTCAATTGTGAAATATTTCATACGAGGGTCAGTCAGTAAGTAATGAAAGTGATCATGGTATGGGATGCATGGGTGATTCTATTGAGGGATAATGTAATCAATACAAAGTATGAACCTTTGTCTTTCAAACAATACACTTTTGGATTTCTTAGTATCAACTATAGCATTAGCGTTATTTAAGTACACTTGGGACACTGCCTGAAATTGGTCAATATTTAACTGGATATGTAATAGGTTGTAATATGGGTTGTTTGAGACATTTGCGTGTATCTCGGCAATGCAAGCATAGAAACAAATAACAATTGGTGCATAGTTAGAACACATAATAATCTCTGTTCCACAATTTGTTTAGATCCGAATTCCTAATAATGCAAACAAGAAGGGACCATCTCAAATCCGCTTTTATTAAGCAAATCCGCAACAATAAACCTTAGAAAACAACAAAGGATAAAGAACAATGGAGGGATTATAATTGAGTAAATTTATTGATGACGGCGGTACCCGAAACTCGGGACTACACGCAGAGGGGGTACAGCTTGACGGCAGTACTACTGAACAGTCTCAGGTCAACCTGATGAGTAAGAAGAAGAGATGTTTCCATATCGGAACATGGAATGTAAGGACTATGAACAAGGAGGGAAACCTAGAACTTCTATTGGAAGAAGCACACCGCCAACATCTAGATGTCCTTGGTCTCTGTGAAACAAGATGGAGAGGTGAAGGATCTTTCCAACCAGACGAGTACACCACAATTTTACACTCCGGAAAAACCAAAGGAAGAAGAGAGAGTGGGGTAGCTGTTGTCCTAAAAGGAATAGCACGTAAAGCGCTAGCAAGCTACAACCCCATCTCTGACCGGATCCTTGCTGTAAGACTCCATGCTAAACCTAAACCAATCACCATCCTTCAGGTATATGCTCCTACTTCAACACAAAATGATGCCATTATAGAGGAATTTTACGAGCAGCTCCAAAATGCAGTGGAGACCATAAAGAAAGGGGATGTGTGTGTAGTTATGGGAGACATGAACGCAAAGATCGGAGAAGGAGAAGACAAAAGATGTGGAATTGGAAAGTTTGGTCTGGGTGAAAGAAATGAAAGAGGAGACAGGCTAGCTGAATTTTGCTGTGCTAACAACCTGGCTGTAATGAATACATGCTTCAAACACCGGAAGAGGAATTTATACACCTGGAAATCACCTGGTGATTGCTACAGAAATCAGATTGACTACATCCTTATAAACAAAAGATGGAAGTCAAGTATAACAGACGTACGATCCTACCCTGGTGCTGATTGTGACACAGATCACTTACTACTGGCAGGAAAGATGAGAGCCAAACCAGTCTGTAACAAACACAAGAGAAAACAAGGCAAACTGGATGTGAAAATGCTCAACGACCCAACTACGAAAGCCAAGTTTGAATCTGAGACAGAAAAGCGATTTGAAGCAGAAGCTCTCCTTCAAGATCCATCTAACATATCTCCAGAATCACTATGGATGACTTACAAAACCATCTTATCTGAAACAGCTGAGGAGACACTTGGAAGAGTCAAAAGATCCCCAAAGAAACCATGGATCAGCAAAGAAGTGTTGAAACTAGCTGAGGAAAAAAGTCAACTACGCAAGCAAATCTCACCAGCCAAAGTAGAGAGATATAAAGAAGTGCGTGCTGAAATTCAAAGACAAATCAGAAGGGATAAGGCAGTATGGCTTGAAGAGCAATGTCTACAAATAAAGGACTTTGATGCAACTGGAAAATCCAAAGCAATGTTCAATCAGATCAGATCACTCCGAAATAAATCCACTCCATCAAACCAAGCATGTGTAAAAAACACAGATGGAGCAGTGATAAGTGAACCATCAAATATCATGAACAGATGGAGAGAGTACGGTGCCTCACTGTTTGAAAGTCCAGATGGAGAAACACCACTGACAAAAATGAACAGAGCATTTGACGATGACATGGAACCTCCACCGCTAATGGATGAAGTGATGTATGCTGTCAAGAAACTCAAGGATGGGAAATCACCAGGCCTTGATGGGATTCCTGCTGAGCTCATAAAATCAACAGGCCAGCACGGAACTAAAGCGCTACATCAGTTATGTACATGCATCTGGATCAAATGCGACTGGCCAAATGACTGGAAAGTGCAAGAATTTGTCATGCTGTTCAAATCAGGCGACCGCAAACAGTGCTCCAACTACAGGACAATCGCCCTCATCAGCCATACAAGTAAGGTGCTACTGATGATCATTATCTTACGCCTGAAAGCCAAACTAGACCAAGAACTTCCAGAAGAGCAAGCCGCCTACAGGAAAGGCAGGGGTACTGTCGATATGCTGGTTTGTCTGCAGATCTTGATGGAGAAAATCATTGCAATAGGTCAGAAAGCTTTCATCATGTTCATAGATTATTCTAAAGCATTTGACTCTGTGAGCCACATCAAGCTTTTCTCTGCAATGATAGAGATGGGATTTCCAGCACATCTTGTAGCACTGCTTCAATCCCTCTATGTGAATCAGAAGGCAAAGATCAGATGGAATGGTGAAAACACAGATGAATTCAACCTAGGTAAAGGTGTGAGGCAGGGATGCATTGCTTCACCACACATGTTCGTCTCCTACACAGAAAAAGTCATGAGAGACGCTGATGTAAACCAGTATGGGATAAAAGTAGGCGGTACACCAATTTCAAATCTCAGATATGCCGATGACACTGCACTTTTTGAAACCTCTGAAGAAGACATCGAGAGGCTAACAACAGCCGTAAATGATGCAGGCAGGAAGCTAAATCTCAAGCTCAATGTAAAAAAGACAAAACTTCTAACAACTGGAGAAGAACAGCCTGTGCATAATATCTCAATCGATGGTGAGAATGTTGAACAAGTCAGTCGCTTCAAATACCTAGGCTCTGTGATAACCACATCTGACAGTTGCACAGCTGATATAAGAGCTAGAATCGGAATGGCCAAGGGAAGGATGATAGAACTCCAGGACCTATGGAATGACCGCAACCTCACAACAAACCTAAAAACAAAGATTGTAAAATCATTGGTATGGAGCGTGCTCCTTTACGGTCTGGAGGGATGGACTCTAATCAAAGCAGATGAAAATCGCATAATGGCTGCTGAAATGTGGATCTGGAGAAGAATGTTAAGAGTTAACTGGAAGGAGAAAAGAACCAACATAAGTATCCTGAAAGAACTTGGTGTAAAGCGACAACTGCTAGGAGAGCTTATCAAAAGAAAGCTGGCCTACTTCGGGCACATCATTAGAGGCAGTGGTAGCTTACTGGCACTCCACATCATAGAAGGGAAAGTGGAAGGCAGCAGGAAAAGAGGTCGTCAAAGGAAACAATGGTTTGACAACATCAAGGAATGGACTGGTATGAGTCTTATAAAGGCCAAGCGTCTGGCACAAGACAGAGTAGCTTGGAGAAAGATGATCCGGAGATGTGATCGTATGGCAGCCAATCGTCATATCTGACGGAGGCCGAAGAAGAAGAAGAAGAAATTGTTGTGGGATGTAAAGCAATAATAGTGGGAACTTCAAAAGGAGCTGATCATAAAATGTACTCAAACCATTGAAATGATGTGACGATTACTTTAACAGTACACATCTAGTAGCTCCAAAGATAGCAGTAACAAGAGAGGTTGTGGCAGCCATCTTTGATAGATATATTCATGTTTATCTTCATTTTGACTAGCACAATAAATATACACATTGATAAACGCATTTGTCAATATTTCTGATTAGAATTTGAAGGCACAGTAAGCTTTTATTTGGTAATTTTCATGATTTTAGCCATTATTGGCCCAGTTCAAAATTATCTGCCGTCTGCGCATGCGCACATGTGTATATTGCTTGTTTCCCCCCTAAATTGTTTGATTTTCCGCAATACTAGTGATTCACTGACTGGGCATTTTTCAATGAAAATGGGCTATTTGAAATACTGATATTTGTATACCTTTTATTCAATTGCTTCTCCTTACTTTTTCCTCTTATACTACACATTTCAAATTACACAGGGATTAAAGTTATTGTCTTTTGTATCATAATTATGCGAACAAAATCGGGATTTACCTGCTTCTGATGTCATGTTATGCAATCTTCTTCCCACGTGTTTCATTTAAACAATTCAAATTTCTCGCCAAATAATTGATTCAGCAATGTCCCAAGGTAATGCTATGACGTCATAGTTCATACTTAGAAATCCAAAAGTGTATTGTTTGAAAGACAGAGGTTCATACTTTGTATTGATCACACTAACACTCAATAGAATTGCTCATGCATTCCATACCAACATCACTTTCATTACTTAATGACTGACCCTCGTAAGACTTACATTTCAGCAAAGTTATCAGGTTAGTATCAAAAGGCAGAAAGGCTTATTTCGTACCCTTTTACATGTGCATGGGTAACACTAGTTGAGACTGCGAAGTAAATACTCAGAGGAAAGAAGATGTAACTGGCAATACTATGAATGAAGTGCAGCATCATAGTATTATGTTTATTCATGTTTATTCAAACATTCATAGAGTCACACAATAAGTATTTATCCAGCTTAATAAATGGTCAAGGGGTTGACTCATCCACAGATTATTTCGATCAAAGGCCCTTCTAAAGTATGGTAAGTTTCTTTTCCTAGTAGGTTTAAAATACATGTATGTCTATACATGATCATAGTTTCTCACCCAACAAATCGTTCTGTGGCATCCATTTAACAATCATAACGTTCTCTTTCACTTGGGGCATGTTGTCACCGTTATGCCGCCACACCACACGCTGTGGCAGTCGCCCCAACACATTGGTAAACACAGTTGTGTCTCCCTTGCGAATGTTGATGCCTGATCCCTGCGTGTAAAGATTTGTAAGAAGTGAAATTGATAGAAAAAGATTATTAAGACGTGAAATTGACAGAGTTGTCACGGGAACCTAATGAACTTGATAGATTATTAGAAACCGTGTCTGAGTCCTATGCCACCCCTCCACGTAAATCCTTCGTTGACAACTTGTATCTTAGCATGCGCTCGGATTGTTAACAGAACGCCTGAGCGTTCCTAGCAAATAAAGAAATAGGCCTACCTAGATAGGCCTCAACATTCAAATTATTTTTCTGTATCTCAAACATGACTCAACTCGTACAATCAAGTTTGGTATCATTTTAAAGCTTGAAATGTCCTTTATAACTTGAAGCAGATGGCAAGGACATTACAAATGAGGTCAAATTGCTATGATAGGAGACAATCTCAAAGGTCAAAGGTTAAAATTTATACCCTAAAATTATTTCAGATATGATTAGTCAGAGTAATTAAACTATGCTTGAAAGGGGATAAAGTGTCAATTTTAATAAAAATAATATGGGTTACCTGGGGTCGGAGATTGACGCCCACGAAGCTATACCCTATTAACTCTATTTCGATTTGAGGGTTAGGGTGATTGCATGTTAGGCCTAGTATTAATAGTGTTATATGGATTAGGATCGAGGTTACACTAATAACAACTGGCTCGTTCTCATTAACACACTTACCATTGATACTACTACAACGCCATGCTCACCTGCACCATCAACAAAGTCGGCAAGCTCCTAAGATGACAAATAAAATTCAATCAACGTAAGACTTAAATTTGACTAAGAGATGTTTAAGATTTTTTTATGCAAAATGTACTTCAATATTACTAAAAGAATAATAATAATTGGCCATTATTGTTGTTTCTACTCACAAATAAGTAGCAAACTTGATTAAAACAATGTAAATATATTGAAATAGCATTGCCATTTATTGAAACTTTTTTTTAATAACGCCCTCTATGTAATATCGTATGTAATTTGAATCGAAAAGAATAACAGCGTAACGCTCGCGCTGTTTACCATAAATTGCTGTCCGAGCCAGGAATGGAATATTTTAAAAATACGTTTTATTGCACAAAGACATCTGATTTTTCTTATCCTTACAGCTGTAACTTTGTGATGTAATATTATCCTTACAGCTGTAACTTTGTGTATGTCATGTCAATTGTAAAAATGTAGAAATCCCGGTTTTTATCCTAATTGAGGGCGCAGCCTTACACATAGTACCCCTTTAAACTAGAACTAATTCGAGTATATACGCAATTACGCTACGGGGCTGTCAATCCTATCTTTCGAGAGTCGCTGAGCGAATTTAGCTGTTCTTATGAAGACGACGAGCTTAACTACTAGATCAGTCGGGATTACACTTGATTTTGTGAAACCCGGACATGGCTCTAATATTACGTTATTATTCCCGTTATTATTATTCCAGGATTACTTGAAGCGATTATCCCAATGAAGAGACCAGTCGTCACAATTGCTGCATTGCCCTCCCAAGTCATTACAAATTAGTAGTGCACAGCTGCCACTAACTAGGCCAAACAGCGCGACTGCGACCGCTAGTCGCTCGGCACATATTGAAGTTGCACGCCACGGTTAGTCGATTTTGAACGATAACGCCAATACTATGCCCGTGCTTTCATCATGTTCATGTAGGCCTATAGGTCTGTAAATGGATCTACGGTATTTGCTTCTTCTCAAGGATCTATGCTTTCAGGTTCTATAATTGATCAAACAATGCTGCTATCCCCTATACCCCTCCACACTGGAGAGGAGAGTGGCGATACAGTTTAAGAACATTTTAGGCTTACTTTGGAGCAAGTCGCTATCTAAAAAGCGGGACACTAATTAAACTCGCCCCAAAGTACCCTTCTAGTCAACCCTAATTATCTGCGCTCTCATTAACAGTTTAAAAAAGTGGAACCTCCTTCATCATGTTCATGTGTGTCTCATTTTTTCTGACGTTGTTCGCAGTGATCGAGACAGAATTTCAAATAAATGATGAATGATCACCTCTAGCCAGCCTACCTTTGGTAATGACTTAGCCGGTTCTGCCATTAAACCACCGATTTGGACGAAGTTAGGCGTTGAAGGATGAGCGAAATCCATCGCGATGTCCGCATTTGTAAGCCACAGCTCAGCTTTACCCATAAGCTCCGTTAACGTCATATCTGGACATAGATTAGAGTCGTCTTTGAATTGGACGTAGGGCGATATCATAAAATGGGAAAACATAGCAGTGCCGACAGTCCTCATAAGTACATTTTTTGTTCTTTCCAAAAAAGACATCCGATCAGATGAACCAGTTCCTAGTCCGGGAACGTATGATGCCGGCGATGGGAAATGAAAGATATCCTCGTTAAATGATGGGTATTTGAGTGAGGACGTGAAGACTACAAAGGGCACGTCGAGATAGCAATGCAGCAGGAATTCGCACTGCCCAAAAGGATTTAGAAGTATCAAATCAAAGTGTTCGTCTTTGAGTCGTTGAAGTGTCTCTTTGTCTTGCCATAAATAAGCGCAGTGTGAAATAGTGATGCGAGAAAATGCCACCATTTCCTGCATTGACGCTTCTGGGTTGGTGACTATTTCAAATAAACGTTCATGCCTTTTAAGATACACCTCTTCGTCCAGGGGTAAATTGAAAGTGACAACTTCAGAGTACGAGTCCGAAGAATACCCACGATCTTTGAGTATAGAACTGGACAAAATGACCACCCGATGACCACGTCGTATTAGTTCCTTCGTCAGAACGGATTGAAGTCGGACATGGCTTGGAATGTAGGGATTTGTAGAGGGATTGGCCATTAAAATATTAGCGCCGGTGGCGCCACGACATAGATGTACTGCGAATACAGCAGCGACGACGAAGATGCCGAGTGTGACTGACTTCATGTTATTCTCATATGTCCACCGGCGACAGTAATTTATTTTGAATGTAGAGTTCCAAGTGTCTTTCAAGTGTTAGCCTAACAAGTTGTTAATGCTATCTACGATGATAGTAACCATGCAATGGGCCAAGTCTGAACTCGCTCTCACCTGAAAGGCTGGCTACAATATACTATACGAGTATACGGTATGAGTTCATGACTCCGTATCAGTCACGTTGTCCGAACTAGAGTGACATATTCCTTTTAGGTCCTTAGTGGAAACAAGTACGTACCTCATTACTGACGTAAATATGAATGACTAAGAAAAGAATACAGTACCACACATACGTTTCACCCGGGGTTTCACACATTCATACAGGCACCAAGGTCATGTAATGAAGAATACAAAGTCCGTTGATACGCCGCACGTTGTGTCTTGGTTCCGTTCAATGACCCGAGCAATGAACACAAAACCTACTGTGATCTCTGGATCAACTACACAACGTTATTTTAGTTAATTGGTTGTTTTTTTACAGTTGAATGGTTATTTAACCACCGAGCCTGACATCACAGTTGGCTATAATATAGTAAACTTGAGTATGACCGCGAGTCAGGTTCATAAAGGCATGAAACCTTTAAATCCCGGTGCAATTAGTCGAGGCGGGATCCCGAGGGTAAACGCTATAACCAAAATGTAAAACCTGCTCTGAAAGCTGTATGGATGGTTCGTCACCAATTTATCAACTCAGGTCGTCAAGGGCTTAGATCATCATATCAAGATTCTACGTCACGGATTGCCATTCCTTGCCAAAACTTAAAGATCCTTCGGGGAATAAATAATTTTCAGCTTTAGGACCAAAGAATGTGGAATATCCTACCCAGTTCTGACGTGCGTGCCGCCCCAAATGTGAAATGTTTAATAAGCTTTTAAAAACTCATCTGTTCCCTGTGGAATAAGTCAGCTTTATTTTTCATACAATTATTGTATATATTGGTCTTTTAGTGGTTTATAGTTTTTATCACTTTTCAAATGCAAATATTTTTGATGTATGCAATGTTATGTATGCATGTCTGCAGCTAAATAATAATTTAAAATTATTCTCTTATGGCCATGTGTTTTGAACTCACCACCCAAACAGGGTGGTGGCGTTGCATTTTGGTAACGAATCATCCATCTCTCTCTATTAACTCAACAACTAAATGTGGTAGAGCTATAATGGTTGAGGTGTCATGTGAAAGCCTATTTATCTAGCTACATTGTGTAAATAAATCAGGTATTTCTATAACTGTTTGGCTGAGATATGATTGATTTTATTGTGAAAGTCAGGGTGGTGGCGGTGGCGGTGGCGGCGGCGCTGTGTACAATCTCTATGGGGAATATATAAAAAAGTTCCCAATTCTACGTTCAATTTACAATAACTCCTCATCCCTGTATGGTACAAGCATGATTTTGCTCTCATTTGATAGATTATTTTATATTCTGTAAGATTCTGTTTCAACAAACGTGACAACCATTATGTAACAATTATAATCATGAATCGATTGCATTGTCCTTGGCTTTTTCCCTATTCGCTACATTGTGAACTTGCCCTAATTCATCGGTTTTACATACATGACTATAACAAAAAAGTATTCAACCGATGATAGCAAATTATACATTTTTTAGAAAGCTCTCAAATAGGGGAATTCAAAATGGCCGTTTAAATCAGGATAGAGTGCTTACCCCAAAAATATACATGTAAACTTTAATAAATATGAAATGTAAACGTTTGTGCTCATTTATATCTCGATATAGTATATTTCAACAAGTTACCATTGACAACCACTATGTTCTGATGGTTGATTGCATGAGGAACTGATATGCACAGTAAAATTATGATTGGGATAGGTCATCATCATCCTTCGGCTGCGGAGCAGGCGACCACAAGTTTTCTCCAAGCACGGCGATCTGTAGCAATAGTGGCTATCTGACGTTCTTGAAACATGCCTTCATTGTCACCAAGTAAGCGTTGTATGTACTTCAAGTATGATGTGCTTGGACGACCAGGTCTCCTTCGGCCATGTGTTGGTATGTAAGTGGCATACATTCTAGCAGGCTCTTCATCAGGGAGACGGAGAATATGTCCAAGAAATCTCAGCTGGCGACTTTTTACTCGGTTGATAAGAGGCTCGGTCTTGGTCATGTCATAAATGGTGGTGTTCGGGACATGATCCATGCGTTTGATGTTAAGCATTATCCTGTAGCAAGAGGTAGCATAGGAATTTATTTTACACTCCATATCTTGAGATATCACCCAGGATTCACAGCCATACAGCAAAATCGTCACACAGGTGGTGCTAAATAATTTCACTTTTGTCGCGATAGCTACTTGAGGACTCCTCCACAGGTGTTCCAACTTCCAGAATGAGCACCATGCCAATGCCCTGCGTCTTTTAAGGTCACTTGCACCCGATGCCATCATAGAGCCCAGATATCTAAAATCCGTCACATGGCTGATGGTAAGTTCCCCATAGACCTGTAGTGTTGGGTGTGGATTGCTGTTGGCCGTCATATAGGCCTACTCCGTTTTGGGAACGCTAATGATGAGGCCAAGGTCTTTTGCTGCTGCAGCAGTTTTTGTCAGCTGGGTCTGAGCTCGTGGAATTGTGGTCTCAAGTAAGGCAATATCATCAGCAAAATCAAGGTCGTTTAGAACAACGGCGGGATGACGTCTAGAGCGACGCTGATGTGTCACAACTCCCAAGTCAAGGTCATATGTGGCTTTCTTCAATAGATAGTCTACCAGTATCACAAATAGGAATGGAGCTAGGACATCACCTTGTAGCACTCCGGTGGAGACAGCAAAAGGATCTGAGATGCTGCCATCTACCATCACAGCACTTTTCGAGTTGTTGTACATCACACCTATGGCATCTACAAGAGGTTTTGGTATTCCATAATGTCGCAGCACTGCAAACATGACTTCCCTGTTTATTGAGTCGAAAGCTTTCTTGAAGTCTATGAATGTGACTGTGAGAGGTAACTGATGGTCCTTGAACCCTTCCATAATCCTCCTGAGGATATGGATTTGCTGTGCACAGCTTCTTCCAGGACGGAAGCCAGCCTGGTTGTTTCTCAAGATGGGGTCGACATGATCTCTAATTCTGTTTAGGGGAGACGTCAAAACTCGACCGCCCGTTGACTGCCGGGTACGGGCGGTTCCGCCCGGTTCTTTCAGGTCAAATGTTTTACTGGTATATGAATATTCGCGCATGCAACACTGAACAACCGCCGGTTGACTTAATGCTGTAATCTGACCAATTTACACTATCAATCTGTTACTTTGCGGTCATAATAGCTCTCTCTATAATCTTTCTATAAAAAAACAACATTCATAGACTTTCGGTATTGATTTTAAAAAGTTAATTGAGCTATAAACAGATTGAAAAAGCCAACCCCAGCGAAAATCAATAGCTGTATTGTACTGGTTGTCAACTGAGACTTTTAAGTCTTAAAAGAGCCCATTACTTCAAGATGTTATTGCTCACGTGTGTGACGAGGCACTTTCAACCGGTCGTGTTCACCAGAGTGTTACTATTTGACCTCATTATGTGTGTATATTATAACAGACGACACGTTTTGTGAGAACCGAACGGAACCGGCCGTAACCGGCGGTTGCCGGGCGGTCGAGTTTTGACGTGATCCCTTAGCAGGATCTTGTTATACACCTTGGCTGCAATTGACAGTAGCGATATTCCTCTATAATTCGTCATTTGAGATAGGTCTCCCTTCTTTGGTAGAGGTACAATAACGCTGGTGGTCCATTGGTTGGGTGGTTTAAGAGTAGTGTAGACTTCCATGCAAAATCCATGGACAACATTGACCAAAGCTTCACCGCCATCTTGGAGTGCTTCTGATGTGATTGCACAGTCAAGACCCGCAGCTTTGTTGGGCTTCATTTGACTTATTGCTTCCTGAGTCTCTTGATGTGTGGTAGGGTTAATTAGGATTGGTAGATCCTGGGCAGCAGGTGAAGGTAGATTGGATGGAGTTTGACCGCTGTCATTATTTAGCAATGAACTGAAGTACTTCTTCCATTCGGCAAGCAGGTCTTTGTCATTTTTTTTTGGGTGGTACCATCTCTTTTCTTAACCTTGACACTGGACTTTCTGTCTTTCCCAGAGAGATCATGGATGATTTTCCAAGTGGTGGAATAGTCGCCCTTTGAGTCAGCCAGTTGAAGATCTTCCATTTGTTGGTTGAGCATGGATGATTTGTCTGCTTTGTATGAATCATTCAAATGAGCATTAAGCCTTTTCCATCGTTCCCTGGATTGCCGTGACTTTGAGACAAGGTAGCGTCTTTTAGCCTCATCCCTCTCAGACTTTAGCTGAATGGTCTTGTCGGTCACCCAGTTTGTCATGCCATGAGCTTCACGTTTGCCAACAACTTTCTTAGCTGCTTCTGACACTGCTTTCTCAAATTGTTGGTATCTCTCAGTTATCGGTGTGGATGTGTCGTTGCACTCGAGGATTTTGAATCTGTTTGATAGCTCAATCTGAAATAGCTCTTTCGTGGCAGCATTCTTCAGCTTTTTCCAGTCAAACCTCGGTCTCTTGCAGGGTTTCCCTTTGGTGGATCTTAGGCTGCACTTAAGCTTGATGCTGAGGATCCGGTGATCGGAGTCTACTTCCACCGAGTTGTAGGCTCTGCAGTTCCGAAAGGAGTTAGTCCACTTGCTGTTTATTAGAATGTGGTCCAGCTGATGTTTTGACCCTGCTGGGTGCATCCATGTCCAGAGACGACGTCTGGGTTGAGGAAATCTTGACTGTGCGGGACGTACCTTGGGATAGGTATAAAAATATCATTGAGCTTAAATCAAAATATGAAACAAATCGATATTTTTTGAACTTTCTTAATCACAACTTGTTACCATTAGGTCATATCTAAATCCCAATAGCATATTTGGATATCTTGTGAGTTAACCGTTCAGAAAATATATACTTTTTATGGTTTACAGGGTGAGTCAGAAAGAACGGGCACTTTTTTGCACAAAAGCGTCACAAAAGATGTAGGCATGCATATTCCGAATCAATGGAAGCACTGTCAAGACCTACAATTTAGCTTTCATTCGGAAGAAGAATTTTAAAAATCGATCATTCCGTTATCATGTTACACTAATTTGAGTAAAGCCCCAAAAATCTGAAGCAAATCCACGGAATGGTCAAATTATCCAGCCATTCCTAAAAGTATTCTAATGGGGTTTACCTCCTGAATCAGTAGATATGCTTCCTTTTACTTTTCCTTCTTGATTTCAGGCTTTTTATTACTCATAATTACACAGATCTATTTCCAGTCATTTGAAAATATTGTATCCAACATTCATGTGCCTTTTCAGTTTTTTTTCACGAGTTTCATTGATCAGCATCTCTGAATCAGGCAACCAACAATACTATCGGTTATTGCCATTCCGTGGATTGGCTTTAAAATACCGGGTTCTACTCAAATGGTTGCAACTTTATGACGCAATGTTCGAATTCAAAATTTCTTTTTTCGAATGAAAGCCAATTATGTGTTCTTTGTAACACTATATTTGGTTTTGAATATACAGGCTTAATATTTCTGTGGCGCTTTCGCCAAAAAAGTGCCCGTTCTTTCTGACTCACCCTGTATGGGGTAGAACAAGTAGTTATTGCGATATGCTAATTCGAATCTCAGATGGTGTAAAATGTAAAAATCTGTACATGCAACACAATGGCCTCATTATAATACGGGTTTTGTTGTGCTGGTTTGATTGTTCAGGGTTTGATTATTGCGAGTGCTGCTTTTAGAGCTATGTGATTGTGAGTATTTGCGTGGGGGGGGGGGGGGGGGGGGGGGGGTGAGGTGCGAGGGGGGAGTGGGGGTGTGTGGGGGGCATGCTGTTGTGATGTTTCTTTCAGTGCTGCATTTGTGTATTTTATCCTGCATTGGGTTTTTTGATGTATTTTTATATTGCCTCACAAAAGTGAATTTTCTTCCATTTTTCATATTGATTTTTTTCCAAAGATATTCGCAGAGAAGGTTTTAATGTAAATTATCATTAGTTAGGTATAGGATTGATTATGGATATGAAGTAACCCATCAATGTATGTGGGACATCCGTGGTATATGTCAATGCACTTATGGCCATGCGTTTTAAGTTGGGCCGGTCTCGTGTGACGAACTTAAAATTGGTGAATATCGCGTGTATTTTCATTTGAATGGCGATAACTTTTCTATACTAGGCAATACCCCCACAAAAGTATACATTTTCTTGATTAAAATTGTCTTAGGAGTTCAAAAATGCACTTAAAATTAACATAGGATGAACCCCTAGACGGTTATGAATTTGAAAAGGTCAACAATTTATGAAAAAAATCTGCTGAGAAAAAAAAATATGAAAAAAATTCTGCATACCCTACAAGGTTAATTATTGCAGATTTGAATTCCTGACAGTTAAAGCTTTCCAAGCATATATAACTTTCTATATCTAGGTAATGTTTACAGTATTTTGCACCGGGCTGGAAAAAATGTCATTTTGCGAAGAAAAAAATCTGACATACGAGGGGCAGTCAATAAATAATGAAAGTGATCATGGTATGGGATGCATGAGTGATTCTATTGATGGGATAATGTGATCAATACAAAGTATGAACCTTTGTCTTTCAAACAATACACTTTTGGATTTTTAAATGTGAACTATGACGTCATAGCACTGTCTCAAAGTAAGTACACTTGGGACACTGCTAAATCAGTTATTTGGCGGGAAATTTGAATTGTTTTTATGAAACACGTGGTAAGAAGATTGCATAACATGACATTAGAAGCAGGTAAATCCCGATTTTTTTTCCGCATAAATATGATACTAAAGACAATAACCTTAATCCCTGTGTAATTTGGAATGTGTAGTATAAGAGGAAAAAGTAAGGAGAAGCAATTGAATAAAAGGTATACAAATATCAGTATTTCAAATAGCTAATTTTTATTTAAAAATGCCCAGTCAGTGAATCACTAATATGGCGGAAAATCAAACAATTTAGGAAAAATTCAAGCAATTAACCAGTTTGGAAGATTCCATATGATAGTTAACTAATTATCTGAACTTATTCGCATGAAACCTGCAGAAAAAATGCGCATGCGCAGACGGCAGATAATTTTGAAACGGGCCCAAAATGGCTAAAATCATGAAATTTACCAGATAAAAGCTTACTGTGCCTTCAAATTCTAATCAGAAATAATGAAAAATGTTTAAATCAATGTGTAAATATATTGTGATAGTCAAAATGAAGATATTCAGGAATGTATCAATCAAAGATGGCTGCCACAACCTCTCTTATTACTGTTATCTTTAGAGCTACTAGATATGTATTGTGTAAGTAATCGTCATATAATTTCAATGGTTTGAGGAAATTTTATGAACAGCTCCTTTTGAAATCCCCACTATTATTGCTTTACATCCCACAACAATTTATTAAATTATAATCCCTCTATTGTTCTTTATCCTTTGTTGTTTTCTAAGGTATATTATTGTGGATTTTGCTAAATAAAAGCGTATTTGAGATGGTCCCTTCTTGTTCGTATTAAGGCATTCAGATCTAAAAAAAGAGTGTCAAACAGAGATAAGTGTGTATTCTAACTATGTGCCAAGTGTTATCTGTTTTTATGCTTGCACTGCAAATGTATCAATCAACCCATATTCAACATATTACATATCCAGCCAAATAATTGGCAGATTTCAGTCAGTGTCTGAAACCTATTGTGTTTATGTTAATGACGTTACATAACCAAAGGTATCTAACAATCCAAAAGTGTATTGTTTGAAAGACAAAGGTTCATACTTTGTATTGATCACATTATCCCCTCAATAGAATCACTCATGGATCCCATACCATGATCACTTTGCCTAACCGTATGTGCTGGTAAAAGACGCTGCGTCGGTACATATCCATCCAGTCATACACATGTAGTTCTTGGGTCTGTAATTATTGATTAATTCTTTATTAATTAAGGTGATTACCCATTATTAAACATCTAAATTATTCAAATCAGTTTATTTACCAGAGTTTATGTACTTAGATGCAACAATTTCATTCCATAAACATGATTTAACTCAATTGCACTGAACTGTACTGTAGATGCCAAATTTGCTGCGCCGGACTCTCCTGCGCCAGACTCTCCTCCACCCCTGATGTTGGTTAATTAGCCATTAATTAACAAAAAATGACAAAATTTTAACACATGCTAATACTTTTATCTTCTTGCCCTGCATAAGAGCTTTATTTTGATACCAAATTTAGCTATGTAGGTGGTATCTTTATACAAGAAATTGAATAGACAATGTCATTTTTGATGTGCCGATGTCACAACTCCACCTTTTTGCAGGCCCAGTTCAAAACGCATGGCCTTATGCGCTATATGGGGCACATACGCCCTATGATGATGGGGCACGTCCGCCAATAGGGATTTATATAAACACTTCAAAAGAAGTAAGTTCCCCTTTAGGGTTTCCCTTATATTTTCAAAAATATACATTGGGTTGAAATGGGTTTTCTGTCAAATTGTTATGAGGTTAATACCAATACTTGACCAAAATTTCAAATCAACAGGTTCTGTCATGCTTGAGTGAGCTTGTATTGAATGACAGAATGTCCCATTTCAAAAGTTGTTAAAATAATGTTTAGTAGTGTATCCACCACGTTGGTGTATCAATTGACGACATCGATTTCTCATAGTGTTGATGAGGCGCGCTACTCGATATGGAAGTCCAGCTCTTGTTGTACCAGAATTTTAACCCAACTGGTGCTTCCATGCTCAAATTAGCATGCATTGAAAGAGGGAATGTTTCTTTTGAAAATGAGCAATATCTCGTGATGAAGGATGATCAGCCAGTGTGGCTTTCACTGCCTGATGCTAATGTGGTTATGATTAGTGTTCCCAATATTGTGTATGTAACCATGCCCCATTCATCCAGCCAGGAAAGATACACCCGCTACATAGGCGTAGCCAGGATTATTTTATCAGGCTGAGATCCAGAAAAACTGAATTTAATAAGGTACCATCCAAGCGGTGCGCAGCACTGCCCTCCGAGCTATGCTCGGACAGGGGGGTGTCTGAGGGGGGATGTGCCCCCCTCAGTAGTAGAAAAAAAGTTCAATTTTGGAACTCATTTGGTGCGATCTGGTGTATACTTTTGACCAAAATTTAATCGAAAAGCCACCTCTTCATTTCCAATAAATATTTTGTTTTTTATCAAAGCACGAAAGAAGTTGAGCATTATACTGATATATTCTTGATTTAAGTATATATAGTCCACCTCAGAATTGGACTTTTTTCAATTTTCGAACTCATTTGGTGCGATCTGGTGTATACTTTTGACCAGCATTTTATCGAAAAGTCACCTCTTCATTTCTAATAAAATAAAATAAAAATTATCAATGCACGAAAGAAGTTGAGCATAATTATACTAATATATTCTAGATGTTTGCTATATTACTGGCAATAAAAACATTTTCTTTCGGATAATTATATCTTCTTTTTTTGTACGTTATATGAATATCAAAATCTTAATTTAAAAGAAAACTAAAGCTGCAAATCAAAATCATATATTTTTGAAATTATTATTAATCAGATACCTATACATTGACGAAGTAAAGAAAAAAGTGACCTGATACCTTAACAGGCGCGCGTAGCGCGCGAAAAATATGCTATTTTACTACAGTTTGCTATGATTGAGGCTTGCCTTCATAAAAGTTTCATAAAAATAAAGTTAATGTTTGAAGTCACATTAGCGCGTAGCGCACAACATTTGATACTAATTTGTTATGAAGCTAAATGTAATGTTTGAAGGTTCATGCGAGCTTAGCGCGCAAAATTGCATATTTTACACTAATTGAGCGACTTTTTTGCTGATAACAAGCTTCTAAAAAGAATTGTAAATATTTTGAGGTTCTAAAACATCCACCCACCCTTCACACACCCTTCACCCACCAGCTCGGGCTCTCCCGAAACGGACAACAAGAAATGAAGTCACACAAGGACTGGTCCCAAGTCTTATCGTTTTGGGCATGTGCGTGCGTAAGCGCGCAATTTTGTTTGCTATTCTACATATTTTGCCAATTTTCGCTGGTACAAGCTTAAAAAAGCAAATATTTGGAGGCACATGAGCAAAACGCGCAAAATATTGGCTTCTTAACTAATTTTGTCATGATTGAGATACATTTTGTCTTAAAATCAGATTCCAAAATTAAAGTTAACGTTCATGTCACGTGCGCGCGTAGCGCGCGAATTTTTTGGGGCTATTTTACATAAATTGTTTTTGCTTTTATTGATAAATGTTTTGCTATTTTACCCAGTTTTGCTAGGATTGAGGTACATTTTGGCTTCAAACTATCTTCTTAATTTGCAATGAATTTATTTTTTGGGGAAGGGGCACATACAACGAAAATTGCTATCTTTGTAATTGAACGTCATAATTTAACTATGATTTCTCTTATCAAAATTGAGGCGACAATGGCAAAATTGGGTGACAGGGGAGAAGGAGCGGTCGGCCCCTTCTAAACCCTCTGGCTACGCCATTATTGCCTTGATATGCCGGGATCTGTGCCGGGAACGTACAAAATAAGGGGTGGGGGCATGGACACTTACTATGTAACAAATAAAGAACTCTATACCATCTACTATTTCTCTTTTCTTTCTTCCTTTTTCTCTCTTTTTCTTCTCCTTTTCTTTCTTTTTCTTCTCCTTTTTTTTTTTTTTTGTGGTGCCAGGGACCCGGGGGGCACGTGCCCCCCCCCCCTGGCTCCGCCAATGCGCTACTAAACAATATTTTAGCAACTTTTGAAATTAAACGTCATTTTAGCAACTTTTGAAATGGGACATTCCGTCATTCAATACGTGCTCACTCGAGCATGACAGAACCTGTTGATTTGAAATGTTGGTCAAGTATTGGTATGAAGCCCATAATCATTTGACTGAAAACCCCATTTCATTCCAATGTATTGTTTTGGAAATACAAGGGAACCCCTAAAGGGGAACTTACTTCTTTTGAAGTGTTTAGTTATGAGTTTGTATAATTTCAAAATTGTAATTTTTCTCTTACAGGATAATTGTAATTATAAAAATACTGCAAGTCACGACTTGCGAATCCCCCTGGCTGGGAGATCAACTAAATGAGGTCAGAGGTCATATATAGGTCATATATAGGTTCATGTTTCTTTTCTCCAAGTTTGAGGTCAATTGGGCAACTTTAACGATTTGACCTCTGGATGACCTTTGACCGCAGATGACCTCGGATGACCTCTAATTATTTTTTTACATGTTCCCACGGTGTTCATTGCACAATTTAACCCCTTGTTGACCTTTGACCTTGGTTGACCTCTAATGACCGTTGACCTCGGATGACCTCTAATTTATTTTAGACATGTTCACCCGGTGTTCATGTTTCTTGTCTCCAAGTTTGACGTCAATCGGGCAACTTTTACGATTTGACCTCTGGATGACCTTTGACATCAGATGACCTCTAATTTATTTTAGACATGTTCACCCGGTGTTCATGTTTCTTGTCTCCAAGTTTGACGTCAATCGGGCAACTTTTACGATTTGACCTCTGGATGACCTTTGACCTCAGATGACCTCTAATTTATTTTAGACATGTTCACCCGGTGTTCATGTTTCTTGTCTCCAAGTTTGACGTCAATCGGGCAACTTTTACGATTTGACCTCTGGATGACCTTTGACCTCAGATGACCTTGGATGTCCTCTTAATTTATTTTAGACATGTTCACCCGGTGTTCATGTTTCTTTTCTCCAAGTTTGAAGTCAATCGTGCCACTTTTACGATTTGACCCCTGGATGACCTTTGACCTCAGATGACCTATGCAAATTAGACCCAACAAATAATCACCCGGCGTTCATGTTTCTTTTCTCTAAGTTTGACGTCAATCGGGCAACTTTTACGATTTGACCTCTAGATGACCTTTGACCTCAGATGACCTTTGCAAATTTGACCCCCAAACAAGCAGCTACAGTGTTTGACCATGGCCTACCTATCACTGAAGGTTTGAAGTCAATCCGTCCATCCTTTCAACAGATACAGCATTTGGAAAAAAGGCTAACCAAAAGGCACACCCCTACACACCCCCACACACGCACCCCACACATTACATGATGACAAAATCCCCTTCTGGTTTTACAAACCAGGGGGATAATAAAAATAGTTATCAGGAATGGAGTAATATTAGAGGAGAATATTTCAAAATATGGTATTTCTTATTACTTTTAAATTCTGAACGAGTATGTTACGCAAAAGTGCCCCACCCCTATATTTTGGACCCCTAAATTTTATTTTGGAATAAAATAACGATGAATAACGAATACACATTTATTGGATATTATGTTACTTTGTGTAGCCTAATTCTGAGCCTAGGGCGAACTTGCCCCGGCCTATGGGCGAACCTACCCCGGCGTCGGGCAATTCGCCTTTTTGAGACACCTGTCTTAATCATTTACTCTTGCATAGTAAGGCCTAGAGTATTGAGATCATGGTCGTATGTAGCCAAGATAACAATCTTTCACATAATGTCAATAGGTCCATTTAATCTTTAAAATTGGCGTCTCTAGACCTCTTCAAATGAGAATGGGGTGAACATTCCCCGCTCTCCCCTACAACAGCATTCTTATCACAGCAATATACACAATTTCTGTTGAAGATAGTAATATGCAGCACAATTTTCTATCTATTGAAGATACTATACTGCAGCACAATCTACTGAAGATAGCAATATGCAATACATCTTTCTGCTGATGACAGCAATATACAAAATTGCTGTTGAAGATAATAATATGCAGCACAATTTTCTATTTATTGTAGATACCATACTGCAGCATAAATGCTATCTACTGAAGATAGCAATATGAAACACATCTTTCTGCTGATAACAGCAATATTCAAAAATGCTCTCTGTTGAAGATAGCATTATGCAGCATAAATGCTATCTACCGAAGACAGCAATATGCAATACATGTTTATGCTGATGACAGCTATATACATTATTGATGTTGAAGATAGCAATATGCAGCACTATGTCTATCTATTGAAGATACTAAAGATACCAATATGCAGCACATTTCTATCTGCTGAAGATACCAAACTACAACACAATTATTATCTATCAATGAAGTTGTCTAAGAATAGTCCATTAACACTTTCCACGTGGCAGTCGTCTGCAGACGACAGTTCCAAAATTTTCACAAAATGTTTCATAAATGCCAAATTATTGAATTTCATCCCCATCTTTGAAATCACAATGAGAAATGCATTAAAATAAGTACAAACATACCTAGTGTTGGTTCAGTAATTCTTGATATAAGACTTTGAAAGTTGGGAAAGGTTTCTGAAGAATCTGTTTTGTATTTGGTAAAACTAAAAGCCGCGTGGAAAGTGTTAAGAAAACACCCCCCCCCCCCCCCCGAGACACTCCCCTAGATTCACGATTATTATCGACACAATATATATATTATATAGATATATATCTTTATTCATTCAATATAAGGCAAGTTCATTTGGATAAACAACAAAGCGAAGTGAGAGATTACATTTCATAAAAGGCACATTCAGGCTAGGTGTTGTTTACTGTGCATTATGGTGAGTTATTGCAATGGAGTTTAAGTTAGCTATATCGGCTACGGTGTCATGCTCAGATTTGTTTCAAAATTATACAAGATGTGTATATTGACAAGATAAACTAACTTGCCGATTTTGAATTTTTTCCATTAAGCCGTTTTCGAATGGTGCAATTTAATTTTTTGTCTTCACAAAACCCCATTGACTTACTGTGTGTTAGGTTTTTGGCGCGTTGCCAAATACTTCAAAATGGCTTCTTTTCTCAAAACACACTCTATTTATAAATTATTTTTTAACCCTTTATATCCGTAGGATAAACTTGTTTTTTATGTTATGTTTTTGCCAAAATACCAATGCATAATATTTAATGTAATTATTTCCACATTTAAAATCATAATATGGATTGAATGGAGTTAGAATGTTAGTACTTAACAAAAAAATGTATTTTTCCTAGAAACACTAAATAGTTAAACTTTGTGAATATTTTTAAAGAGAAGCATAGCTCCTACTGAAACAAACAAGGTGTCATATGAAAGGGAATTCAATTTAGAAGATTCTCTTTCCAGCTTTTCCATTAAAATGTTTCTAGTTTTTTTTATGTCAATTTGAACTTTTCTCTTTAAAAAATCCCTAAAAAAATACTGGCGAGGGAATTTAGGTATTATGTTCATTAACTATCCCTTAAAGTGACAGGCCCATAGTAGTTTTCTTCTTGGCTGAAAATATTCAAATGTCCAAAAATTTAGGGAATTTTCAAAAAATAAAGAAAAACATAAGAAATATCCAAATTAATCTGAAAGTTCTCACAGAGGTAGAGTAAAGACGTTTTTTCAATGTGGTCACAAAATAAAAAAGTATAGATATAATTCATTTGGCACAATAGTTGTTTTTCTGCAGCGGTGTAATAGCCGATATAGCTACCTTAAATGTATTCAACTGTCACACAATAGACTGTGATGCATCATGTTAACACTGGCGTTCTATTTTTCAACATGTTGGCTGCCAGCGCCAACAATGATGATGAATTACTGAGGCAGAAGCAGCAATTACTGAGGCAGAAGCAGGTCCACAGCACTACAACGCACCATAAATAACACCCGAGTACTAAGGACCCTTTACATGTCTTAGGACACAATCAGAACCAGTGTTGCTAAAAACACTGGCACAATTCTTAGGAATAAGAAACCCCAACCCTAATTGCATTTTAAACATTTGTTAATAAGGAATCAAATACATTGCCTCACATTAATAACTGTATTGATACACACAAAATGGAGTTATAAGGTACTTCCTCATATCGAACATACCATCACTGTTCTGTCAAAACCTTGTATCTCCATCCAGCCCTTCAGCATGTATAATGTAATACTTTCTATGTATAAGTTTTGAGCATTCAGTTTCAAAAGTTGTTCAAGGGCCAAAACAACCTTTCCTATTTGTTTAACCATTGGGCAGTTTTACTTTACACTTGCTGAAGGGCCAAAAAACATATGAGGTTTTGATAGAATAGCGAAAAATTCCCGTTGTTGACAGTACTTTAAATACAAGTCGTCTTATATGCACATTTCAGCCTGGTTTATATAGGGGCAGTGCATCATTAAACAACTCGACACTTGCTGACTTGACCCAAGACCCAACAGTACACTTTTTAAAATATCAATATTACTGTCAACAGTTTTTGCCAAATTCTAAGCTTATTTCATGACAAAGAAGTACAAGTTTGTTTTTGATGTAGATGTTTTAAAAACATTAGAACATGATTATTCATAATCTGATCAGCGCACAATTTTAGACTCATATTTCTGCAGTTTATTACATTGAGCACCCTTAGTTACTGTGATTAGCCAACCAAAAAACCCAACCCTGTTTTACAGGGGAACAGACTTCTCAGGTTGGGTTGGTTGGGCTTTTGTGAAAATGTTGGTATATTTTTCAAACATTTTAAAAATATATCGATATTTTCAACAAAAAAAATGTTGAAAAAAGGCAAACAAAAGAATCATAATCATAAAATTTTCAAAACATTGAAAATATAAAAAAGGCCTGTAGAATAGGTTTCCCCCTTGGCTCTATGGGAGAGAATCAGACTATCAAATAACTACCTCTTTTAAACAAATTATCCCCCAGTATACCCTTATGCTGGTAAATATATAAATCTGTAAATGTATTCATATATGATGATATGAAAGCAATAAATATAAAATTCATTCATTTTGTTATAATATAAAATTTGTATACACCATATTTGTGAAGCAATATATCAACAAATCTTGTTGTTTACTGTTCACAAAATGTTGATTTTAAATATATGAAAGAATATAATGCAAATCATGTTAACTATATCAAAATGATAAATGGTATATAAGGCCTATAAACCTATTTGAAATATGGTGGGCTCTTCTTATGCTTCCACTTAGGCCTAAAAAAAAAGAAGCTTTGATTGGCCTAACCCGACCGACCCTAAATACATCGCTGACCCTGAATATTTTTTATTATTTTGAGGGGAAAAAAATAAAAATAACAATAAATATTTTTAAAAATGTAAAAAAATTAAAAAAATTAAAAAAAAAAAAAATATATATAAAAATTGAACAAAGTGTTTTATTACTTTGTTCAATTTTTATACTTTAAAAAGTTTCTGACTGTTTGCTTTCATTTTCGGCTATTTCTTTGTCAGATCAAAAGATTATCCACATGGAAACACGCCTTTTCCATATGTGCCCGCCATATTTCATAAAGGCTTATTGCCATTTCAAACACATCTAAATGTGCATGCTCAAATTTATTTGTCAGAATTTAATCTGCTGAGAAGATAAATAGACACCTGTGTGAAGACTTGCGGCTTTTAGGGAATTCTCTGTGATCCTTCTTGTCATCAGTAATAATTATATAATATTAAATGGTTTGATGGTGATACAAGAATATGTGTGGTGGTATGGGAAAACCCGTCGGAAGTCGCTAGTGTTAATATTGAGATATCTGGGTCATACCAAAATATTCCTAACAAATGAGTTCCAAGTAAATTTTCCAACTTTGGTCCCACGATAGAGATTATACCTTGAACTTTAGTCTCCAGGAGTTTTTTATGCAAAATTCCAGATGTGAAGTTTATTTTAGTACTTTTCTGAACCTTGTTTATCAAATTTTATGTGTAAAATGCTATGTTTATGTAAAATGACATTGTTACCATGGTAACCACCTCTGAATTCCAACAATGCATTGTAAAGATTTGGAAAGTGAAGAACTTACATTTGTTAATAATATCGCAAAAAAAATAGGTTCATATCAAAAGTCCTTTTCATATGACAAAGCTATTCTGTGTGATATAACAATGTAGTTTTATTTTTATAAGAGCATTTAAAAGATTTTGTGTACACCTTTGAAATGTCAGTTTCAATTTTGAGTGTTGCGTTTAAACTTGCCGACTTTAAAATACTATAACTGTAGTTCTAGATGGAATTTCTGAAAATTTTAAACAGTCCTATACTCAGTAGAGTATGAAGCTCTCTGCCAAAGAAAAAAACCAAGTTGATAGAAAATGACCATGTGAAGGGTTTTCCCATGCCACCACACATATATTGCACAAGCTATAAAAAAATGTGCACCGACGAGTGCTATATTTTTATAGCGAGTGCAATATATTCTTGTATCACCTTAAATAAGACATTCAATATTATTATTATTATTTATATCAAGACTGTTTTGATAAAAACTAAATGAGTTAGCCCGAACTGACATTCTCTGCGCAAATATACTCACACGCATATCTTCTGCGCCGCACACAAAATATTGGATGGCAATATTGTTTGGAATATTGGACGACATCTGGGAACTTGGTACACAATATTCAATACGCACTTTTATTGTACCATTTGGAAGGTCCATATAAATAATAATTGTATTTACTGCCAGGTGGATTAGAATCAATGCTTCAAGGTGCAATTTTCATGGAAGGATTAAAATGAAATGGTATTCAAGTCCAAGTAGAATACTTTTTTCCACTACAGCAGTTTCAGCTCGCAGTTTGTCTCCAATGTATTTTTTAACCTTTTTTATAATCTCTGCAAATTCAAACTTCTGAGCATGCTCAATTGGAATTGCAAAAGGCTGACTCTGCAGTTTGAAAGCTTTCAATGGGCATCAAATTGCAGCTTTAGAAAAAAGTGAAACTTAACTGCTTAAGGAAATTCAAGATGATTAATACAAATGATTTTGAAATTCAACAATCTTGTTCAAAATTCTCTCCGAATGTTATTGTCCAATACAAAACATAAATACTATGCAACTATAATAGCTCAGTCAGTGGCAAGCCTCCTTAATGGCAGCAACTCAATACAGAAGAGCCTGGGCGGGCATAAGGCCAAATTTTTTTTGTTGTTATATTGGCGTAACCCGCCCGACCCTAAAAATACGCCCGACCCTACACTTGTTTTTTTTTTTTCAGTAAAAAAAAACAAACAAAAAACCAACCGACCGACCCTAAAAAATAAAAAAATGAAAAAAATAAATGTTTTTCTCGAACGAAATACGACGGTGCTCCTCGAATAAACGGAAATTCCTTCCGAAAATATGGTTTATTGTGTTTTATAGACTTGTACTGAGGGTTACTTCTAACAAACAATAGGGAATGTTTAAACTCGGTTAACATTGTTCAAAAACAGCTGCTAAAAAAAAAAAAAAAAGAAATTAAAAAAAAAAAAAATCCCTACCTACCCTATTTTTGTTCAGCCCGTTACGCCAATATAACAATTTTTTTTTTTTGGCCTAAGGCTCGTATTATACAACAGTGCGCGCTGTTACAGTACATCATATGCGTGCGCTTGTCAAAATCGTGTGTATACCTTTGCGTGCAGGGATATAAAAACGCATATTTCTCACCAATTTGGAACTGACTAAACTATAAATGATGTTATTTTTCTAAATTTCTAAATAAATGTCCAATTGAAATCAATAGCCTTTGGCCCACTGAAAAATTAATCATTAAACAACTCAACACTGGCTGACTTGACCCAAGACCAAACAGTACGTTTAACCTTTGATCCAATAACAACATGTATCACCAAACAATTCAACATTTGCTAACTGACTTGAGACAAATAAGATAAATAACTGTGGCATAACTTTGAATAAATTGGAAAAATAGTTTTAAAGCAAAAAGTAAAGCATGTAATTTGTTGGTTTTATGTTTGCTTATGTTTATTTCTCATGTAACAGGAACTTTATGTGCAACAAATCATAACATTTTGCAGAAAATATCCATGAGCAAATCTATGTTATAAAACCGTCCTGAACAAAAAAACACAGTTATAATAGAATGCAGAAGCTAATCTTTTTTGTATATGATCTTAGTTACACTATTAGACCTGTAAGTTCGATTTTAACCCTAACCCCCAAACCAGGTTTTTAACTGGGATCGCAATTTTGAAAGAGAAATTGACTAACAATTGCTTCTCCCGACCGTGGATCGAACAGGGGACCCTCAAGACCAAAAACTCTGACCCCCATAGGCAAGCCACATCGAAAACCGTCCGCACATATGCCCTTGAAGATAACAATTTTTTAACATTTTTGAAATATTTTGTAAAATGTTGGAATGTCGTCTGCAGCTGCCTGCCACATGGAAAGTGTTAAGGATCCATATAAACCATGTGCTTATCACAAACCACCAATGAAAACAACATTATCACGCCTTGTGCTAATGTTAATACAATTGTACCTTCTTTTCACTTGTTTGCATAGATCCATACTCTATTCTATACTTAGACTTGTAAAGTTGCGCATTGTTTGAGAGATCTTTGTTGGCAACCATGATAGGTCATATCACTATAAGAGGGTAGTAAATAAAAGGTTATCCATTCATAAATCAAAACAACAATTGAAAGTCAGACACTTTATTGCACAATGTAGTTAAGGGTCTTTCACTCGCACACTGGCACCAGTGGCCCAGGTTCGATTCCCTGCACTGGAGGTCCTGTTTCCTGGCATTACTTGGCCCACTGTTTCCATCTGATCATTTGAACCCCACCTTTTCAGAAATATACTATCAAAAAGATTTTGCCTCTTTTTATGCATGGTAATAAGGTTATATAATAATAATACTGTTAACATTTAGGGTTGCTGCTATGATTTTACTCCGATAGCTTCTACAAAGTCAAAGTCTTCTTCATCATCGCTCATGATATCCCGGTCTTGTCGGTCGTCCATCGTTATCTCTGCTCTTAGTCTCTCGAATTCATCCAGTTGTAACTATGGAAACAAAAATTAAGATAATACTTGCAAATGTATATTTTTATAATTCTAAAATAGTTGTCTTTCCCTGGCATTTATGACCCAATACAAATCATGGTTACACAATGGCTATTGTTCTTTCCGCCATTATGTTCCACTGCCTTTATACTTTCCATGCCGCAGGCGTCTGCAGACGACATTCCAAAATTTCACAAAATGTTTCAAAAATGTCAACATTATTGAATTTAATTACCGTATTTGGATTCACCATGAGAAATGCATTGAAATAAGTACAAACATGCCTAGTTTTGATTGGTTCAGAAATCCTTGAGATAAACTTTAAAAATTGAGAAAGGTTTCTGAAAAGTCTGTTTTTTATATGGTAAAACCAATAGCCGCGTGGAAACACTTTGTATATAGACCAAAGACCATGAGGACATAGTGTATGTTTTTCAGGCTGTTAGTGTACTGTCATTGTTGACTAAAGCAATGCCACATGTGGGATTTACATCAAAACAGTGCATTAGGGTATGGCCACTGGACTGCCTAATCTGGGAATTGGAGAAATTATGACCGGCCAATGCCGCCAATGGCTAAATAGCTAAATCACCGGTATAAAAGTGATTAGGCAGTGGAAAATAATGGTTTGCTACAATGCAACACTTTGTGGCATGCAGATTGATTGCAGAAGTTCCATTTCTCTTAATACGCCAATAAATATCTTTACTGGCTACGAACTGTCAATTAGGATGTATGAGTAATCCTGGGAAGATTCGGGTGAGACGTTTAATTCTAAATATGAAGAGGTGTTTTGCAAAAGGGCCTACATCCACTTCTGCCTTTTCCACTCATTTTGCATTATTGCATGGATGGCTATTCATTATGTGAAATGTGGCTTGTATTGGTTGGTGCCTCAATTGGCGTGCATGGATGCACTAATCCAAGTCATAGAAACAGTAATGAACACAGCCATACAATAATTTGATTAATTCCATGGACTTGTCAATACAAATTCACTAATGCAAAATGAGTAACATGTCGGGGTGGTCTGGTGGCCCTTTTGCAACAAAGCTCTTCATATATAGTTTGCATTCCGCATGCATGTTACACTCACCTTAACCTGCTGTTTGTGAAAAAGTCTTTTGGAATTGATGTGTCTTCTTGGAAAGGGGTTTAATTCATGAAAGGCAATCTGTAAATGGACACAAAATAATTAAATTATGTAAGATTGTGTATTATGCGGTAACAAATTCGTGTACAAAATGTGTTAGTTATCTGGTGTTGATTTGAATCTGCAGCTCTGCTGTACTGTATAATACTACGATCATACCAAAATGTGATCAGACACTGATCCAAATGTCCATGTTATCACCATAATGCACATATTATTATTTGTACTGTGTAATGTTCCCCTTCCACAGACCATTCCACTTTTCCAAACAATGTTCAGACGAAAAACGGAACTTTCTGATGATGGGCAAATCATGGGATTCAATGGGTAGTAGGGGGTGACTTTATGTAAATCCTATAACGTCTTTGAAAAAAATATTCTAAGATTGTTACTGCATTTGACAAAAATGTTGCATACCCATGATAATTTATACTTTTGAACTGATCAAACATTTTGCCCCTCCACCCTACTCAATTTAAAGATTTAATGATTATCACATCACATTTTATAAACATGACCTTACCTGTGAAAGACGTTGGATATCTGACATCAATGAGGGCATGCTGCGTAGAAAGTTGAAGATCAAGATGTAGTCGTCAAGCTGAAGCAACTTTTCCTCGCAAGATTTAAAGAAGGCAAGACCAAAACGAAATAGCACCTTGTTGCCTTCATAGAGTACAGTGTCCCAGATTCTCAACATGGTCTGTAAACAAGAAATGTAGGATAATGGGGTTAAAGGTAGATGACCCGATCACATTTTCGTAACACAGAATTATTTCAAACATACAGAGATTTTCATATCATATGAAAGCTCGTATTTTTCTCATCATCATACTGAAATTTGACGGCCTAATTCGGTATAATGACAGAGAAATCGACGAAATAGCGTTGAATTACCGCGAATGGTGGTTACCACCGATATAGTTTGTGTACTACTCAATGGGTACAGTTCACAGCATCTTGTGCGTCTAAAATAAGAACCATAATAGCTATGCATCTCAAATTTTGGGACACGACGTTTTTAAGGATGACCTTTCATGTAGAATAGAAAACTTCCAGTTGAAAATTGGAACATCTACCTTTAATAAAGCGACAATAACAAACCCACACTGTTCTATGGGCCTGACTGACCGATACATTTTGTTTTGAAACAAAACACATATATTTGCCCATCAAATCATAACAACCTCATCTCAGATCCTCAATATCCGACCTTTCTACATTTTTCGGTTTTTCCCTGCCATGTTGAATTCTTATGAATATTCAATGCCACAGGCGTCTTCATGTTAAATTTGACAGGCTTCCTCAGATGAAATGTAACAAACTGTTTGATACAACGTAGTGAACCATTCACAGTTAATTAGCCCATTCCCTGTGATATATATATATATATAGCATGTGCATTCCACAACGGACTGTCATTGTCAATTTACAGGCTAGGGGTTTTGTAAATTCTTTTTGCCTTAATATTCAATGACTTCTTTTAAATTTAATTCTAACAGGCTTCTCATTAAGTTACAAAGGGTTGTTTGCACGTCACAAGCTTATTCAGGAGAAACTTAAATAACTCTTTTAAACTCATTAGTACAAAGTAGGGATCATCTAGAATTAATAAGCCCATGTGCCCTGAGATGTAGTATGTATATCTGATTGGTTTTTACAATGTACAGCAACCTACTTAGATAAGTGTATTAATGTAAAGTATTGAGTTCTTATTGTCTCAATATTCAATGCCACAGGCTTTTTCATGTTATATTACTAAATTCTTGGTGCCAACCCTGAGAGGCTTCTTCAAGTGAAATCTAACCAACTCTTTTGTACAACGTAGGAGATCTTCTAGAGTTAATTATCTGTACACACCCACACTCCAGGGTAACAGGAAGCCAGATATGATGATAATAGCAATAATTGAGAAAAACTGTGACAGAAGTAAATTTCGAGGCAATTGTAACTTGTTTGCAAAATGCCAAATACCCCCATTTTCACTGCAACTTATTTCATGAATCCATAATTATATTTGCGAATGTGAAGACAGCTACTTAAACTAGCATCGCTATACACATTAATTTACAGCAATTTTATTTGGGAATTTGAGCCTTTTGCAAAATTGCATAAGTAAACCACTCAACATATTGCCATGCTGGTCACAGTATATTGACAAATGGTCTGTATTCATCCTCCAGAACTTAATTCAATTGTCCAGAATAGAGGATCTTTCGCCATAAACTATAGATGAGGTGACCGTTGTTTACATTTAGGACGCCCTCTGTTGATTTGAGACAAAACACACCGGGCAAGAGTTCCTATAGTTTACATAGGCCAGATCAGGTTTTCTAACTAGATTGTGGTGTCACAGCAAATTGTTATCAAAACTGTCTTTAAACTTGCTTAGGAATGCTATAAGCTATCGCATTTCACAAAAAAAATTAAAAATAAATGAGTTTTACAATTCATTAGAAAGAAATTTCATGTTGTCTTCATTAATTTTTTGGAAACATCACTCCTGCTGGTTATACATTAACCCACACTCCACGTCCGAACAGAAATGGAGGAGGTGTTGGCCTTTTATATAAATCCTCGTTCGATGTTCGAGTCCAGAACTATCGGACATTTGAATCATTCGAGTCTTTTCATGCCGAAATCTCAAATAAATCCCGATCTTTAAGAATTGTAGTCATTTATAGGCCCGAAGTTGTGAAAGACAGAAGTGGACGCCGACTGCCCTTCAAATTCTTCTTGGAAGAATTCACTGCCATGATTGAAGATTACCAGTTACATCCCTCTGATATACTCTTTTGTGGGGACTTTAACATTTGGGTTGATGATCTTGACGATCCAGAGGCTAGACAATTTATGGACTTACTCTCATCCTGCGGGCTAAAACAGCACATAAATGAGCCCACTCACATACATGGTCATACCTTGGATTTGTTAATAACTCGTGAAACTGAAAATGTATTTTCAAATGAGTGTGTTTTTCTTGGTCTTTCGGATCATTTTGTAATATCTTGTGCTCTGAGAATAGAAAAGGCCCCACTTCAGTGGAAGACTTTCACCACACGTAATCTAAAGGCTATAGACTTCAAAGTTTTTGCTCGTGATATATCTATGACTCTTTCTAAAATTGACTTTGGTCAAGATGATGTTGATATTTGTGTGAATAAGTATGAATCTTTGAGTTCCCTTCTTGACAAATTTGCCCCTGCGAAAACACGTCGTGTTCTTGTAAGACCAAATACACCGTGGTTCAATGCCGAAATTCGCAAACAGAAATGTAATAGAAGGGAACTTGAACATAAATGGCGCAGGTCGAAACTCGTGGTTGACCGTCAAGCTTACTGTGAACAAAGGCAAGTGGTCATAAGTATGATTGAGAAGGCTAAAACCGCCTATTATTCTGATTCTGTTGCTCAGTGCCATGGTGACCAGAAAGGTCTTTTTCGTGTTGTCAACAATCTCTTGCACAAAAGTAAAGATCCTGTTCTTCCCAGTTGTACTTCTGATCAAATGCTTGCCAACAGGTTCTCACAGTTTTTTGTTGGTAAGATTGAGAGTATACGAAGTGGTTTTAATGAGAGTGTTGTGTTTCCATCTAATGACATACAAAAGTCAGTTTGTGTTCCTCATCTTACTGATTTTGAACCAGTCACTGATGCCGAGTTGTTAAAAATGCTAATGAGTGCACCTACCAAATCATGTGAATTAGACCCTCTACCAACATGGGTCATAAAAGAATGTGTTATACATATCATTTGATCCCAAAGTGCCGGGTGACCTTAACAGTGCAATAACTTGACTCCAAAAGTGTATATTTGATATTAAGAACTGGATGACTGCAAACAAATTAAAGATAAATGATAGCAAAACAGAGTTCTTTATTGCCGCATCTACATACAATCGCAAACACCATCTGCCATCTGATATAACTCTTTCTATTGGAAATGAAAACATTCAACCTGTGAAGACCGTAAGGAATTTAGGCGCCTTCTTTGATTCACAAATGAACATGTCATCACATATCACAAATGTCAGCAAAACGGTTACTTTCCATTTACAAAATATCGGCAGAATCAGGAAATATATTGATCAACCTACATGTCAACATGCTGTACGTTCATTGATACTCTCACGTCTCGATTATTGTAATGGCCTTCTCTCTTCGCTACCATCTACTTACATCATTCGCCTGCAACGTTTGCAAAACTGGGCTGCACGTCTTGTATTTGAAGTCGACCGAAAACATTCGCCTGGACCACTTTTAAAATCACTGCATTGGCTTCCAATACGCCAAAGGATCATCTTTAAATTACTTCTGTGTGTTTATAAATGTCTTCATAACCAAGGACCAATCTACTTGTCAAATTGTTTATCATTATATGTTCCAAAGAGACCACTCCGATCTTCTAATGACTATCTACGTCTTCAATACCCTATCACTAGAGTTCTAGCTGGTGATAGAACTTTCACAGTTTGTGCGTCAAAAGAGTGGAATAAGCTACCTATCTGTATTAGACAATCATCATCTACAAGTGTGTTCAAAAAAGCTCTTAAAACTCATTTGTTCCCTTAAACAGTTTTTCTGTTTATATTTTGTTTCTAATCTATTTTGTAATTGCTATAATATATTGTACGTACTATGCTCATGTTACACTCACATTTTGTAGTTTAAGTTGTAATTTTAAGGTTTTATCTTGTAAGCGCTCTGAGCCTTTTGGAAATGGCGCAATTAATGCTTTCTGTATTGTATTGTATTGTATTGTAATGTGTTCATGACATTGTTCCATCAATAACTCGTATAATTAACATGTCTTTTTCATCAGGCATTTTTCCAAGTGCTCTAAAAACAGCATATATAAGACCTCTTCTAAAGAAGCTTGGTCTTGATAAAGAGGAACTCAAAATTTTTTAGGCCAGTTGCCAATTTGTCGTTCCTTGGAAAAATGATCGAGCGCGTTGCTTCATCTCGCCTTAAGACTGTCATTGATGATTGGGAATTGCAAGATTCCTTTCCAATCTGCCTACCGTGCAAATCATAGCATCGAGACAGCGCTGCTACATGTTAATAACGACATTCTGCGTGCAATGGACAATGGCAAAATAACTGCCCTGGTGATGCTTGATCTCAGTGCTGTGTTTGACACTGTGGATCATAATATCCTACTGCAAAGGCTTCAAAATAACATCGGTGTGTCAGGCGTAGCACTGAAATGGTGTAAATCGTACTTACGGGATAGAATACAACATGTTAGAATTGGTGACACCTTGTCTGAGCCAGTTACACTGAACTATTCTGTGCCCCAAGGTTCCGTACTGGGACCACAATGGTTCGTCATTTACACTGCACCAATCCGTCATATCTTTCAGAAATACAACCTCAAATACCACATATATGCTGATGATACCCAAATTTATTTTTCATTTGACGCTAACCAGACAGCTGCCACTGATGCAATTCATGTTATTGAAGCATGTGTTGAGGAGATCCGTCAATGGATGAAAAATAATTCTCTCAAACTCAACGATAGCAAGACTGAATTCATCTTATTTGGCTCCAAACACATGTTAGACAAGCTTTCTGACATTCACATTAATATAGGCAGCTCAACCATTGCTCCAGTGAAACAAGTTCGCAATCTTGGCTTCATTATGGATGCATCAATGACTCTAACTTCGCACATATCTTCCATTGTCAAATCAGCTTCTTTTCAATTAAGAAGCCTGGGCAAAATTCAGAAATTTCTGGACTCAAAGACAACAGAACAACTGGTTCACGCCTTCATCACTTCCAGATTAGACATCGGCAATTCTCTCCTTCACGGACTTCCTAAAGATCAGATTCATCGTTTACAAGTAATTCAAAACACGGCTGCACGTCTCATCACACGCACAAAACCATCTTCTCACATAACCCCAATCTTGTTTGATTTGCACTGGCTACCAGTTCATCTGAGAGTGCAATATAAGCTTCTCATACTCACTTATCGTGCCATAAATGAACTTGCTCCAGCCTACATCACTGAACTTCTTGCATTGTATAAACCGTCTCGGTCTGGCTTCTGGTTATGGAAAAGTCGTATCGGTCATGGGGGGACAGAGCCTTTACTATTGCTGCGCCTAGGCTCTGGAATTCACTTCCTAATCATATCCGTGCCTGTTCATCTCTCTCATCATTCAAAACTGGCCTCAAAACTCATCTGATGTATATTGCGTATAATTAAGCTGTTTCAATTAATTTTGTGATTTATTGCATTGTATAATTGTTGCTTTTTTATGCATTATTTGTATATGTATAATGTTCTCTGCTCTGGTTTCATTGTTTCTCTTGTTTAATTGCTCACTGCGCCATGAGTGCTTCGGCAGATTTGCGCGCATTATAAATGTTCAGTATTATTATTATTATTATTAACTTTACTGTATATTCTGCCTGGAGGGAATCAACAGAGGGTGTCCCATTTGTAAATACATGACGTCACCGGTCACACCATCTATAGAAAGATGCATTCTAAAGTCCTCAGAACAAGCATGGATAACCAAACTACATTTATTATAGGGTGCTGGAATTGAGGATAACAAGCCATAAATGTAATGTAAATATGGCATAAACAGAAATATTTAAATTTGTTTGGTGTAGATAGAATATAAATATATTAATCAGGTTATCTTCTTCCAATTCTTCTACTTGGCTTTTACATTTCCTACAGTAAAAGGTTTAAAGAATAAATATATCACATCAAAGGGGATGTACTAGAAATTCACAGTCAGTCAATTTTTTCTATATTTTAACAATATTAGGAAACAAAACAAAAGCGCTAAAGTTAAATCCCACACCACCAAATAACTATAACGTCCATCCCCATCAGTGTTTTTAATTCAAAATAGATCCCCCTCCTGCAACTCCTTAATTTGAATGTACAGAAAAAGGAATAAAGTGCTCTTCATATGGATGAAATTTATGAGATTATTTGGTGGTGCAGTACCTGCTACCAGATGGAAACTTATAGGTCAGACAGCGTTTAGGCTACACAGATATTTTTATTTTGCTCAGAATATTGTAAGCTTACTCACCTCAGCCGGTATATTGTCACAATAAACTGTGATGAACCAATTGAATGTGATGAGAGACAGATCAATGCTGCAAAGAAAAAAATAAGGTACTACTATCAGTGGCAGATACAGGGGGGGGGGGGGGGGCGGGCACCCCCTGTCAAATTTGACAATATACCTTCATGGCACAAACCACGCGCCATGATCGAGGTCATTGATTCTCACTTAAACGGCCGAAAAAGTCGACAGATATCAAAAAACTACTCCTCCCACATCCTTTGTAAATTGTCTATAAGGATTTATGTCAATAAAAGCCAACGGGTGAAAAGTCAATTCACCGAATGACCCAGCTCATGGCGTAGCAAATCTCTCATGTTTTTGGTGTACCACTGTACCTTTTTTAGAGGCATAGGTAGGTTCTGTCTGTTCATTTGCGAGTACTACCATGCATTTTTTTTGGCTGGTTTTGGAACGACCACATTGCTACCCCCACTTAGCAGAATTTCACGAGCAACAAAATTGAGTATCTTATACAATTCTTGGGGTACCAATTAAAAAAACAGCTTGGTCAGCCCCCCACAAATTTTAATCCTGGATCCGCCACTGACTATCACAGGCCAAATAATTAACTTGCTAAATTGAAGCTATACTTTCAACTTTCTGATAGGGAGTCAAAGTAGCTGCTTAAAGACACATGTTTGAAGGCAGATTGACAGACATGAATAAATTGTGCCTGGCTAAATGTTTGTTTCATTATAAAATTCATTTTGCACCTTGAAAATCGTTTTTTGTTTTTGACAGTTCATGAATGTGATTGAGTGATTGATAAAAGCAATTGACAAATAAGACACAATCGAAGGCTTTCCCTTATACCTTTTTATCGCTTACTCCTTACAGGCCCTTCGCAATTGATTGGTAGTTTCCTTCTGCCCAAATCCCAATTCATTATTTGAGCTGAATTAATTATTTTGTATTTTTCCTTAGAAATTAGATTTTTTTAATGAATTTTCAGTTGGCCTTCTGCATGTTTTCAGAGAAAAAACAACAAATAAACCTTTCAAATGGAGCATTTATTACATGTGACCGCAGTCCTAGATCCTAAAAATCAGCAAGTGACCATATCATGTGTGTATTGGTTGAGAACATATTGTACTGGCTAAATGTTTGTTTCATTATAAAATTCATTTTGCACCTTGAAAATCGTTTTCTGTTTTTGACAGTTCATGAATGTGATTAAGTGATTGATAAAAGCAATTGACAAATAAGACACAATCGAAGGCTTTCCCTTATACCTTTTTATCGCTTACTCCTTACAGGCCCTTCGCAATTGATTGGTAGTTTCCTTCTGCCCAAATCCCAATTCATTATTTGAGCTGAATTAATTATTTTGTATTTTTCCTTAGAAATTAGATTTTTTTAATGAATTTTCAGTTGGCCTTCTGCATGTTTTCAGAGAAAAAACAAACAAACCTTTCAATTGGAGCATTTATTACATGTGACCGCAGTCCTAGATCCTAAAAATCAGCAAGTGACCATATCATGTGTGGATTGGTTGAGAACATATTGTACTAGCTACTATTTAATCTTTTACGCATGCTGCGAGGTAAAATGGACATTGCTAGCTTTTAATACTTCCACTGGCGTGACCAAAGACTAAGCTTACGAAAATCCCGGGACCAAAATAGCCGCAGTAAGCAGACAGATTTTACAAGATGAAAATACAAGCTAAATTGCACATTTTAAACTAAATTGTAAGTCTTGGAACATGCTCTGGGAGTACATGCCAACCCACCCTTTTAAAGAACATTTCCCCAAAATCAAATTTATATGCTTTCTGTGAATATTGTATTGTAATATCGCATGTTTTGACTCTGGAAAAATAATAAATAATGAATATTGAAAAGTGAACGCCACCTATTTTTTTAACCTGCAATAGGAAACTAACAATCAATTGTGAAGGGCCTTAACTCTTCTTTCCCCACCCATTCCCAGATTTTACTATAGTAGATTCATGAACATTGGCCGATCGGTTCCTGATTTGGAACTATCCATTTAACATCGTCGTCGTCTTTATATGGATCATGGCTGATTCTTTGTGACCCTATTGATGATGGAGCGCCATCGTTGTTAATTTTGTGACATGTGATGCACAGAGATAAGAGATAAACAAGTTGCTTCTTTAATGCCATCAGTCCAACAGAGCTTTGGTCTGCCACGTTTACATCTTCCTACCATAGCTCCTTGTATTATCACCTTTTCTAGATTGTCACCCTCTCATCTAGCAATATGTCCAAAGTATTGTAGCTTGTTGCGCATGATCTATGTATACAGAGAAGTTTGGTTCCCAATCTGGCTTCTGACATATTCATTGGTCTAAATTATGCTCTTTCCATGATATTGCTAACATCTTGCGCTAACACCACATTTCAAAAGCTGATATTTTATTAAACATCTGAGGAACCTTAATGGACCAGTCATGATAATTGCACATCATTTGGATGCTATTGGTTTCGCTGTGGACTTCAAAGCTTTGAAACAACTCATCCACAAATATCTTGCGTCCATGCATGAACTTTAACTACCCGAGCAAATAGTGTGCTATTCAAACATGCCACCTAACAAGTGACACATATTGATCATAACTTCTTCCTAGATTTTGAATTCTTCTTGTATAAATAAGGATTAAATTAGAAAGAAAATCAATTTAGACAAGGGCACAAGAGATCTTTGTCAATATTCTTGATATGATCTACCTACGATGTGATTCAAGACATAAGGGGAAGCATAGAACCATGTGTGTCAATGAAACCAGATTAAGATTGCAAATCACTGCCTCCCCTTTAATTGGAAGATATTACCTATACTGAAATAATACTGCAGCCAAAGTTTATGAATCTACTACAATCATCCCCTCTCCCTCACTACTTTCAATCTCTCTCTTCTGATAAACTATCTTGTTATATCACTTACTCATGTTGATCTAAATGTGCATTGAGTCTGGGCAGTTTCTCACTGAGTAATTCTTTGAACACCCGTTGGTCTGTCTGGGAGCCTGCCAGTGTCTTGGTGTAGTAACCTGTCGGCATAATGTACTGTACAAGGGCTACCATACACCTGAATGGGCCGAGAACAAATATGGATAAAGAATGTATTAGGCGAGAGATAAAATAGGGCTCGATGTCCCTTTCACAATTTATTTTCATTGCCAGACTGGTAATAATCAAGTCTAATTACCTAATAATGCATATAAGGCCAAGTAAAACAAAACAACAGTTGATCATCCCCGCCTGCTTCCTTTTTTCGTGCCGCATTGATTTTTTTATGATTTCTAATTTTGTAAAAAAAAATTATAGTAAAACTTTTCGAAAAATTGCATGTAAAACTATTAAATGTTTAAGTTGCTCCAGTAAAACTTTGTTAAAACTGAATCTGTACATTAAATGCACATACGATGTAAAGAGGCTTAGCCAGTAAAATCTTTACTTCAAAAAGCCGGCGGCCATCTTGGGAAAATTAAAAAAAAAATTTAAAAAAAAAGCCCCTCCCTCATCCTTTTTTTGAAAAGTCTGGAAGATCAACTGTTGTTTTGTTTTACTTGGCCTAAGCCCCACATTTGAAGATGAGCAGGGTATTGCATCAAATACCCACATAGGGATTGCTTAGGCGATTCAAAAGGGAACTTGAACAATATAAATAAATAAGAGCACGGCAGAGCAACTACCGCAAGTTGCACAACTCAAATAAACATAACAGAAACAGACATGGGCCGTTGCAGGACTCGAACCTGTGATGGTCTGAACAGTACAACGGACACTCTAAACCATACCGGACTTGAACCTGTGATGGTCTGAAGGGTACAACGGACACTCTAAACCACTGAGCTCAGTGGTTTTGAGTGTCCATTTGTTCAGTGGTTAGAGCATCTGTGGTACTGTACGGAAGGTTACAGGTTTGAGTCAGGATATGGGTGAAGGCTTTGTTATGTTAGTTTGCGCTGTTGAACATAAGGTAGTTGTGCTGCCTCGCTCTTATTTAACTAACAATGGCAGAGAGCACCTTGACCAATTTCTTTTTTCTTAAACAGATTTTTTGAAACAAACATTTCATTGGGTTGGCAACATTATGATGGGTTCATAATTTACAGGTCATCAACTGTCAAACCAAGTCTAGATGTCCCGTGAAAATTATATGGTCCGAGAGTTTGTGGGTTGGTGATCATATCAAGACATTTTACATTTCATCAAGGCCTGATCTAGATGTACTCACCAAAATGCTTCCTCTTCTTCTAGATACAGTAGAGAAATGGCCGCTACACGATTCAATCCCTATCAAAATGAATAATAATGGTTTATATCATGCAAGCTCTGGCCGGTCATAATGATTATAATAAAAATGTTGTTAGAAAGTGTTTTCTACCAGAAGGCCTCTTGGTGCTATACAATTATTAAAGGTTTGGCCATAGTACTGACAATCCGGAAAGGGTTAGGGCTGCAAAGCAAGTCAGAGGGTTTGGATTTGTTTTTGTTTTTGAAGATGACAACATTTTCCCATCACAAACAGAGGACTTTTTCCCTTCCTAATTGTTATGTATTTCTTTATTTCCCTCCAAGTTCCGAATTCCTTTGTATAAAGAACTTCCTGAATTCCCGAAATTTCACAGACCTGCAAGTCAGCTGGATATGGCAGAAAATAGTCCAGGACTCAATTTAACATGAAACCAAGTAACAAACAGTGTATACAGGGCTTCATGTTTGATTTCTAATGAATAAGGACAGAATAAGTTGCCTTTTGAAAATATCCAAGATGATCTTCTTTGTTTACAATTTCTGGATGGATGGTAACAAAACACCATATTCGTATTTGGGATTTAATATGAATTCAAAATTGCAAAAATGTTATTGTGAAGAATGGTTCTTCCTTATCAATGAATTAGAAGTAGTTCCCAAAGCTCATAAGAATTTTTGTATACAGATTAAATCAATCCTCGTTCTTACTCCATTGGTTGCCACGGTAACTCACCTGACAGTACCCAATACCTGGGTCATGCACACTGAAGGCTTTCAACACATTTCTTAATTTTGGAATCTGTGTGAATTAAAAAAAAATATGGCACAATATTTGACTAATAATATGATACAGATACAGATATTAAAATGTTAAAATGAATCTAGAGACAAAACTAGCTTTAGGGTAATGTTACCACTTTCAACGCGGCAGGCGTCTGCAGACGACATTCCAAAATGTCACAAAATGTTTCTATAATGTCAAAATTATTGAATTTCTTCACCTTTTTGGGAATCAACACGAGGAATGCATTAAGTTCAAACATGCCTAGTATTAGTTCAGTAATCCTTGAGATAGACTTTGAAATTTGGGAGAGGTTTGTGAAAAATCTGTTTTGTATATGGTAAAACTATTATAGCTGCGTGGAAAGTGTTAACAATAATTTTTACTCAATGTAAACTAAAGTAGGGAGGTGATATCAAGATTTATTATAGTGGTAACATCATAAGACTCCTGTTGCATAATTATTTTACTATGTGATGGTATTTGCTTCTGTGTGATCAAAGAAGAATGTCGGCCCTGTGCCAATCCAAATGTGCATCCTTGGTAGTTTCATCATTGAAATGAATTAATGATCAAACAAGCCTGCCTTAACTGTAGACCAGTCGTGAGATGAACTGCCACTGACTCTATAGGGATTCCCTGTGATTTGTCTTGTAATCGGTAAACATTTCCTCCAATTGCATTTTTCTTCAATTGCATTTTCATCTTGAGAAAAAAAATTGATATTAAATTGTACTCAAAATGAAAGTACAAACCATTTCATGATAAGTGCAACATTAAACACAGGGGGAAATAAAATAAAATTACCAGCGCATGTATCTCAAATTTTGCCAATCGACCTTTTAAGCATGCCCAGATGGACATTTTTGGAATCGTAAATCACTCATCTATTGATTGAATTAAGGAGCCACAAGTCCAAGTCAAATAATAAATAATATAATAGGCAGTTCTTCTATAGCACTTTCCAATGTGTGTAAGCCCAGTTCCAAAGTGCTTTTAAGCCGATTATCTTCATTGCCATCATCATTAAATCATCAGAATCAATTCATCACTACATTTATCCCTGACTATCACTTGGGTCAATGAGGCAAACAATATCAAGTATCTTTCCCAGGAATACAAACACATTGGACATACAGGAGTGCACACCACTAAATAATATTTTGCATTCTGGCAATACCCGGCAGTGTTTGAAATTATGATAGACCCCTCCATAAGTCTAAATTTAACGTCCTAGAAAAGGTATAAAGTGCTGTAAATGTACCTAAATGTTTCATAATTTGGCATTTGTAGGTTATTTCCTCCCTATTAGGCCGAAAATCTCTTGGTTTTATTTTGACTGGTATTATGTTACATTGTTTAACTGTTTCTACAACTTTAGAGCTAAAATCCCTGATCTTAGAATCTAGGCAGCATGTCGTACTTAAGCTAGATATCATTGGCCCATATTGGGGGGAAATGCAGGTAAATCCACACAAAAGTGATTGTTTTTAAGCAGATGACATCTTGATTGATAAAAATAATACATTTGAATGAACCAGTTTGCTCTAAAGGTGAACAAAATAACTTGATCTTGACCTCTTAACCACACAAAGCAATAGGGAACTTATTTGGTGGTGTGTGGAAACAAGGGTTAGAACTCTCAACCTTTACATCAAGGTCCACATGCACAAAACAACTTAGACCTGGTCTAAATAAAAGAGTAGTCCTCCCAGATAGGATCTTTCTATGATAAGATGATCTTTGTCTGCATTATTAATAGGGGCAATACATGTTAGTGTTACATTAGCCTAATTAGGGAAGCCCAATCTTACTTTTAGACTTTGTTAGAGAGTATACAAGGGATATAAAAGAATAAACATGTCCTTTTCCAAAACAACTATTATTCATTTAGACCAGGTCTAAAGATTTGTGCATACCATACCAACCTACGAGTCAAGCACATTAACCACATGACTACATGGTAGATAATTTTGAAAAACTGAAGTATACTTACACCTGGTGATTCTATGGTGTCATAATGCTTGTTGTTAGGTAATGTCCTCAACAGATCTAACTCTATTTGTTTGGTTGCCGGGTTGGTCTTGAATGTCTGTCATATAGCGAGTAATACAAAATAGAAATACAATTATTCATATTTGAATACTTTTTACAGAAACATTTATTGAAAATTATTTTACCTTAAAAATGTTAGAGAAAATAGAGACAAGTAATTTCATCATTTGGGTAAATTGATATGAGTAAATGATTTCGTCTAAACTCTACACATACATGATCACTGATAGTCAGTGAAAAATTCTCACTGATCAACCAGGTTTTGAACCAGTGACCTCCGGAACCCTAGACCAGTGCTCTACCAAGTTGGAAGTGAGCTGGCTACAAGTTGGTAGAGCGTCGGTCTAGAATTTCATCTGCCCAATTGGATCTATACAGTTAAGAAGCAAAAAGTAGCATATCAAGGTATAATACTAATTTGTGTTAACTATGAAATTGGAGAGTTTTGCTTCAAATGAAGATTACTTCCCACATGAAAGAGCCATTATTACAATTAAAAACAAATTGAAGAAGACTATTTTTTCATTTATGAGTCCTAATATATGACATTTTGTTGGATGATTTCTATTAAGTTATAGCCCTTGTATCAAGTATAATTATATTTGTACAAAATTCCATGACACATGGCAACAAATTAATGGCTGTAGTTAAAATTGTCATATTGTTCTTATTCTTTGATGGATAGCTCTCAATTTTTCAGGATATATCTAATTAAGCTTTAATACTTTCCATGCGGCAGGAGTCTGCAGACGACTTTCCAAAATTGCTCAAATATTTATAAAAGTTCAATTTTTTTTGAATTTCATTACCATTTATAATAACCATGAGAAATTCATTAAAATAAGTACAAACATTCCTAGTATTGGTTCAGTAATTCTTGAGATAGACTTGCGAAAGTAGATTGTGAAAGGTTTCTGAAAAATCTGTTTTGTGTATGGTAAAACTAATAGCCGCATGGAAAGTATTAAGATGATCTCAATCAATTGTGTTACACTTGACAGGTTATAGAGATTCAAGGTAATAAGAAACAGAGTCATATTTTTGATTACACCCAGTATTATAAGTATCAAGTTATAGAACTTTACCTCTGACTTGAGTAACTTCTCGTAGTAACCTGGTCCCGTAGTTTCCTTGTCCCTTTTGACACGCCACTCAACACACCTAGTTAAATAAAGAATACAAAATATGGTGTATTGCCTTCAGGTAACATCTTACATTTTCAACTTCTTTAAACCTACCTTTCTTTTTTTCTTTGTATATTTCTCCTTTGATATCTACACCCATCGAATATAGCAGACTATATGATTTTCCAATGTATTTTGATCCAAATGTGACCTATGACTCCATCAGTGGACCATGAACTCCATGTGTTGCACCTACAGGCATGCAGCACTAACAGACGTTGACCGTGGTCACCGTGTTATCTGGGGTTATTTGGCATTTTTGGTTCAATTTTGTCGTCAAGGCGTACAGCGTCTCATTTTAACATTTTTATGCAACGTTTAAGGCACATACAGAAGGGCCTGATGTGTCTCTTTTTGATGGCACACATCTGTTGCGTTGCTGAATATTTGCAATTCGGCGCAGCCCCTCAAAAACAGTCGGTTAGGCGTTTTTTCCCCAAATGTTTCGAGAAAATATAGGTGTTTAAAATGTCTCTATACTCACGCTCCCCATATTCTTGATCTGTACTCGTGTGGGATTCCAACTCGGACAAGGGATTTCAGTTCAGGCTGTCAAGAAATAATACAGAAGACAAATAATAGATATCTGCACAGAAACTGGACTCGGTCATGTGATAGAAATAAAGTATACATGTTTTCAGAGTCTTTGTAGAGTATTCATTCAGACACTCTTAGTAGTAATGTACCAATCAGAAAGCAAGAAGCCAAAATATGGGCATTGAAAATGTCTAATTGCTCTGTGTGAACATGCGGGCACCACACACTTTGTTTTGATTTGCTATTCACCCAGCACCGGTTTGCTGATTTTTACTGTGGGTGTTATCAAATTTGTTGACATTTCTATCCTTAACCCTTTGAACACTGGCGGCCGGTATAAAGTCTAATACGCGTATCATAAATACACTGGCGGCCGGTATAAAGTCGTGAACATGCGTGCACTGTTTACAATGTTTGAGGGAATCCCCATCGAATATAAACATGCCCTTTGACCCGGAGACTAGCATGTGGGCTACGGGCTGCACATAGTTTGTCTGACAATGCGTTGAAGACGATATATATGCTGATAACTGGGGGTGGGGGGGGGGGGGGGGGGGTTATTTCATCAATTTGGTTGGAATTTCTGGATTTTTCAATGGCGCCGTCGGCAGCAGATGTTTTAGCAAGGGTCATGGACACTGATACGGAGGATATGTATGAATCTGACTATAGTAATAAGGGTGAACAAGACAGGGTAAGCATGAATATTGCAACTAAAAAAGTGCTAGTAACTGTTATGGGAACGATACAGACAGTAACATTATGCCCTATTGAGGGGTATTTTGGCAGGAGTGTCAGGGTGGGGCTACCGTTTTCTCAGGGGTGTCAGTGTTCAAAGGGTTAAAGACCGCACAGTAAAAACACCATTTATACAGGAACTAACCGTCCGACAAATAGACATAATAAACTCTTACGCAGATTTCAAAATAACATAATTACATTCGATACATAGGCGCACGTGGAGTCTGATGACTCGTACTGTTTTGGAGGTGGTGTGTGAATGTGATGACTCGGAGTCATTATAGTCTTCAGTCATGTTCCAGAAAACTCTGATTTGAAATGGTCTATATGAAGCGCCGCCAGCGGTTGCTTAGGAGGGGGCAAAATACACAGTGCATTATGGGGGAAAAGTTGACATCGAAAGGCCGTGTAATACAAATACAACACAGAAACACATTGTGTGTTTGAATGTCAATATATATTGGTGATACATGCGAACCAACACTAAAACACCAATTTACAACTATAGTAGATTCATTTTCTTTCTATTGATTTTACGGAATCCTTCGTTGAGTTATGTTCAACATTATTATTATCAAACTTGCTGGACAATCCAACAGTAGCGAGAACGGTGATGTCCACCCTATACGCTACTTGCACGGTACAGATGGAACCATTGAAAGCGAGGCTCTCCCCTCAACACGCACTATCACGCCACACTGACGCCGTTTGGCGTGTGCGGGGTGAGGGGAGAGCCTTGCTCTCATTCTAAAATGGTGATTGCAAGTAGTGTATAGAGGTCAAAAATTGAACTGATGACAGCAATCGGAGGTGTTGTATTCCATTGTGAATCGGGGGAAATAAGGAATCTCATTGTCTTGGTTTACTTACTGTTCTAACCAGCTCTTTATCGCCATGGGTTACCAGGTAATTTTCCCACTTGACAGCTACTGATATTTCTGTGCTGGATCGAAGAGTCTGTGAGTAAATGTGACCCAATGTGAGTAAATAAATGAGGCACAATGAGGGATATAGGAATATTGAGCTATTTATATCATGATGATATGTATAAGTTACTAAAGTTATAGATTACTGAAAATCAATTTGTCTCAAAACATCAAAAATACAAATCGTCAAGTTATGGACATTTAAAGTTGTATTTCAACTCTTTATTTTCATGAATTTGAGTCTTTGGTTGGATACAAGATGTATCAAAGATCGGAAATAAGATTTTCTTATGAATTCGACTTATTATGACCTTATCCCACATTTGTGTTTTCATAAATCAAATTACTCAATGTTGGGTCACAAATGACAATAAATAATACAAAGGAAAAATTCAGAGTATGATGTTCTATCCAACATTTTTCAGATTAGGTAATTAAAGGTGTATGTTCCGATCACTTTTTGGGGCTATGATTTTTTTTTCACATCCAGATCATTTGATATCAGAAGCATCCCCATATTTTTCTCATCATGTCTGTAAAATCTTAGGGGCCAGAAATGTTCCATTCAGATAATATAGGCTAAAATGTGGTGAATTACTGCCAAAGGTGGTTAACCACCAACCAGTCTTGTGTACTACTCAATGGGCAAATGTATCGCGACCTTGTGTTTCTTAAAATAGAACCATTGGAGTTATGCAACTCAAACTTTGGAATTTGGAATTTTTATGGATGACCTTTCATGTAAAATAGAAAACATCAAGTTGAAAATCGGGCCAGCAATCGGAACATCTACCTTTAACATACTTTTTTTTATTAATGACACCTTACTTTCAAAAATTCAATGAAAACCTTGATATCACATACACATTTGAGTAAAATATTGATTTCTAAAGACTTTATTATTGATATTCCAACAGGCCAAGGTGCCAACAGGCCAAGGTGCTATTTGACAAAGGCAAGATACAAGACTTTGGGTCACAACACAATGTTTATAGGTAAAAATTTCACGTATAATATGAAGCATGCTCTACAAGACATGTCTGAGACATGCATTGTAACTTTGAAGCTTTCTTTCCTGTAATATTGACAGCCATTTAAACAATAAGACAAATGAGATGTGTATTTAAATGACAACTTAAAGGGGGTCAGGTTTAACATAAAGTGTTACTTCCAGCAAACTCTTTATTTGTTTCACTTTATACCAACAAAGAATTATACTAGTCGACAATCATGAAAAAAGCGATGGACTAGAATTTGTTTGCCGAAACCAATGTCCACAACAGCCTTATTGTAACCCACCTGAATCTCTTCTGATCGTTTCTTCAGCTGAGCAGCTTTGGTTGCCAAGGTAGCACCAACCTCATCACATTTCTCCTCATCCTCGTCTCTTGCAAAACCATAGCGATCATACTCTCCTTGCACGCTATTGGATACAAGATATGATATATCATAACATATTAGTATTTATATCTGGCTCCCGGGTGGTACATTACAAGATATGATATATCATAACATATTAGTATTCATATCTGGCTCCCGGGTGGTACATTACAAGATATGATATATCATAACATATTAGTATTCATATCTGGCTCCCAGGTGGTACAATACAAGATATGATATATCATAACATATTAGTATTTATATCTGGCTCCCAGGTGGTACATTACAAGATATGATATATCATAACATATTAGTATTCATATCTGGCTCCCGGGTGGTACATTACAAGATATGATATATCATAACATATTAGTATTTATATCTGGCTCCCAGGTGGTACAATACAAGATATGATATATCATAACATATTAGTATTTATATCTGGCTCCCAGGTGGTACATTACAAGATATGATATATCATAACATATTAGTATTCATATCTGGCTCCCGGGTGGTACATTACAAGATATGATATATCATAACATATTAGTATTTATATCTGGCTCCCAGGTGGTACAATACAAGATATGATATATCATAACATATTAGTATTCATATCTGGCTCCCGGGTGGTACATTACAAGATATGATATATCATAACATATTAGTATTCATATCTGGCTCCCGGGTGGTACATTACAAGATATGATATATCATAACATATTAGTATTTATATCTGGCTCCCAGGTGGTACAATACAAGATATGATATATCATAACATATTAGTATTTATATCTGGCTCCCAGGTGGTACATTACAAGATATGATATATCATAACATATTAGTATTCATATCTGGCTCCCGGGTGGTACATTACAAGATATGATATATCATAACATATTAGTATTTATATCTGGCTCCCAGGTGGTACAATACAAGATATGATATATCATAACATATTAGTATTCATATCTGGCTCCCGGGTGGTACATTACAAGATATGATATATCATAACATATTAGTATTCATATCTGGCTCCCAGGTGGTACAATACAAGATATGATATATCATAACATATTAGTATTCATATCTGGCTCCCAGGTGGTACAATACAAGATATGATATATCATAACATATTAGTATTTATATCTGGCTCCCAGGTGGTACATTACAAGATATGATATATCATAACATATTAGTATTCATATCTGGCTCCCGGGTGGTACATTACAAGATATGATATATCATAACATATTAGTATTCATATCTGGCTCCCGGGTGGTACATTACAAGATATGATATATCATAACATATTAGTATTTATATCTGGCTCCTGGGTGGTACATTACAAGATATGATATATCATAACATATTAGTATTCATATCTGGCTCCCGGGTGGTACATTACAAGATATGATATATCATAACATATTAGTATTTATATCTGGCTCCCAGGTGGTACAATACAAGATATGATATATCATAACATATTAGTATTTATATCTGGCTCCCAGGTGGTACATTACAAGATATGATATATCATAACATATTAGTATTCATATCTGGCTCCCGGGTGGTACATTACAAGATATGATATATCATAACATATTAGTATTTATATCTGGCTCCCAGGTGGTACAATACAAGATATGATATATCATAACATATTAGTATTTATATCTGGCTCCCAGGTGGTACATTACAAGATATGATATATCATAACATATTAGTATTCATATCTGGCTCCCGGGTGGTACATTACAAGATATGATATATCATAACATATTAGTATTTATATCTGGCTCCCAGGTGGTACAATACAAGATATGATATATCATAACATATTAGTATTCATATCTGGCTCCCGGGTGGTACATTACAAGATATGATATATCATAACATATTAGTATTCATATCTGGCTCCCAGGTGGTACAATACAAGATATGATATATCATAACATATTAGTATTTATATCTGGCTCCCAGGTGGTACAATACAAGATATGATATATGATAACATATTAGTATTCATATCTGGCTCCCAGGTGGTACAATACAAGATATGATATATCATAACATATTAGTATTTATATCTGGCTCCCAGGTGGTACAATACAAGATATGATATATCATAACATATTAGTATTTATATCTGGCTCCCAGGTGGTACAATACAAGATATGATATATCATAACATATTAGTATTTATATCTGGCTCCCAGGTGGTACATTACAAGATATGATATATCATAACATATTAGTATTTATAGCTGGCTCCCAGGTGGTACAATACAAGATATGATATATCATAACATATTAGTATTTATATCTGGCTCCCAGGTGGTACAATACAAGATATGATATATCATAACATATTAGTATTTATATCTGGCTCCCAGGTGGTACAATACAAGATATGATATATCATAACATATTAGTATTTATATCTGGCTCCCAGGTGGTACAATACAAGATATGATATATCATAACATATTAGTATTTATATCTGGCTCCCAGGTGGTACATTACAAGATATGATATATCATAACATATTAGTATTTATATCTGGCTCCCGGGTGGTACATTACAAGATATGATATATCATAACATATTAGTATTTATATCTGGCTCCCAGGTGGTACATTACAAGATATGATATATCATAACATATTAGTATTTATATCTGGCTCCCAGGTGGTACATTACAAGATATGATATATCATAACATATTAGTATTTATATCTGGCTCCCAGGTGGTACAATACAAGATATGATATATCATAACATATTAGTATTTATATCTGGCTCCCAGGTGGTACATTACAAGATATGATATATTATAACATATTAGTATTTATATCTGGCTCCCAGGTGGTACATTACAAGATATGATATATCATAACATATTAGTATTTATATCTGGCTCCCAGGTGGTACAATACAAGATATGATATATCATAACATATTAGTATTTATATCTGGCTCCCAGGTGGTACAATACAAGATATGATATATCATAACATATTAGTATTTATATCTGGCTCCCAGGTGGTACATTACAAGATATGATATATCATAACATATTAGTATTTATATCTGGCTCCCGGGTGGTACATTACAAGATATGATATATCATAACATATTAGTATTTATATCTGGCTCCCAGGTGGTACATTACAAGATATGATATATCATAACATATTAGTATTTATATCTGGCTCCCAGGTGGTACATTACAAGATATGATATATTATAACATATTAGTATTTATATCTGGCTCCCAGGTGGTACAATACAAGATATGATATATCATAACATATTAGTATTTATATCTGGCTCCCAGGTGGTACATTACAAGATATGATATATTATAACATATTAGTATTTATATCTGGCTCCCAGGTGGTACAATAAATGTGCATGCACTGGAAATACCTGGACAAATACAATCTTCAAAGAATATGCATTATATTATCAATATTTCACCATCAATGATGAAGTCAGCGTGATCAAATGCATTTATTTATTCTTTCCCTAGTAGCCGGTTGAAACTAATAACAACAATTCTATTGAATGGCACATTTTCATTATTCTCTGTTAAATTGCAATCAAATGCAAAGACAAGCTTAGTTTTACTACCCTGCACCCCTGAAGTTCATGTAATTTTGGACTGTATTGCTTTAAAACTTAATATGATCTTTTAGTTTCATGATTACTTATGATGCATCTGTGCAAAAACAAATTTACAGGAGAAGTTCAACCCCAAAACATATTAGGTCAAACATTTTTATCTTTTTTCTTTTTGAGCCATCTTATATCTGCATTTCATTAATTTTTTCTTAGTTGAAAGTACTGGAAAATTCTCCACAATATTAGAACTAAAATGCTTACAATTGTTTTGAAATCCAAAATCAATATGGCGGAAGATTTTGTAATAAAACTACAAAAATTGGTCTTTAGTACTCTTTGGAAAATTATTGTAGGGAGATAGCATATAAATGATTTCCTCATCAATATAGATGACTTGAGGCAGATTCATGATAGAATCACAACTCACAAATTAAAATAGAACACATAAATTAAATACATTTAGATTTAGGTTTTCAGGTCACCTATAAATGAACCGTACTATCATACCTGTAAGTTTGTTGCCCGTTTGACTGCAAAGACTCTATGGTGGATAGCGTGTCCGTCTTTATAGCTTCTTCTATTAATCGGGAGATGAGCTCATCCGTATTCATGGAGGTAGCCTCTTGACTCTCTATTGCATGATGGGAAAATATCATGTAACCATGGTTACCATATTTTAGAATTAGACATGCTTTTCTATTATTTCAAATAAGCTTCATTGCAAAATAGGGGTTATTCGCATTTACTACAGTTTGAGATCTTGGCAAACCATGCATGTTCAAAAATACAAAATATGAAAAAGCTATAAATTCCTTAAATGTGTGGTGGCATGGGAAAACCCTTCACATGGTCATTTTCTAGCAACTTGTTTTTTATCTCTGGCAGAGAGCTCCATACTTTACTGAGTATAGAACTGTTTTAATTTTTCAGAAATTCCATCTAGAACTACAGTTATAGTATTTTAAAGTAGGCAAGTTTAAACGCAACACTAACAATTGAAACTGGCAATTTCAAGGTGTACATAAAATCTTTTAAATAATAAAATATTTTCTAATAATAAAACTACATTGTTATATCACACAGAATAGCTTGTCATATGAAAAGAACTTTTGATATGAACCTAGTTTTTTTGCGATATTATTATAAATTGTAAGTTCTTCACTATCAAAATCTTTACAATGCATTGTAAGAATTCACAAGTGGTTACCATGGTAACAATGACATTATACCTAAACATAGCATTTTACACATAAAATTTGATAAACAAGGTTCAGAAAAGTACTAAAATAAACTTAACATCTGGAATTTTGCATAAAAAACTCCTGGAGACTAAAGTTCAAGGTATAATCTGTATCTTGGGACCAAAGTTGGAAAATTGACTTGGAACTTATTTGTTAGGAATGTTTTGGTATGACCCAGATATCTCAATATTAACACTAGCGACTTCCGACGGGTTTTCCCATACCACCACACAAATATTGAGGAGGGGCACTTATATACAAAAGTGCATGGATATCATGCTTGGCAATAACGTTGAGAATGAACCAACCTATACAGGAATATTCCTAAAAACTCACAGATACCCAAGTATTTCAACAAGATTTCCCTCTCTCTTTCCTATATATTTGTTCCCTAAACAAGTATTCCTAGGTTATTTTGTGCCCACAAGCATACCCTGCCACACCACCAATTTGACTATTGTTGATACCCTTAGTAATTTGCCATTCCATTAACAACTACACTCCCTCTTTTCAGTTTTATTTATTACACTTACCTCTCCTCGGTCCCCTGAGCTCATCTAATACTAGCAGGTATTTACTTTGTGTTTTCAAGTACTCAGCCTCAAGATCTGCATATTTTCTATGAACAAAAAATAAAATCATATTATTAACTGTGGACCAATTAATTGAAGCAGCAATTGCAAACATTTCTTTTGGGTGAAAATCTATTTCATGAACTTTCAAATTGCGATTTCAAAATCATGTAAAATGGTTCAACAACAACAATTGGGGGGGGGGGTGAACATTTTCAATTGGGGGGTGAACATTTTGCGCTACATACATTTCTCGCTTTTCGTGCTTGAATCAGCTACCTCGAAAATACTAACAGGTGAATGTATTTCTTTTGATTATAGGTCTATGTCAGGCCCAGAAGGAAGCGCAATCTTGGTTTTCACAGCATGTTTTACTTTGCGAGCATTTCTCACTTTCTTAAAAATCGCCTGCGATTTCATAAAATCCGACGTTTTTCTTAACAAATATTGCAAATTCTTATTCCATCATCATAAACATTGAAAATACTGATTAAGTTGACGCAAATATCGACCATTAACAGTCAGGAATGGGATTAAATGTCAAGTTACATGTCCTTCGATCGATTGCGAAACTTACAAAGATGATCTGTTGGGGAATACCTTTTTCAAAAGCGATATTGTATATCTTTTTAATCTGTTTTGAGCATCGTGATAATGCGCTTTGCTTCAATACAAGTGTGATAGAGTCTACATTGGGTGTCTACAATTGAGCAATACAGAGACCCCTGTATTCCTTTATTTTTTTATGTTATACGCTATTGCGGTTAATTTCGTTTTCATACCACTAATATTGTTCAGAGATCGCGCATGTCATTATAGACTGAGACTTTCTGTGCGCCCTCTTGTGTTACTATTGTGGAAGGCTCTATGCAGTACTAGCGACTGTGCGGTAATATTGAAGACTGGGGGATGTAACCTAGTCTCATGACCTTTTTGTTAATTTTGTACCGTATGATTAGTGACATTTTGACAGAAGATAAACATTTGTTTGGATTCTTTTCTTTACTACATATATAGTTTGAACCAGGAAAGTTGGGCCTATTTAATTAATTTTGAGGCCTTTTTCATCAATTTCAACCCGAGTCCAACTGAGTGCAGCGGGAACAGACAATAGGGCGCGGTGCGATCACTCTATCAATAGTTTTCGGGCACTTTTCTCAGGATTTGTGAGAATCTAGTGAAATTGCAGTATATCGCGCTTTACTTTAAAATATTCTCCTTTTTACCGACAAAAATGGCTAATATTGTTGGAACACTTAAAAAAATGTGTTTAAAAACTCCCCCTCTCCCCCTGGATCAATGTTGAAACACAATTTTTGGGTTACGGGATACTGGAAGGGGTCAACATTGCCCAGTGGGGTGGGGGGAGTTATTCATGTTGAGGCTTCAAGCTTTCCTTCAAATGCAGCAATGTTTCAATAGTGTAAATTTTGCAAAAACGGGAACGCATGAAAGACTAATTATTACCAGTATGTTCCAACTAATTATGACCGTGATTGTAGGTCTATGTGATGAAGCTACAAATCGTGAATTTAAAAACACACACAAGAAAAGGTAAAAAGCCTGAAAAATTAATGGCGCAAAATGACCACTTTAACAGTATCCTTATCTACTTACTCAATGAGGTGATTCTCCCGGAGTAAATCGTCCTGTCTCAGATGGTTCAGTTCCAAGATCTCATTATTCAGGAACTTGTTCTGCGTCTGGAATGCTTCGCACGCATCCTGCAACATAACATCAAGTTTAGGACATACGCTTGAGAGTGTGTTGCGTAATGTGAGCACACCTAGGCGTAACATGTTAGTAGCGGACATTGTGAGTAGCACTGCTACCGAGCGGTGCTGTGTCTATAATGTACCATGCAGAGAACTTATGATTTAGAATCAGAACCAATCTTGCTTTGGCTAATTAGGTTGACATTTAAAAATACCCATACTAATTACACATTTTTGGGAAGCCAATCAAAAACATAATTAAACTGTGAAATGAGATGGTTGCCTTCTGAAAATCACGTTTTATGCTTTTGAGACACAACCTTTCTCCTAATTGGTCATACACAGTTATTCAGTTGTTTAAGCCAGGATGCAGCAACACCCGGCCATTGTTTTCAATCTCTTTACAACTTTTTTTGGGTTTATTCAAGTAAGATATATATAGTTTCCTTTGTCATATGTGGTTCATTAAGGATTTTAAAATGTGATGCAATCAAGCGGAATGTGTCGTATGTCAGGAATATTGATTTTGATTTACAGGTAAAAAGAAGTGACACATTCTCATGTTCTACTGTGTTTTCTCAGTTGGTAAACTGTTTGTAACTTAAAAACTAGAAGTTCAATTTTAGTGGGGTTTGGACCATACTGTAGTATTTGTCACTTGCTTTAAAATGATGGACACATATCAAAATTCAAAACTGCTGACATGTGACTCATTTCGCTTGATCACGTCACATATATTAAAATGTAGTGATTCCCCATTTCCCCTTCCCAGGAGGTATAGTATCTATTAAGGTGAATGATAAAAGACCAGATTCACTTGCTCCTCCCCCTCCCTCTGAACCAGGACATACTTTTAACTTTTCGTAGACTTGAGGTTCAATACCACCTATAACCGATGACAATGTCTGGGTTTCATTACTGTCTGGTTGCGGAGAAATGAGTCTTCTTTCAAATGTGGTGGTACCCCCTTCCCTCCCCCCAAAACATAACTTACTTTCAACTTGTCGTGGACTTGAGGTTCAATACCACCTATAACCGATGATAATGTCTGGGTTTCATTGCTGTCTGGTTGCGGAGCGATGGGTCTTCTTTCAAATGTGGTGGAACCCCCGGGTGACTTCATGGCATGGATTGGTTCATTCTTTTCTAACTCTTGGACCTGAATCGAAGTAAATCAGATAAGATACTGAAATCAAACAATCCTTAAAGTTGTCAACTCAAAATTCCCATTTTTGTATAAAATTGGACATTAATTTCATGAACATACAGAAACTATGAAGTATTTACCAAGTGGCAAATTAAGAAAGTATAGGTGATTTTCCCTCAGGAAACATGACGATTTCATCTTTAACTGATATCATCTCCATAAACATGACAACCTGTTCCTGTGTCTTTGTATTATTTGTCCAAGAAAGCCTCGATTGAAGCTTATTTCCATTGGGTCCGTTAGGCATGTGAACAGATACAGACCGGGATGATCCCCTACTCTTTACGAAAGAGTCTGTAACCTTTAACATGCTCAGGTATTGCTCTTCCGAAGCACAGGACCACCATTTCTATGTGATTTCCGAGCCACGAGGCAATTGAGACTAAGTACCTTGGCCAAGGATACAAACAAGTTGGCCGTAGCAGGGCTAGAACTCACAACCTTTGTATTATGAGCCCCGCATGCTATCCACTAGACCACACATGCTCTCAAGGGTCAAGAAGGGGTCACTAGAGTTAACAATGTTAATTTTCACTTACCTTTGCTGTGAGTGACATGACTATTTCATCTTTGGCTGCTATCATCTCCATAAACATGGCATGCTGTTCCTTCAAGTTTTCTACCTCCCTCTGAGAGTCCCTGTCATTCAGGAACAAACCAAATGAATAGATAAATATATCATTCAGTTATTTGTTGGTCAACAATTAAGATACTTAATAGGTCGTGTTATTAATATGGCTAAAAAATAAAATAAGTTGACTTGTCCTTTGAAACCAACCCAAAAATCTGAAAAGCTAGGGGTGCATTTCTTAATATCATATTTTGGTTAATCAATAGCATAATTTGGTCTGTTTGTTGAATTGCGACATTAACACTTTCCACGCGGCTATTATTTTTACCATACACAGAACAGATTTTTCAGAAACCTTTCACAATTTTCAAAGTCTATCTCAAGGATTACTGACCCAAAACTAGGCATGTTTGTACTTATGTCAATGCATTTCTCATGGTGGTTCTGAATATGGTCATGAAATTCAATAATTTTGACATTTTTTAAACATTTTGTGAAATTTTGGAATGTCGTCTGCAGCCGCCTGCCGCGTGGAAAGTGTTAACACGTAGTCATCAATTACTCTTTTACAAATATTAAAAGTTATGAGTTTTAGGAAATAAGAAAGGTGCATGTTCAGCATTCTTTGAAATCTGTGTTCTTGTGTAGTATCTGTTTATTTCCCAAAATAAAGAAGAAAAAAAGAATATTGACCGACCGGCCCACATGTTGGCACTTAAAGGGCAAGTCAACTTTTATTTTTTTATGACCTAATGTCAGATAAGTAAAAAGCATATGGTCTATGATCTGTAACAATACCTTCACGGTCACAAAAACTATTTGAATGAGATTCCCCCCCCCCCCAACAAAAAAGGTTCATTTGCCAGGGTTTATTCTATTTTGAAAGACTTAATCAATACATGCCGGAGATCTTAAAAATAACCTAATTACCCATAACCTTCACAAGAACTTAAATTGAGGTTGCAAAAATGTACTTTATATCAGGAATAACCATGGAAAATTGAAAATCATCCATGCATCTAATCATTCATCATTTTGAAAGATTGTATTAATTTTAAAACATTTTTGGTCTTCAAACGTTGTAAATCAGGTAAACCGTAGAGAAGTTATGATATATTTTAGATGCAAATTTTGAATAGGCTGTATAAAAAATGTCTGACCTTAAAACATTGTTGGTCATTGCCTAGTCGGCTGGCTGGCTAGTATTGGTTAACATCTGGGGGTGTTACTCATATTAAGGTAAACAGGCGTGTGCCACTCTAATAGGTCCTACACATGGGGTTTGATCTATGCTAGAGAATTAATACACAGGTCCCAAATCACAAAAACCCACCCCAACCATGGGTCTCAAATTGCAAAAATCCCAGTCAAAACAGACCTTTTAAAGATAAACCCCTGTAAAGTTGAGTACCCCCTTAAAGTTAACTCTATGTCTGTCCCTACCCGAGTTGTTGTTTCTGACAGTCCCTATCTTCTCTCATGTGCTGTAGTAACTGTTCTAATTGTATGAGTTGTTTGTCTTTCCTTTGGAGAATCATCAGTTTCTGCTGGTCAGTTTTGCTCTCCAGGAAGAGAGAACTGAAAGAAAAATAACGGACACAATTGTTGCAGATTTTAAGACATCTGTCCAAGTTAGAACAAAAAGAAAAATTGTGCATGATTAAAATTGAGAAGTTGAATAATACGAGAAAACATTTATCATTTAAGTCTCTGATGTGTAAATGAAGTGCCACATGATCCCCACATCACACGAGCAACTGAAGTGCCACATCACACGAGCAACTGATTTAAATCTCTGATGTGTAACTGAAGAATTACATGATCCCAACATCACATGTGCAACTGAAGTGCCACATCACACGAGCAACTGATTTAAATCTCTGATGTGTAACTGAAGAATTACATGATTCCCACATCACATGTGCAACTGAAGTGCCACATCACATGAGCAACTGAAGTGCCACCAAAGTGCCACATCACATGAGCAACTGATTTAAATCTCTGATGTGTAACTGAAGAATTACATGATTCCCACATCACATGTGCAACTGAAGTGCCACATCACATGAGCAACTGAAGTGCCACCAAAGTGCCACATCACACGAGCAACTGATTTAAATCTCTGATGTGTAACTGAAGAATTACATGATCCCAACATCACATGTGCAACTGAAGTGCCACATCACACGAGCAACTGATTTAAATCTCTGATGTGTAACTGAAGAATTACATGATTCCCACATCACATGTGCAACTGAAGTGCCACATCACATGAGCAACTGAAGTGCCACCAAAGTGCCACATCACATGAGCAACTGATTTAAATCTCTGATGTGTAACTGAAGAATTACATGATTCCCACATCACATGTGCAACTGAAGTGCCACATCACATGAGCAACTGATTTAAGCCTCAGATGTGTAACTGAAGAATTACATGATTCCCACATCACATGTGCAACTGAAGTGCCACATCACATGAGCAACTGATTTAAGACTCTGATGTGTAACTGAAGTACCACATGATGCCCACATCACATGTGCAACTGAAGTGCCACTGAAGTGCAAAAAAAAACACCCAAAACACGAGCAACTGATTTAAGTCTCTGATGTGTAACTGAAGTACCACATGATTCCCACATCACATGTGCAACTGAAGTGCCACATCACATGAGCAACTGAAAGGGGGTGTGGGACCATGACACAATAATTCAATTGATTGGGTAAAGCAGTTTTCGAACAGATGATGGCAAATGTTTATTCCAGAGGGGGGAGGGGGGGGGGGGGGTTATTCAGTGGTAACTGATCAACTTATTGGCATGAAATCAAAGCTGTGTGACCAATCAGAAAAGAATGAATGAATTGCTGACATTTCTTGAAGTGTTTTAAAAAGTGGAGTAAAGTCTTGATTGGTAATACAGAAAAAATATTTTCACTGACTCAGAAAGAATATTTTCACTGACTCAGAAAGAATATTTTCACTGACTCAGAAAGAATATTTTCACTGACTCAGAAAGAATATTTTCACTGACTCAGAAAGAATATTTACACTGACTAACCTGGTTGCTTTTTCCATTTGAGTTGCTGTGAGTTGTGTATGTAACATGTTGATGACTTCTTTACTGGCCTGTACTTCACCTTCAACAGCCTCTAGCTCTTCTTTCAGTGAAGATACCTCTATCTGGAGCTATGATAATATAAAATAATGACAATTTGATAAAAACAATGCTTTTATTTTACCATAATTATGTTTTTCCCCTCAATAAACAGGTGTGGATATCCTTGAGAAAGCTACGATGATTCATTTTTTCATTAAATCACAATCACAACTTCCACATAATATCTGACAAATCACACCCAGTATCTAACACAAGCATGTGCAACCTTTTCCTACCACCCGGGCTTCATTGTGATTTTGAGATCCATTCATGGGCCGCTGTGATTGTCAAACATTCCAAAACACGTCCGGAGGAGGAGTAATAGTCCATTGCTCATTGAATACCCGCTTCTGTTTGTGTAATTTCCTCTTATTACTCTCTGTTGCTGCCCCAAGCGCCATTTTTACCGGGGATTTTAACACGCAATCATGCCTCGAGTTATATTTACTAAATGCAGCATGTCAACCTACTAATTATAAGGGAGCACACCACTAAATAAATCCGCCATTTGTGTAAACCCGGTTAAAACGGGCCGCATCAATAGGAATTGTGGGATTGCTTTGCGGCTGCAGATTAGAGGCTGGCCGCAGGTTGCAGACACTTGATCTAACATAACACAAATTTGTTTTTAAAATTGCAACCAAACCACCTTGTTCTGAAACCAAATTAAAGGCTTATATGCAAGATTAAAAGTCAAATCTAAATTATGTTTACAACAAAAGTAGTACCATATCAATCGTACCCTTTTCACCAGTAAAAAGTATTCATGAAAAATAATAATGTAGGTATTCCCATCAGGAAAATCTGTAACAATTCTCAATATTAATAATTTATATTTTACAGAGAAAATCGAAGTCCAAGATCTAGAAAATCTGTAATTGTATGATTTTGTTCTCTTTTTACCCAATCATGTACAGCAACTTTTTTTCTTCAGGTTTTGAAGGAGGTGGGCATGACCATGGATGATGTTTCAATAAAGCACTTTACCTTGGCACAACTCCGACATCCATTTTGCTGGTTTTCAAACCACATGGCAGAAGTTGTGGGACTCATATCACTAGGTGTTCTTGTTAATTTCCTGAATTATTCAAAAATAAACAACAAATAATGTTTAATAGAATGATGGAGAAAAGTAAACAACAACAAATACATTGTTTTCTTGGTCGAATAAGTTTCTAGAATGTGAAACTAGTGCTTACTTTGAGCATGCTATTAAAGGTAGATGTTCCGATTTTCAACTTGAAGTTTTCTATTCTACATGAAAGGTCATCCTTAAAAAAGTTGTGTTCCAAAGTTTGAGTCGCATAGCTCTAATGGTTCTTATTTTAGACGCACAAGATGCTGTGAACTGTACCCATTGAGTAGTACACAAACTATATCGGTGGTTACCACCATTCGCGGTAATTCGACGTTATTTCATCGATTTCTCCGTAATTATACCGATTTAGGCCGTCAAATTTCAGTATGATGATGAGAAAAATACGAGCTTTCATATGATATGAAAATCTCCGTATATTTGAAATAATTCTGTGTTACGAAAATGTGATCGGGTCATCTACCTTTAATAGGACTGGAGATCAGGGTCAATGATGCGTATCAGCTTTTTTCCTGCCCAAAGAGTATCCATGAATTGGGAAGTGACCTCATTCAACATGGGACATTAGTTATTGGTCACCACTATGAGGTCATCAATTGCTAGTAACTTGGCATGATTTTAGTCAACCAACCTATTCTTCCTTTTCACTTGGTTATACAAGAGAATATTGACTCTCAGTTCCTAATTTATGGATACTTTGTTTCTTTGGCACATCTATTTCAATTTATTTTATGTAATAAATATAAGAGGACCTGACGTTTCGATTCTAACAGAATCTTTATCGAAGGTAAAAATGCATTTATTTTAATTCAAAATGTTAACTGCTTAAGCCAAAACATAAGATTCCTTGATTAATATGCTGAATAAGCAAATACAATTTTACAATATTTGTTCAAAATGTTACCCTAAAAACCCCAAACATAAAGATCAAAATATCTCCAGATGGCAATGGCAATATTAAAGAATCACCAGCTAAATTGGTAGAGGATAAACCATGAATAGGCCTTACCTGATAAATCCAGCTTTTAAACCAACTCTGAAAAAGAAACAATATATAGAAATAACTCACAATCAGTTAACTTTCATGGGTAGGAAAGAAATCCCAAGGCATTTGATCCCTTGATATGTATAAACAAAATCCGTCTCTATTGGGTGCACTAGAGATCAGGGTCAATGATGCATATCAGGTTTTTCCTGCCCAAAGGATGTTATATTCAATGTAAGGCCAAGAAGGAAACAAATCTGTCTCACATACCCAGTGTGCATAAGTATGTGGAGTCACTTTTGCTGCATACCCTACTCAGGGGGTGGTGGTGGGGGGGGGGGGGGGGTAGTGGGCCAAAACACAATAAAAAGAAGACAACAAATCTGCATTTAACATAGCCATTTTTTTCTAAAAAATCTCCCCCCCCCTCCCCGCATAGCATACCTATTTCTCCAAATGTATGTGAGACAGACAATCTTTTTTTTCCTAACTGGCTGGTAATTAATATAGCAACTACCATTTTTAAAGGTTTAACTACTATAATTAGTAGTTATATAGGTGAAGCAAGACTGCACGTTTCCGTATCAAATAATTGTTAGTGAGTATATTGAAACCTTACAGTGTGGTACTTATGGCAATATTACCTCATTCATGTTTGTGATGATCTTTTATCATTTAAATGTTAATCTCCAGATTGTTTGTAGTAAACGAACCGGCAACTCAAAGATGGCAAAAAGTATTGTGAGACTCTGAAAAGGTCACTACCAAAGTGTTGACAAGGGGAAACAATTGTGTCTGAAACGTACACTTGGGTACTGGGGAAGTACAATGAAACTGACATAGTATGAAAATCATTTCTTTGTTTACATTGGTACATTGCCACTTTGGCTAATACCATTTTATCTAATACCCATATAGTCTAATATTAATTGGTCTAAATCCGCATAACATTGTAAGGTCAATATTAAAATTGACCTAAGTAAGTTTTTGAAGGTGAAATTTCATGAAAGATGATGACACAAAGTATTGGAAACTAATTTTCTTTAAAAAAATCTAAAAAAACCAGTTTTTTATTTTTTTATTTTACCATAATCCCTAGTTCACATTTTGGGACATCCGACGGGTTTTCACAGATCGCACCACATATGATCATTAGCCTAAGTGACAATTATACTAAATGGTTATTAGTCAAAATGGCAATTATTAGACAATATAAGTTTAGACCAAATGGCATTAGACCAAATGGCAATTAGACCAAATGGCAATTAGACCAAATGGCATTAGACCTTTACATTTATTTCCAATATAACGAGTCTTGTCTGTTAGGTTTTGAACAAATTATCCATTTAATCAAATCTAACTTGTTTTGTCTAGTGGTAGTCTGCCAAGGTATAAAGGATGAAATATCAACCATTTACAGCTATTTTTGAAATCCTTATTTTGCCTACATACCCCTTTTTATGATCTGTGGTTGGTGAAGAGTCGGTCACCGATATCACAGGTCCATCTGATATTGCGCTCTCCCCACTGGAAACAAAGGAAGACAAAGAACATAAAACATAAATTCAGTTATATTGTGGGCATGTGTGGCCCAATGGAATGAGTACCACACTCATAATTGGAAGGTTGTGAGTTCGAGTCCCACTGCGGCCAACGTATTGTGTCCTTGGGCTGGGCAAGACATTTTACCGAACTAGATTCTCTACACCCAGGTGTTCAATGGGGAGCTGTTTGGGGATTATCACAATATAAGTGTTTGATAGGAATGTGCGCAATATCACTCAGTATTTATAAGATATACAGCCACCGAAGTGAAGCGAACTGATCCTGATGTATCCTAAGTTACAGCAGATTAAATGTACGTGCTTTGAGCACAATTGGAAATGTGCTGCATAAAAACTGACATTTATTTTTTTGTTATCCAATACAAATACCAATATTGGGTCGCATGCATGTGTCACGCATGATGCACAGTGCGCTTGTTGCCTTCATGCGCACTCGCGTCATTCTATACTTATTCATGGAGTACAATCTTGGAAAAAAGTCCTTGGAACAATTTTCACGTTCGGGACATTTTGAGAACATTTTTTTCTGATCTTAAAGTTGATGATGAGCGAAAGAGGACATCTCAACCAACAAGTTTCCCTTCCCTGCACCCCATCAATCAATGTTGGGACCAGGGTTTGAATTAATCGAAGGCATCAAAGGCCATTGCCTTCGATGCCCCACCTAGTAGCCTTGATGCCCTCAATTTCTGGCTGTTTTCACTCCATTCAAAAGTACATAATGGCCTTGGATAAAGTTGGTGCCCCTTTCAAATTGCCTTAAATTACATGCCCTTTACATTTCTTATTTTCAAGACCTGGTTGGGACACCTTGAATAACTGCTGGAGACATTGATATTCTCAACAGGGGAAAGAGGGTGGTAGTTTCCCTTGTTAACACCAAACTGCTCAAAGACTTTTTTCCAAGATTGTACTAATAATAAGCAAAATGTGCACTTGAGCTCCCAGGACTGCAAAACTTTAATGACCACATAAATTCATCAATGAATAGATTCATCAATTGGTGTCAAAGTGTACGCGTTACCAGCACATGGTGAACTTCATCTTGCAGATGCAATGTACTGTAAAACCAGAAATGTTCATGTGCCTTTAAATTTTGCTAATTTTGCAGCAAGTGCTTGATAATTTCATACCGCGAATATTTCCAATCTACCTTGTAGCAGCAGTGCATTGCAAAGTTTACATTCATGAAATGTTCATACCGTGAATTAGGCCAGTATTGCTGATTCATGAAATTTTAAACTCCCAAACATTTCTGGTGTTAAAGTATAAAGTAACAAATGTTTTTGAAGTATGCTTGTGCATGCACAGCTTGTCAAATGAGTTTTGATGATAAGTTTCTTCCTGCTATGTGTGAACCTATGGAAGATGATATTTGACCTCTGACCCCCTTTTTTTTTTGGGTAGGGTGTGCCGCCCCCTTTTTTTTGGGTAGGGGTGTCCCGCCCAGGGTCTCGAAAAGGAGGGCTACAGAACTGAACTGAGTGGAAATTTATGACGAAAAATAGGATCTTAGGAACTGATTTTTTCAAAAAAGTAGGTTTTGAGAACTGGCCTTTAGTTCAATTTTGATATAGCAATAACGCAAATTGTCGATTTTTGAATTTTCAATAAAATTGGGGTCTTTAAAAGAACTGATGCAGGCTCAAAAGGGGGTCATAAGAGCTAGCAGCAGAGGGTGAAAAAGGGGGTCTTCAGCGCGGCACATACCTATACCCTTTTCCAATGTCAGTGCCCCCCCCGGACCTCTGACCCTGTTACCAAGTCAATTGTCTACTTACCCTTTCACATGATTTGATTCGTCTTGTTCTGATCCTATGTGTGGATACCCACTGACATCAAGTGAGGTTGGAGGAGTTCTCTTTAGTCTATACAAAGAAATAATATCAAGGGAAATGGCAAGGACAATGGTAACAAAAATGTTTACTTGAAAAAACAAAACAAATATGACACAAGAACATTTTGGACAAATAAATTGCACTTTTGATCAATCAATCGTAAAAATATTCTAAGTTACAGAGCGATACGGTGCCTAAGTGCTTCAAAATCATGGTTTGAATACGTTGAAATAAACAACTTATCTTCTGAGTGTTTTTTCATTCGTAAATAGAATTCCATGGTTTGACACGATGTTCACACAGTTTACAAGATTTCCATCTACGATTACAACTGTACACAAGTGAACAAAATAGTATGGAATGATTTATGATGAAAAATTAGAAAAATATGTTGAACAAATTCCTTAAACTGGAAGAAGATTTCCATTATGATTTAGTAAGGTTCTGTGGTGGTTTTTCTGAGGTGGTTTGAGTCCAGGAAATTCTTTCCTGATACTAGTAAGTCAAACTTCATTATAAGAGAAAAAAATATGTGTGAAAAATTGAAAAAGATCACATTATATTGCTTTAAGTGAGACTTGATCTGCCAAGGATGTAATTTTAATACTTCGTGAGCTTTGACTATCAGTGTACCATCAAATTATGAAGACAAGTTACTAAATGTTTGAACAAAGAGGTGTGTAGGTTGGGCCCATATAACACTGTTTTTGTTTGTTACCGAAAGCTACATCAATAATATCAAAATAATTTGGAATAGGTATCATATAATTTACTAAATATCTTTGACCAAAATATAAAAAACACATTTTGGGACTTTATTGATAATATTGTTAGATTTAATATTAATGATGACTTACACGCTACTCATCTGGTTTCTGATTTCTGTCTTTATATTAGTAAGAGAGATGTTGAACACCCCTGTCTGTGGAGTGGAGTGCGCCGTTGCTTCACCAACGGAGTAGGTGGGTAGTTCCACTTTAGCTAGTACAGGGGGCATTCCTTTAAATAAAAAAGAGTAAAATAATCAAAACGTTAATTTACTAATACATAGATATAGATTTATGTACATAAAGAGTGTCCTAAAAGTTTTGAAAACCTTTTAAAATCTCTGTAGCTCTCTTAACACTAACCCCCTTAATGCTAAAAAATGCTAATCCTAAGTCCCTCTCCAAGCGCATGCGCCACCCGTTTTCGATGACATAGTCAACCGAGCCTATATAGTGAGCGCAGTATACTGCGCGCATGTGTAGCTGTGGCTTAGTGGGTGGGACATGTAGCTTGAGAACGGAGGGTCCCTGGATCGAATCCCGGCAGGTTCTCAGAGATTTAGTTGGTGTTTTTTCCTCAAAAATTGTGATCCCGGTCAAAAACCCTAAACCGGGGTTAGGGTTATAATAATTTGTAGTATCAAACTGAAAATATATTTGTACAGAGGAAACTTGTAGAATTATTTTGAAATCAATTTTGAACCCTTATATGAAAGTGCAGTTTTACAGTTGGGAAAACTTTCTTTTTCTGTACTTTGGTATCGCAGATAGCTGTTATTGCAAATCTGTTATCAAAATAATTTACCGGGGAAGTAGAACCTAAAAAAGGTATCGAAACTTTTGGGACACCCTGTACTAATCAAATTATACAGGGATGGTGATTTATTCAACAAGAAGATAACAATCTGCTATTCTGCTGCTGGACAGACGTATGTGGGTCGGTTGGGGTTTGGTTTTGGGATTGGGTTTTTATTTTCCCCCGAAAATGTTCCAAAATAATTCCAACATTTTCCTCTTCTTTTTTTTTAATTTTCAAGATTTGAAATTATGGGTCTAGTCGTCCAGCCTGTAATACAAGGTGTTCTTTTCACTTGGCTTGATTGCAAATTGATGTTAAGCTTTTCCTGTAGCAAGAGATAGCAAAGGTTTTAATTTTGCACTCCATATTTTGAGATATCATCCAGGATTCTCAGCCATACAGCAAAATTGTCATACAGGTGTGTTTACTTCCAGAATGCGCACCATGCTAATGCCTTGCGTGTATCTTTTAAGGTCACAATACATAATTACCTGTCCATGGGTCTCCACTTTTAGCTATGATACGCTCGGTACTCACGAGTCCTGTAGTGGGTTGCTGTAGTGCCTAAATAACAACACACAACAATAAAATTGGATACAAATGTGAAATATGATAACTGTTTTAACACTTTCCACGCAGCAAGTATCTCCCAAGTGCCCTTGCAAAAAGTCTTCTGCTACCTCTGATAATTAGTTCATCAATTGCTTCTTATTTCATTTCTCGAATGATAATAAAACTGAAATATGGTGGATAATATGTGAATTAATAGCCCCTTCACATAATTAAAACTCTTTCCACCGGGAATAATGTCCTTTAAGACTTGCAGTAGTAATTTGAAATACTTGGTTGGGTTAGGGTTAGCATAGACAAACCTCAAAGCATTGCTGTGCAGCAGTGGCGTTATTAGGTTTTACATATTGTGGGGGCAAGAAATGGAAGTGAACCGACAAGATTGTCTGACAAAGAATTGCGCGGGCATAGCGCGTGAATTTTTTTGACTTTGCACTTATTTTTGCTATGATTGGGGTACAATTTAGCTCTATATAAGCTTGTGTCAACAAATATTGCAATTTGGGAACACATGCGCGCCTAGCACGCGAACAATTTCCATCTGTGTACTTTTGACCATCATAATTCCATGATTCCTCTTGTCAAATGAACCGACAGTGCCAATTTCAACCGACACAACAGTCAATATTGGGGGGGGGGGCGGTCGCCTCCCTCGCCCCCCCCCCCCCTGGCTACGCCACTGGTACAGGGCTCAAAATACACAGAGGCTACAAGGTGTCATAGAGATGTAACTGGCCTGAAAATTTATTTCTGAAAAATCCCTTTTACTTTCTTCATATTTCTCCATCTCTAGAGGCTTGAATCTCAAAACAGTGTTTGCAGACAACATGTCTCATTCGAGGAGACTATATAAATATTATACAATCTTACCTTATGAACATTTTATCAGCCACAGTAAACAACTTCCAAATGATCAATAAAACATTCAACTCAATCATCAAATATAAAACCATCTTCATCTGCTGCACAGGTCGTAAAACCAACACCATTACACACAAATAGTGCATCGTGTTTGATTGTATATCTTTGAAATTTGGATTGAGCCCAAATGAATGCAAGGCATACTGTATCCTGGGGGGGGGGGGAGGGGTACTCACCTAATACGGTATACGGGGATGTGCCGCTCTAATGGGTAGCTTTTTAGCAAAAAATCCCTAAACATGGGGTATGATTATGTGCTGGAAAATCCCTAATAATTAGGATTATTTTCCCGATAATTTGCAAACATTGGGTCTATATTAATGAAGCATAACCCTTATAAATGGGTACTTTTTTCTTCCAAAATCACCCTTAGAAATGGGTAGGGGTTTTGAATCTCCAGCCGCACACCCCAGACCAAACCAAATCCAAGTACACCCCCCCCCCCCCACCTGGGATTCTATGCCAAGCATAATCCCTCTTATCCGCCTCCTTTCACATTTGCAAAGAACTTTGATCCCCCATCCTCACCTCACCAGTGTAATTAACTATATGCACCCTCCCTTTAGGCCACAAAAAATCACCCTGTTCTAAGGTAGGATCGAACGGACGGACCTCTAAGGTTGGGCATTCTTTTCTTGTTCCCAAAAAATGCAGGACATTTGGTGAATTTTTGAGCAATTTTCAAAATTTTAAGAAATAAGAACGATACCCCCAAAATTGCTAAAATTTGCAAACAATTCCAAAAAAATCCTAAATTTGAAGAGCACCCCCCAAAAAATCCTACAATTTCGAAACAAAAAAGAATACTTTAAATTTAAAAAGAAATGGGTCTGTTAGACCCATAGAACAGGGTTTTTTTGCGGCATTAATATTTACGTAGGAATCATGGTTCTGCAATATCAATTGGATCAGGATTTCCAACCATGTCTATTTAGGATATTGGCAAACAGGAAGAGCTAGTAAACAGATCACATACATGGCAACAGCAGTGTTATAGTAATGCCTTGGTTATAGGTATTGGCGTGTGACTGGTACCTGGCATGCACACAAGAAGAGGGGGAGGGAGAGGGGATTATGAAGAGGAAGGAGAGGGAGAGGAATAATGGAGGAGGGGAAGGAGAGGCAAGGGAAAAGGAGGGAAGGAGGTAATCAGTGTTTGATATCTCCACTCTGATGTAATAAATTAAAAAAAACTATTTAAAAAACCCAATATTATTTCCCCCTTATAAATCAGGGCATGTATGGGGGAAATGCAGGTTGTGTACTATATCTAAGAGATATCACATACTCGATGCAAGATTTCTGCTTTGAGAAAATTGAGGATCATCAAAATAGATAACTGAGATATTAGGTGATCGACCCATTTAAAAAAATAAAAAATAAAAAATATTTTTAACCAAAAATATTTTGAATTTTAAATTTTTGAACTATTTTTGAACTTTTTTAAATTTGACATTTTTTTGAATTACATGTTTTCTCCTAAAATTGTTGAAATTTACCAAAATGTTTTGGAAAAAAAGCAATAAAAACCGAACAACAACAAAGCCCGACCAACTGAACCTGACTTAAAGGGGCACGAAGAGTGGTATACCTACCTCAGCAGGCCATGCATGTTACTTTCCCATTCCATATGGAATACCAACCATTCTTCCCCATTTACTTCATCACTGTTCTGCCAAAACCTTATATCACCATCCGGCCCTTCAGCATGTATAAAGTAATACTTCCTATGTATAATCTTTGCCCACTCTGCTCTGGGCCAAAACACATCAATTAAAACCTTATAAGTGCTCTTGCCCCTGAACTTGTGTAGAGCAACACTTTCTATGCATAACCATTGTGTAGTTTACTTTTACAAAATATGAAATCTGGAGGTCTTGACAGAACAGACTTACTGCAGTTGATGATGTGAGATAGGATGTCTTCCCTTTGGACAATGAGGTCCTCTTGGCGCTGTATTCTCTTCTTCTCTGCTGCAGTTCTTGAAGCCAAAACATCTTAGTCTGCCTGTCCTTCGCTTCCAACTGATATAGTCTACCTTCAGTGCTTTGTACAACAATGGACATAACAATCTGTTAAGGCTGGTTTATAATATTTCTTGGGTTTCGTCCAGTCTGCAAAATATCTTGATTTTTCCCCCCCAATTTTATTAAATCTTTAATTTTATTAGAACACTACAGTAAAACAACTCATTGTTTTCTACGAATGTATCTTAACTGATTACATTAACTCAGGAATGACAATTTTGTATTGAGAGGGAAAACACTTTCACCCTTTTCAATCTAAAAAAAACCCAGACACAGAATGTGTGTGATACCCTGCAATGGTCACTGTATGCACATACATCATGCAGTGCAATATGGGTGAGTTAGAAAGAGATCAATCAGAAAAAGGCTAGTAATTGCTGTTTTCAGCACATTGACCCAGATCTTGTGACACAAAACAATAGGCCTATATCAGAACACCTGGAAAGCAATGGCAACTTGACTAGAAAACATCTAAGATGATGATGGGTTCCTTAACTACATTTTTAATCCAGCCAAATGCGGTTGGTGCCGGTCGGGCAAAGGCCGGCACTCACGATTGCCGACTGGCACTCAGGGTAAAAAAAACGACACTCTAAAAAAAAAAAGATTGTGGATAAAATCATTAAAATGCCTCATAAAACAAGAAATTATGTGGCAGAAACCCTCAAAGTGCATTAAAAAACCTTAAAAAACCTTAAGAAGGCCTCTAGACCCCATACCATGATCCATTGCACTTCGTTCGCAACACTTATTCCGTTCGCCGTCAGTAAAATTAACCGGCACTAAATTTTGGCTAGTGACGACCCCTACCAAATATCATGAAATCAGGTTGAGAACCCTACCCCTAAACTGAACTCACCATATTTGGAACTGACCCGGCGCATCTGTAGCAACGTTGAAATTCAACGAGGCATTGCAAATATCTATGGATCTGTTAAGAAGAAACAAATAATTAACACAGATTGGTACGGTATTATCATATTATTGTCAATACCAGTTCTGATTTGTGACGTTTGTGTCTATATTTCATCTTCAAACTGATTCAGAATCCCATCTTCTCTAAAGGGGTAAACATACTCCACAACGCTTGGCCGCATAGGATTTATCACTGCTACACTTGTCACAAAATGTACCAACTCTCTGCCGCTAAGTTAAATGGTGATCAACGTTGAACGCTAGCATTTGTCAACGCTCAGCCAAACGCTTTCATGCTATGGGTGGGGCTATGGATGTTTTGGAGAGGAGATGACAACAGATACGCACCCCAAAATAAATTTGATGAAAAACTTGCCTTCATGTACATTTACATGTTTTATGACATTCCATCATCAAAAAGATGTTTTATTTAATATTCACACCAATAACACGCACATATTTTTATGACTGGGAGCTCGAGAAAATGTATGTTCCGTCAATAGTCAGGCAAATTGTCCACTCGCTGATTAGTTCATGGGCAGCGGCAACACTATAGAATTCCTATGTCATTCCTCCTCCCCTTGTCCCCAAAAGCATAGATTGATCGAATTATGCAAAAATGCTTTCCTGATCAGGCATTTTTGTTAATTGAGTTATGTGTAGGGGTGTGCATGTGTGAATATGAAGATTTCGAGCGTTTGTGGAGTATTTTCAGCGATTAAGACATGCCATTTGCAAGTGATACCCAAAACGTGTTGTCATCCTTGTGTGATTCAGCGGCTATATACACTCGTCCAAAGAAGTTCCTTGCCACTTAGTAAAGTCCAAATATTTCAAATTAATATTTAAGTATATATCAAAATAAGCAGAAAGTAATCCTCTAACAGCTTAACATGGAATTTAGACATGATCACTCATGCATGGCAGATCCCATCCACTTGACAATGGCAAGAAGATTGCACACAATTGGATAATCCCTCCATTTAAATGTTAATGTGATTGATTGAACACAATATGAACCTACCATTGCTTAATGAATGTGCTCAGCCATGCATGAATGCGTACATCTTAATTTCATACAGACATGATAGAGAATTATTGTCTGCTTATTAAGACATGCAATTGTTTAATTTATATTAAATATTTATGTGAAATATTTGAACTTCAATATTTGAATTTCAATAAGTGGCAAGGAACTTCTTTGGACGAGTGTATATTTTGGTGGGCATTGGTGCATGTTTTCTTCATTGACCAAGGATTGTGAATCTGATTTAGCATGGTTGCATCTGTGATTATTAGTGGTTGGTTCAGTAGGATAACCCCCTGAGAACTACCGGCCGATTGGTTTAAAAGATGGATACATCATTTATTGAACCAATGAGAGACATTGTTATAATAATTTTATCCCTGATAAAGATGGGAGTGAAACATTTTACAAGCTGCATTTGAATTGGCTATTCATATGAGAACATCTTGTAACAAACCAATCAGAACCACTGTAAGATAGACAGGTAGACCCCAGGGGGTTAACATTTTGTATTGGAAATACCTTTTGTATACCAGTTCAGTCACATACATGTCATACATGTACAGTCATTTCAGTTTTAGCATAACATTTTGAACAGGAAAAGCGCTGGCATAAGGATTAATTGACTCAACCGTTGGTGACCTTTTCATAGTACATACCCTAATGGGATCAGATCTTGCGGCGTTCTGTAGTAGTACAGTCTACATCTGTGATTGTCATATACAAACCTGAAGAAGAAGAAGACAAAAAGGGAAAAGAAAAACAAAATCAAATTAAAAGAAAAGACAATAGAATCTTTGAGGGCAATTTAAGCCTCTGTACAGTAATTCGGAATTATTCCATTCACATTCCCATAATAACCAAAATCCCTATCAAAAAGTGTAAATCCCTACCAAAAAGGTTTGACTATACCCAAAGACCTGTTATTTCCAAGTTTCACACTAAAAGAGCATTCACAATAGTTTGCAATTTTGGTCGCATGCACATGTCACATAGGATGTACAGTTCGCCAGTTGCCTTCATGCGCGCCTATGTCCTTCTGTATTCATTTACTGTTAGCAGTGGCGTACCCAAGGGCCCCCTGAGATAACCCCGTCGGTATAAACGACCCTCCGTCGGTAGATTTGCGATTTTGACCATGGAATTTTTTTTCGGCCGGTTATGCTGACAACTTCATCCCTACCCCCCACACTTATCAAGATTTCAGCTGGTCACGGGAAAAAAATTGTGCAAGTTTTACGATTTTTGGGGGAGTCTGTAAAAAAAATTGTCGGTACATCATGCCTTTCGTCGGTACAACTATGGTCGGGCCCCCCTCAGTTTCCAAAAGCTGGGTACGCCACTGACTGTTAGTAAGAAGGCTTCGCCAATTTGGAGCTGATCAAACTATAAGTGGTTGATGACTGCTTTGAAAGTGTCACATAGAGATTTATTAGTGAATAGCCAGCTCCACCCAAAATGTAGTTATTATTTACCATTATAATCATACATAAAGGAAGTAATTGATAAAGTCACCATAACACAATGTCAAAATATTGTGGTTAAATTGCAAAATGAAAGACTTCCTTATCGGGTAAATCCCCTCGAGACAGGGGCATTCAAGTACACATGCATAATCAAATTTTCTTTACAACTTTCAAGCAAAATATCTCCTAAATCCTGAAAAACTTTACCGACAATTTTTCTCATAAAGCATATATCTCGATGGGGTCTACCCGCTAGTCATAAGGTAGGGTTAGTGTTTAAGGTTAGGGTAAGGGTTAGGTTTATGGTTATGGTTAGGTTTAGAGTTAGGTTTAGATTTAGGGTTAGGTTTAGGGCAGATTATGAATAATGAGCCTTATGACTAGCGACCCTTATGACTAGCGAGTTTGACCCGACTTGAGTTTTCATGATTTAATAGATATCTTGCCTGAAAGTTTCAGGAAGTAGTTTTTTACCAATTATATTGATTACAAAAAAGTTCTTTTGGGGGTCATGTCGGGGTGGGGACTAAGACATGCTTTGTGAGCAAAATTGTAGGTACGGTTATGTTTTCAGGATTTAGAGATATTCTTCCTGAAAGTGAAAGTTTCAGGAAGTAGTTTTTACCAATTATATTGCTTACAAAAAGTTCTTTTTGGGGTAGGGGGGGGGGGGACCTGAAAACATAACTGTACCGACAATTTTGCTCACAAAGCATGTTTAATTCTCCACACCGACACGACCCCAAAAAGAACTTTTTTTGTAATCAATATTATTGGTAAAAAACTACTTCCTGAAACTTTCAGGCAATATATCTATTATATTCAATCATGAAAACTTTACCTACAATTTTCTCACAAAGCATGTCTTAGTCCCCACCCCACCCCTCCCCCAAAAGAACTTTTTTGTAATCAATATAATTTGTAAAAAAACTATTTCCTGAAACTTTCAAGCACGAATATCTCTTGAATCATGAAAACTTAACCAACAATTTTACTCAAGAATGTTTTGGACAACACCCCCACCCCACCCCACAAAGCTGAACTGTTTTCATAATCAATATAATTTGTAAAAATATACTTCCTGAAACTTTTAACCAAAAATATCTCTTAAATCATGAACAATTTTGTTGTTGTTGTAATAAACATCATTTGTAAATAATACTTCTTGGAACAGATTAATATGATCATAAAAACATCTTTTAGATAACCTTCACATGTGTAACATACCTCCTCATAAAACATCTTTTTCACACATTTTATGTATTTTTAAAAACATGTCTGAGCAATTCATGTATTAAAAATAGACATCAATGAATCAAAGTTGTTCATTGCATGCTGAAATCAATATATTTTATACAAATTGTACAAATAAGTCAAAGGAGATAGCAAACCTGACAACAGCAGCGCTACAGGGGGAAAGGGGGCATTCCCCCCCCCCAAAAAAATCAATTTAGATAAAATTAGAAAGAATTTTTTTTGACAATTTTAGCATAAAAAGGCAATTTTTTTTCTGAGCTTCGCACTCATTTTCTTACCAAATTAGGTAAAACTAGACAAAATATTGATAATTTTAGCATTAAACAGAGCCTAATTAAAAAAAAAAAGTTTACCAAATTGGGTACTTGTAATTAGACCAAATTTGACAATTATGTGAGCATAAAATGGCAACGAAATTTGTGTGCATCATTTTTCTTTATGTCCCCCCTAAAAAAATCTCTTTCCCCCACCCCAAATTATGATGTTGGTGCCGCCACTGCCTGATAAGAACTTGATTGAAACACCATGGATTAATAAGTTTTGACCATTTTACTTTATAAATATATACTGAAGGGACGGAAAAAGATATGAGGTTTTGACAGAACTGTGACGATATATGTCTTTTGCCTCTCCATGATGATGTACGGTATTATATTCATGAAACACACAGCTTGCACTGCAAACAGGGATTTGTGCAAAGACAGTTGCGTCTTCAGCATTTGGCTGCCGGTGTGGTTAGTGAAGAGGATGTGTGCTCATTCTCGCACCTTTGGCATTCTGGTGCCAAGGTTAATGTAGATTATTGCGAGGGTCTTTGCCACACAAAGACTACCTTGTCGCAAAATTATTAATGAGATTACCACAGTTTCAGCATTGGTATACACTAACCGCCCCCACTCTACCCCCTCCTGTAAGTTTCTTACCATCTTTATTTTATGTCTCTATAATGCACTGTCTCCAAGCTTGTTGAGACAACCTCGCTTTCGATGTTGGTCCATTACCGCTAACCCATGCCTCCAATACATTTTTTAATCATCTTGTTTATATAATGTGTTTAATAATCCTCTTGTCTCCAAGCTTGTTTACAACCACAGTTTTGACATCAGTTACCCCTCCCTCTATCCACCCAACCCCTGTCCCCTCAAGTCTTTCTTACCATCTTGTTTTATATGTCTTGATAATTCCCTTATCGCCAAGCTTGTTGAGATAACCACATAGTTTCAACGGTTCTGGATTCTCTGAAGACATCTGAACAAATAAGAAGATCTATGCATAATACATAATGAATACAAGAAGAGTTTGACAGGACATACTTTATGGTTTTATTTAGACAATGTTAAAAATTTAGTCGATCGATTAGTGTGTGAAATTTTGAAGAATTGTTGGAATACTTTGTGAGCTTCAGGATAAGGAGTCTAAGAATTATGATGAGGGTATCCTCAACCATGTATGTTCTGATTAAAAAAATAATAATACAAATTAGTATTGTACGTACCTGTGTGATTTTGTATAACGATTACAACATTGTAACTCTGCCTACTTAAATAATTGAATACAAACTCAATAAACAATTTAAAAACTCAAGTGAAAGTACCAGACAGAGTAGACAGTAGACACCACTGGGGGCAGGACATTACTTGAAGTTGATGTGCATATAATTATCAACCTGGCATATTCAAATATTAAATATTTCTGTAACCGAGACCTCGCCCATAGTATTTCCAGTATAAAATATCACGGTAAAAAATGTGTATTAAAAGGTCACCACTAAAGGTGGTAATCGGTTGATTTACGCACACAATTCATTCACGATGAGAGGATCCAAATTGTTTTATTATGCCAAGGGGCTGTCATCTTCTTCCGCACAGGGTGGTCCCAAATATTCATGGGGGGGGGGGGGGGGGGGGGGGGGGGCGTGGGCGTGGGCGTGATACTGTAGTTGTTTTTACACAGAAAATAGGGGGTTATGAAATTAACACCAATTGTAATATTATAATAGGGGTCAAAGCAAGATTTTAGTTAAAGGCATATTATGTGATCTTTTCCAGAGAGCGCCCTCTATTCATTATTTTTTTTAGAAAGTAGATTTTCTTGCAGATTTACATTTCTGATCATAAATCATACATGCATTCCAAGTTACAGAGCGATACGATTCCTAATTACCTCAAAATAATGGTTATAGAGTGAATTTAGAGTGAAAATAATAAACTGTCGGATTATCCGACAGTTTATTTTCACTCAAAATCATGATTTTGAAGTAATTAAGAATCGTATCGCCTTGTAACTTGGAATGTATGTATGATTTATGATCAGAAATGTAAATCTGCAAGAAAATCTAATTTCTAAAAAAAATAATGAATAGAGGGCGCTTTCTGGAAAAGATCACATAATATGACTTTAATACTGCACACTATTTTTTCTCTCCAAATTTCATTTTTATCGCCATAATCTCTCTGTGCCCTGTTAAATATTTATATTATTATGTTGTACGCATGACAGGCATTTTGATGTACGGTTTATACCAAGGTATTAAGTGACTGCATGACATTGATGCACCAATCAATGGTGTACATGTAAATGACCAAGAAAGGCTTCAATGACGGTACCATGCATAACTAGAATGTATTGGTAAATAAATGAGCCACCCATGACACACCATTCCCAGGGGTTGTATACAATACTTGCATGCAATGGCAATTTTAAAACGAAAGCGAGGTTCCCCTCTTATCAGCATGCCTATAAACCGCGTCACTCGATGCACAAACCTGCGTGAAACCATAGACGTAGTGTGGTGTGATAGCGCGTGAGGAGAGAGCCTCGCTTTCAATGTATCTCTATCTAAACAGTTGCATAATATTAACATTTGTACAGACTTGCCTGTATGGTGGGTTGGTGTTCCCTGTGTGCAATGTCAATTATGTGTTTGTGTAATTCATGATCATGATCATAGGGCAAGCCTACAATGAATTGACAAAATAAACCGTATACATGTACATGTACTTCATGAATTGACGGTACATTTTGTCAAAAGGTACTACTGTCAGTACTACTGTCAGTGACAGTAGTACTCATGAAGTTCATGTCTCATGATGTATACGGATACGGTGTATTCCTTCAAATCAATTTACCCCCTAGCTCGTTCACGTAGCGTAGCGTTGTCATTCCTCCCACTAGAGGAGAGTAGATCAGTGATCGTATCGGAACAAGTCTGAGCCACCTCGGACTATTTATCTCCCTACACTATTCAGGATTGCCCATCATGGTTATATTAAAGGGGCACTAAGAGATGTGTTGGAGGCTGCGCCCTCAATTATGATAAAAACTGGGATTAGTATATTTTTATAATTGTATTACATGTATGAACTTACACCTATAAGGATTAAGAAAAATCAGCCCTCTTTGTACAAGAAAACGTCGATTCAAAAATGCTCGTAGAGCCGCAACAAGCATTTTACGTCCGACAGTATCCCCCTGCAGTACGTAATGATACATAACGCGAACCACATTTGCATAGAGGGCGTTTTTCAATTAATAGCGATGATATTGTTTTAATCAAGTTTTGCTGTGTTTTTGTTACATGTAGTAGAAAAAACAATAATGGCAATTTTTAATGTTCATCTTGAATTCTGAAGTAAATTTTTAAATATTTAAAATTTTCAACACCACTACATGTCCCTTTAAAGGGACACTAAGAGATGTGTTGGAGGCAGCGCCCTCAATTATGATAAAAACTGAGATTAGTTTATTTTTATAATTGTATTACATATATGAACTTACACCTAGTATAAGGATTAAGAAAAATCAGCTCTCTTTGTACAAGAAAACGTCGATTCAAAAATGCTCGTCCCGCGGGACGAGCATTTTACGTCCGACAGTATCCCCCTGCAGTACGCGTGATGCATATCGCGAACCATATTTGCATAGAGGGCGTTTTTCAATAAATAGCGATGATATTGTTTTAATCAAGTTTTGCTGTGTTTTTGTTAGTAGAAACAACAATAATGGCCATTTTTAATGTTCATCTTGAATTCTGAAGTGAATTTTTAAACATTTAAAATTTTCAACACCACTTAATGTCCCTTTAAGTTAACATTACCAAGTTAAAAATGAAAGTTTAGTAAGCTTACTTGTTTTGTGTTTTCCACTGAAGAACTTTTGACTTGTTCTTCACTCATTGCTTCTTCATTCTTCACACTTGGAATACTCTGTGCAACAACAGGCATAGATTGTGGTCGATTGGGTGAAATTGCAGTGGCATCTGCTCTCATTAGAACCGCCCCTTCACTATTCGCATTACTCGACTGCTGTTGCCTAACTTTATTTGGTGTAGACGCCGAACGCGTTTTTCGTCTTGGTGGAGCCTGCGGTTGTGTGTCAGTGCCACTTGCTTCTTGACCCGGTTGTTGTTCATCTCCGAAGGAGATTAAAACGCCCGTGGGGACTTCCATTAGTACTTAAGAAAGTGATAGTTATTTCCGCTCTGGCTAATCAACTTTCTTCCTGTTTTGTTTTGCCAGCCATTTTTATTGATTTGGGTACAAAGGTTAGAGGTTATAAACTCGTGCAACCGAACTGAGCGTGAAATACATAACGGTGCCAGTATATGGACTAAATGATATGGGAACGAGGCTACCGTGGCGCCCAAAAGCGGCACCACCACCACCACCACCTGATAGTTTGATATATTTTTAGTTATGTCTCTGATCCATTTCCTTTCCAAAAAGGTATACTTTTATATACATTTGAGTCATGGTTCAATAATTACAGCACTAACAAAATTCAACAAAAAACTTCCTTAAGTCCCCCCTTAAGGCTTTATAGAAGTTTTTGGTTAATAGTGCTAAAACAGCTCACAAAAAGTCTAAAATCTTAAATATTTTTAGTTATTTTAATTTTTGGCTTTTTCAATCAAATGATTTCCCTTTTTATGGCGTTTTTCATTATACATTTGTACGCAGGAGTTTTCTTACAGACGTTAATTTGTAATAAGGATTACAGTAAATATCAACGATTTTTTTTGTTTTGGTTGTTTCATAGGCCTACTAATTATATAACACAATGAGACTGCACACATTGACTGGGTGCAACATCCACTGCTCATTACCACCATGGCGAACGATCCAGAAACTGTTTTCTTACACACGTTAATTAGAATGTATATTTGCTATGTAACAAGTGGTATTTTTACACACACAAATGTTGATGTTCAGAATGGTATACTGTAATACATGCTTGTCTGAAGAATACATGTAATAAACTTATAGATTGTGTAAGTATGATTGAAGTGTGTGTCATGTTTTAGGAGTAGCTTCAAAACATTAAACATGTAAACGTTAGAATTAGAACACAAGAACATTTAGTAATTATACACAATGAGACTATTTGCACAAATCGACTGGTTGCAACATCCACTGCTCATCATCACCATGGCGTACGATCCAGAAACTGGTGGATGGTATCAGTGTTCCTCTCTGGGCCATGTCCTCTGGTATTAGGGACCGCTCATTATTTCCACCAGAGGGGGGGGGGGGGGGGGGGGGGGGGGGGATCACAAATCTTGTCGGTTCATTTTTATTTCTCGCCCCCAATATGAATAACCTAGCTACAATGCAACATTTTGATCCATACTGAATTAAATTTTACAAGTGGTTCAATATTGGCTCATTTGTAATGGCATATTCCAATGACAAGCAAACACAACTTTACACTCTGTTTTTGTTTCTTTTGTGGTCAAACTGGACAAATCTAAAATCTCCAGCCTTTGATATCTTGCCAACTTCATGGGCATTTAAAAACAAGCATCATTGATTACTATTAAATCAATATCAATATCCTCTAATAAGTCCGTCTCAATGGAGTATTTGTGTACAAACGGACTTATTAGAGGATATGTATAAGGGTTGGATACAAACAATCTTTAATGTTTTACCGGTCCCGGAAAAGGGGATTTCTTTTGGGGGCTAAAATTTGCGATAGCAAAAAGAGGGGATTTGTATTTTTTGGGGGGAAGAAGGTGAAGAAGAGAAGTGACGGACGTATTTGTTCAGACGGACTTATTTGTTCAGCCGGATCTATTTGTTCGTATGGTGTTTATGATCTTTATTTAGTTTTATTTTGATTACTATTCTAATCTTTTATTTATTAATAAAAACGAAATAAATGGCATCATCATTGCATTTTTATTTCTTATATTATTGTGTTTATTTCGTTTTATTTTGATTGTATAAAAACAAAATAAATGTGATTCTATTGTGTGTTTATTATCTTTATTTCGTTATTGTTTTGTTAGTATTGTTGTTGCTTTGTTTATTAACGAAATAAATGGCACCTTATCGCGTGTTTTATTATCTTTATTTCGTTGTTTTATTAATATTTTGTTGCTTTGTTTATTAACGAAATAAAGGGCATCCTCATTGCATTTTTTTATTTCTTATATTATTGTCTTTATTTCGGTGTGTTTTTATTGTTTAAAAACGGAATAAATGTGATTCTATTGTGTGTTTATTATCTTTATTTCGTTATTGTTTTGTTAGTATTTTCGTTGCTTTGTTTATTAACGAAATAAATGGCATCCTATCGCGTGTTTCTTATCTTTATTTCGTTGTTTTATTAATATTTTGTAGCTTTGTTTATTAACGAAATAAATGGCATCATCATTGCATTTTTATTTCTTATATTATTGTCTTTATTTAGTTTTATTTTGATTGTTTAAAAACGAAATAAATGTGATTTTATTGTGTGTTTATTATCTTTATTCCGTAACTGTTTTGTTAGTATTCTATTGCTTTGTTTATTAACGAAATACATGGCATTTTTTATTTGTTACATTATTGTCTCTATTTAGTTTTATTTTGTTTGTTTAAAAACGAAATAAATGTGATTCTTTTGTGTGTTTATTTCGTTATTGTTTTGTTAGTATTTTTGTTGCTTTGTTTATTAACGAAAAAATAGCATCCTATCGCGTGTTTATTATCTTTATTTCGTTGTTTTATTAATATTTTGTTGCTTTGTTTATTAACGAAATAAAGGGCATCCTCATTGCATTTTTATTTCTTATATTATTGTCTTTATTTCGGTGTGTTTTTATTGTTTAAAAACGGAATAAATGTGATTCTATTGTGTGTTTATTATCTTTATTTCGTTATTGTTTTGTTAGTATTTTCGTTGCTTTGTTTATAAACGAAATAATGGCATCCTATCGCGTGTTTCTTATCTTTATTTCGTTGTTTTATTAATATTTTGTAGCTTTGTTTATTAACGAAATAAATGGCATCTTCATTGCATTTTGTATTTCTTACATTATTGTCTTTATTTCGTTTTATTTTGATGTTTAAAAACAAAATAAATGTGATTTTATTGTGTTTATTATCTTTATTTCGTAACTGTTTTGTTAGTATTCTGTTGCTTTGTTTATTAACGAAATACATGGCATCCTAATTGCATTTTTTATTTGTTACATTATTGTCTTTATTTAGTTTTATTTTGTTTGTTTGAAAACGAAATAAATGTGATTCTATTGTGTGTTTATTATCTTTATTTCGTTATTGTTTTGTTAGTGTTTTTGTTGCTTTGTTAACGAACAAATGGAATCCTATCGCGTGTTTATTATCTTTATTTTATTAATATTTTGTTGCTTTGTTTATTAACGAAATAAATGGCATCCTCATTGCATTTTTTATTTCTTTTATTATTGTCCCTATTTCGTTTTATTTTGATTGTTTAAAAACGAAATAAATGTGATTCTATAGCGTGTTTATTATCTTTATTTTGTTATTGTTCTATTAGTATTCTGTTGCTTTGTTTATTAACGAAATAAATGGCATCCTCATTGCAAATTATTGTGTGTACAGCGCGCCGTTAAAACCGCGGGAAAAGGCGCGCTCTAGTCTGCTTGAGCGCGTCGTAAAAATAAGCGTACCGCCCAACACGTGTTTTTTTCCAGGATGCTAGGGGGTCTTAAGGGGGGACTTAAGGATGTTTTTGATTTGATTTTTTGAATTTTGTGAGTGCTGTAATCCCGGCTGTAATTATTTAACTATTAATCAAAGTTATATAAAAGTATACATTTTTGGAAAGGAAATGGATCAGAGAATCCAAATTTGGCGTCAATTTTGACCAAAAAAGTAGATTTTTTGAGAAAATCACAAAATTCACTTTTTTGACCCAATTTTTTTTGAACAAAACTAACAAAAAATAATTTTGAGTAAAAAAACAACAAATCACTTTATAATGATGTTAAGACACTAATGAAGGGACGATTTTTTTTTTTAAAAACCTAATCTAATATTTTTGAAAATTTTGACCAAAAAGTGCCAAAAAACGTGAAAAATGGATTTTTAATTTTTTTTACACTTTTTTGTCAAAATTTCAAAAAATATTGGATTAGATTATAAAAAAAAAAATTCGTCCCTTCAGTAGTGTCTTAACATCATTATAAAGTGATTTGTTGTTTTTTTACTCAAAATTATTTTTTGTTAGTTTTGTTCAAAAAAATTTGGGTCAAAAAAGTGATTTTTTGTGATTTTCTCAAACAATCAACATTTTTGGTCAAAATTGATGCCAAATTTGGATTCTCTGATCCATTTCCTTTCCAAAAAGGTATACTTTTATATACATTTGAGTCATGGTTCAATATTTACAGCACTAACAAAATTCAACAAACAACTTCCTTAAGTCCCCCCTTAAATACGCACGGTCTTATTAGAGGACATCCTCTCTGTAGCGTTTTGGCTTTCTACTGACACGCCCAGACCTTGTGGTGTTTCGCTTAGCTGACTTGCTATTATCATTACTGGTGTGATGGGATCGAGAATACGTCCGACACCGGGTGCAATACGGTACCCATTTAGGCCGTCTGAAATAGTGAGGGCGCTATATAGCTGCACCGTAATTTAACCTGATCCCAGTTTTGACGTGTACATGTATCTTCTGATTATATTATCAAAGAGGGAAGATCAATCAGGGCAGTAGATGTGTAAATGGAAAATTAGTGATGTATTGTAAATGTGATGGATGATGAGATTAATTCTACGGGTAAATAAATTGTGTTGAAAGTAAACATTCGTCAATCTGTATATTTCGCCTCGCAACGTATAATTATACTTATACAACGAGCCCTGGTGTCACATTGCCAACTTCCAGTGCACGCTACCGTTACAAGTGGTGGCAGCGGTGGGATTGCATATTTTTCTGAATGTACAGACTGACCAGTGGCGTATCTGGGATTTTTTCCAGGGGGGCAAAGGATATTTTTTCCTGGTGAACACCAGTTCGACCCGACAGAAATTTTCGTAAAAGGTTGCATTGTGTGCCCCCTGCCCCCCGGCTGTTACGCCACTGAGACTGACAGATGGCGGAAGGTGTCAATTGAAGAGATAAGTGGAGGATGGCTTGTGACAACGCCTATGGAGATCACAGACAATCAAGTTGTAGCAGTGAAGATTGGTCTACGGACGCGAGTGAGTCAGACGTTAAAGTCGTTGACTCTGAGTTGAACGTTAAAGTCGTTAACTCGTACAACGGTGATATTTCTGGACGCAATTGGGACTCGTCAGAAGATCAATGGAGCTCTAATGAAGATCGGTCAGTAGACGACGAAAGTGAGTTGGACGTTAAAGTCGTTGACTCACACAACAGTGATGGTTCTGGACGCCATTGGGACTCTTCGGCAAATCAATATAGCTCGAGTGAAGATCAGTCAGAGGACGAAAGTGAGTTGGACGTTGAAGTCGTTCACACTCACAATGGTGATGGTACTGAATATTCTTCAGAAAGTCAATGGGACTCTAGTGATGTCTCGACTCTGGACGAAAAAAGGAAGAGACGACAACTAAGGAGAAAGTCTAGAACACAAAATAATAGTGATAGAAATACAGAGTCAATACAGGAAGCGTTGATGGCGGCTGCTTGGCAAAAGATTAAGGATCGTGAACGTCAACTGTCAGCATTGATGAAAGATCTGCAGGAGTTGGAAGTAAAGAACAACAAGTTGTAGAAAGAAAAATTGAAATCAATAAACCTTTGTAAAGAATTGGTAAGGAAGAAACAGATGGCCAAGGAAGAAAGACAATTTAGCGGTGGACCAAAGCATGACATGGTTTCGCGCAGTTTGGTTTGGGAGAGTCAGACGGCTGCCAAAGTCAGACGAGTTAGCAACGCACCGAAATTTGAAGTGGTTTCGCCTGCACCCTTGGCATCTGAAAAGAGTAGACGGCAACGTACAACAAAGTTGGCTACGGAACAACAAGGATTGAAAGCCCAGAACAACAAGTTGGAAGAGAAGACCAAGAGTGAACGTGAAAGGCTAGTCAGGAGAAAACGAGTGGAGGATGAGAAACACGCTAGTAGCATACACTCTTAGAAGGTCAGGATCAAATATGAGACGAAAAGGATCAATTTTGATCCAGAAGCGGTATCACATATGAGCTTACCCTTTCCGGATCAAAGTGATCCGACAAGCAGGATCAAAAAGTTTGATCCGAAATGGGATCAAATATTTCTGTCAAATGATACTGAAACGGATCAAAATAATGATCCTTAATCGGATGTACCTGTAGCTTATGATCCTACTCCAGGATCAAACTGAATCAAAGAAAAAGTGAAAACATAGGGGGTCATCGGGTGACAGATTGTAAAAACAAGCATGCATGCAAGGGTCTTTCGGTGACACCGGGCCAAAAAAAGGGGGGTATTTTTTATGGAGCCTGGTGTGAAACCTAATATTGATTGAGTGCCCCCACCCCCGGGTGCACACTGCAGACTATATATCGAGTGCAGTAAGCTTACTACATCGTGTAGGCCTAGTACATCGCAGTGATCGTGACATTTTGTGAGGAGCATTTTGACCGAAAATCGTACTGATGGCACTGGTCAGGTACAAGAAATTTGTTCACAAGAATAGAGCATGTTCAAACATAAAAAATAAAACTACTTTACCGACAAAATCATGTAACATTTTACAGATTAGACTGGATAACTTACCGCGGTATTTCACCCTTGTTTCAACTGTGGCGACCGAATTCAAAAGATCGTCTGCTTGTCGTCTATCGGTTTGCGAAAGAGTGACGTCAGTCACTCATTGACCAATGAACTGTTTCATCGAATTGATCCGGAAATCAGATCAAAGTTGATCAAGGTGAATTTGATCCGTTTGTTGATATCTATCTGGAAACGGATCAAAACGATCCGAAAACGGATCAAAACGATCCGAAAATGATCCTTAAAGGATCAAAACAAAGTGAGCTGGAAATCTACTCATGCATTTGATCCTGACCTTCTAAGAGTGTACACAGACGTGACAGTGGTTCATGTAAACCTTCAGTCCCGAGAAGCATTGAAATACGTGACTCCATTGACCGGACGCATCGGAAGGAACGTTGTAGGGAAAGAAGAACAAGTGATCGGCATGGTCATGGACATGGTACTGAAAAAGTAAAGAGATCTTTAAAGTTGGTCACATTGCGAGGGACTGTTAGCACAAGTCGATGAATACACATACAGGACAAGTAATCAACGCCGGAGTTGGACAGAATGGATTCGCAGCTAGGCCGCCAGTTGTCTGTTATGCATGTAATACGCCGGGACACATTGCCCGTATTGTGATAGACGGAGATCGCCGAGATGCTATAGTTGTGGTGTGGAAGGCCATACCAGCCCGCAGTGTCCAAATCAGCAGCAGGGAAACGATATTGGGCCACCCCCGAGGCCCTGGGGAAGGCCGGCAGAAGTGATGATCAAGGGTCAAAACGAGAGTCGTCAGAAGGTGGCACCGAGCACGTCATCGACTTACGGACATGGAATAGGTGATGAGGAGGAGAATGTAAATAATAATAAGTATATTAAAGAATTGTATGTATCGGTTGTAGTTCATAGTGTGACGGTGATGCTTCTGATTGATACGGGTACATCGAATACTATTTTGAAACCGGAGCAGTACCATCTCATCCCAGAAGGACGACGACCTAAGTTGGAACCTTGTAATGTAAAGTTGATACAAGCAGATGGCAAAGAAGTAGAGGCGTTGGGAAAAGCATCGGTAGAAGTATATATATACAAGTTGGGAACAATTGCCACGTTTTGAGTGTTATAGTAGCCAAGGTCGGATACGGAATATTGGGAATAGACTTTCTTGTGGAGACTGGTGCTACGCTAGATTGTAAGCAACTGCAGTTGAAAGTTGGTGATACGGCTGTGCATTGTAGGACCGCTAGGAACAAGGCTTTCTTTGCTAGAGTTGTTGTTGTGTCAGATCTGCGAGTGCCAGCTGAGCACGAACTGGTGGTATCATTGTTGGTGATGTTGGTGATGGCTGCGTAGGCCTAATTGAGCCGGTGGATAAGGGCCAATTAATTGAGAATGGTATGCTTCTTGCTAGGTCCGTGGTGAAGACTAATATCGGTACCGTACCAGTAAGAATCATGGATCCGACGCCAGAAGAGAAGGGCGTGAAACAAGGGACCATGTTGGCGAAGTTGATCTTGGTCATGTTGGTGGAAGAGAAAGACATCGAGATGGCTAGGACCGTGTCAACGAAGGGGGATCTACCCAATGGTGCATGCTCCGAGAAGGTTCCCGAACACTTGCAAAATTTGCTGAAAAGGTGTGTTGGTGAGTTAGATGATGGTGAAAGGAATATGGTCGCGGACATGATGATTAAGTATGCTGACATATTTTCTACCGGAGAGTTTGACATCGGAAGGACGAAGCTGGTTAAGCATACGATAGACACCGGTAATGCACGGCCGATTCGACAGCCATTGAGACGGTCATCGCCTGCACAGAGAACAGAAGTTCAAAGACAAGTTGATGAGTTACTAGAGAAGAGTTTGATACGACCTTCCGATAGTCCAAATGTGAATTTTGAGATATTTTATCTCAAAATTCACATTTTTAGCACTTTTTGGTCAATAATTTCAAAACTAAAAATTTTAAAGGCCAAAAAAACAACCTGTTCCTAGATAATTGAATTAAGATGCTTTCTGTAAAATTTTAGAATTTTTTACCTAAAAATTATTTTGTTAGGTTGTTTGTAAAATTTAGGCAAAAAAAAAAGGCATTTTTGGGCAAAAAAATATAAAAATCACGATTTTTGATACGAAAAATGGATTCCCCGACTCATTTCATTCAAAATAGTGTATACTTTTATGTACAACACATAAATAGTTTGAAAGTTACAGTGCTTGACAAATTCATACAACGTCCCTCCAAATTTACCATGTACAGTGCTCCAGTTGAAGACGTAATTTCTAGCCATGACATCGATGTTCTATATCTTACGCGGATGACACGCAATTGTATGTTACTTTTCATCCTGATGAAAGAGAGGAAGCAATTTCTCGTCTGGAGCGCTGCATCGCTGATGTCAAAGGATGGATGACTGCAAATAAGTTAAAGCTGAACGACAGTAAGACTGAGGTTATACATATTACCTCTCGTTTCACGCCAACTGTGCCCATCAACCCTGTAACTATCGGTGATAGTCCCATATTTCCGTCAGATGCTGCACGAAACCTTGGAGTCATCTTTGACCAACATCTGTCAATGACTGCACATGTGAATAAACTGTGTCAATCAGCCTCGTTTGCTTTACGCGCCATTGGACAGATCAGAAAGTACCTTGATCGAGGGTCAACGGAGAAACTTGTGCACGCGTTTGTCTCATCCAGATTAGATTACTGTAACTGCCTTTTGTACGGACTTCCTGATAAACTTATCTCTAAATTACAACGTGTTCAAAACTCAGCGGCAAGATTAGTTACAGGCACAAAGAAACGTGACCATATAAGTCACGTCATCAGAGATCTCCACTGGCTTCCTATTAAGAAAAGAATCGTGTTCAAGCTCCTGCTCATTGTGTATAAATCACTTAACAATGCTGGTCCAAGTTATGTGTCTGAATTGCTGAAACCTTATATTCCCACGGCTAACCTTCGCTCTGGCTCCCGTGAGTTTCTTGTTGTTCCAAAAAGCAAAATGAAGTCTTTCGGTGATAGAGCTTTCTCCATCGCGGGCCCTAAATTATGGAACACTCTCCCAATGGACATACGTCAGGCAGGTTCAGTTCAGGAGTTCAAGTCGCGACTTAAGACCTACTTATTTAACTTGGCAATCTAATTGATGTGTTTTTGTTCATGATCTTTCATTTCATTCATTATGCATTTTTCATGTCATACACATTCATATCTCTTGTTTAAATATGCATTTGACTCTTTGTATGTTTATCTCTGTAGTTTTATGATCATTGTTGTATTTTTGCTTTAATCTTGTATTTATATGTTGTACAGCGCTTTGAGTTTAGATCTCACTAAAGTAAAGCGCTCTATAAGTGTGTGATATTATTATTATTAACGACACTTGACAGCCCCCTTAAGAAGGATGGATCAAAGCGCCTCTGTCTTGACTATCGAAAGCTGAATGATGTTACCGTTAAAGACGCCTATCCGTTGCCGAGGATCGACGATTCTCTAGATGCCCTTGGTGGTGCTAAATTCTTTTCGACTTTGGACATGGCTTCTGGGTACTGGCAGGTGGAAATGGGAGATGAAGCACGCGACAAGTCGGCTTTTGTGACTACAAGTGGATTGTATGAATGGAACGTGTTTACCATTTGGTCTATGCAACGCTCCATATACTTTTGAGCGCTTGATGGACAACGTTCTCTCCGGGTTACGTTGGGAGACGCTGTTAGTATTATATCTGGACGACGTCATTGTTTTTGGACCAACGATAGCAAAATCGATAGAGCGATTGACCACCGTGTTAGACAGATTTCGAGGTGCCGGTCTGAAGTTGAAGCCCTAGAACATGTCGAAGTGCCACCTTTTTCAGAAGGAGGTGGCATACCTCGGCCATGTTGTTTCCAGAGAAGGCATTCGTACTGACCCAGCGACGATTGAGGCCGTGAAAGATTGGCCAGTACCAGTGACGCAGACGCAAGTACGTAGTTTCCTTGGACTGGCGTCGTATTATAGGAGATTCATTAAAGGGTTTGCAAATGTTGCTGGGCCGCTGAATAAGTTGACAGAAAAGAGCGCCAAGTTTGTGTGAACGGGAGAATGTACAAAAGGCATTTGAAGAACTGAAGGAAACGCTGGTTAGTGCCCCAATATTGGCTTACCCTCGAGCCGAAGGACAGTTCGTGTTGGATACTGATGCGAGCAACTTTGCTATTGGGTGTGTGTTATCACAAGTGCAAGATGGTGAGGAAAGGGTTGTGGCATATGGTAGCAAGTCACTTTCAAAGGCGGAACGCAATTATTGTGTAACACGGAGAGAATTGATGGCGATCGTAGTGTTCCTTCATTGATTTTGAAAAAGCCTATGATAAATTAGAGTGGAAGTATGTTCAAAAATGCCTGGAGTACTTTGGTTTTGGTAATGAGTTGAGAAAATGGATAGGAATTTTTTATGCGCAAATTAATAGTTGTGTAATTAATAATGGTCATGTCTCCAGATATTTTGATTTATCTCGTGGTGTGCGGCAAGGATGCCCGCTGAGTTGCTATATTTTCATTTTATGTGCAGAATTGATGGCTATTTCTATCAGAAATAACAATGATATTAAAGGTCTACAAATTGATAATGAGACTCACGTAAAAATAACCCAATTTGCAGATGACACCACAATTATTTTAGATGGTTCAAAAAAATCAATTTTGAAAGCAATTAAAGTTGTGAACAATTTTGGGTCCATATCTGGTTTACATTTAAATGTTGATAAATCTGTGTTCTTAAACATTGGTTCATTGAAGAATGATAATGAGAATACTTTTCTTGATGAGAAGTATAAGTTTACTAAAGGTCCGATTAGATTTCTTGGTGTTATGATCTCACTTAACAGAAATGAGCTTTCTGAGCTTAATTTCGAGCCACAGTGTAAGAAATTGAGCTCCATTCTTAATATCTGGTCCCAACGTGATCTCACGCCAATTGGTAAAATAACAATTATTAAATCTTTAGCTTTGTCCCAGTTGACTTATTTGTTTTCTATTTTGCCAAATCCATCAATGAATTTTGTTAAGAAGGTTGAGAAAATCTTGTTCAAATTTATTTGGAACGGGAAACCAGATAAAATCAAACGGGACGTACTGTACTGTAATAAAGAGAATGGTGGTCTGAAAATGACAAATATTTACCATTTTATTGATTCTCTAAATATTGCCTGGGTTAAAAGTTTTTTGAATAGTGAGAATAAAGGGAAGTGGAAAATTTTGTTTAAGAATGAATTGTCAAAAGTTGGTGGTGATTGGATATGGTCATGTAAACCTGCAGCTCATTCTGATTTTAATTATGATAAAATTTGTATCACATTTCTAAAAGATGTTTTGAAGTCCTGGTTTAAAGTTAAGAAATGCTTGTCAAGGTAATATTGATGATGTTTTATGGTATAACTCATATATAAAAATTAACAAAAAAACTGTGTATTTTAAATCATGGAGCATCAAAGGTGTTAATTTTATCTCTGATTTAATTCATGATAAACATTGGATGCCATATATTGACTTCAAGAAGAAGTATGACATTGATTGTAATGTTTTGAAATACTTGGGTCTGATTAATGTGATCTCCAAACACTATAAAGGCTATCTGACAAAATGTAAACAAAGCCAGACACCCAAGGTATTGATTGACCTGGACAATGCAGTGAAAGGAAGCCAATTTGCATATAAATTGTTGAACCAGAGTAATATCACACCTACCGCTCAGCACAAGTGGGTAGAGGAGTTTGGTAGTGTTACTGATAATAAAATCAATTGGAATGAAGTTTACTCTTTACCTTATAAGTGCACAATTGATGCACATTCTCATTATTTCCAGTACAGATTTATTCATAGGATTCTACCAACTAATGTGTTTCTTTTTAAAATTGGTATAGTTGAGAGTGATAAATGTACTTTCTGTAAGGATGAGAAGGAAACTGTCAAACATTTAATGTGGTTGTGTGTTTCGGCTTCTTCCTTTTGGAAGGAAGTAATCAAATGGTTAAATGATTTGAAATTCCAAATTACTATTTCATATATCACTGTTTGTCTTGGGTATTATGAGGTAAACAATACCAATTTCATTAATATGATTATCATATTGGCTAAGAAGTACATTTATAGGTGTCGAGTTCAAGAATCAAGGTTGGTTTTTATACAATTTAAAGAATGGGTATTTTCTGTGCAAAAAGTTGAAAAACAAATTGCCATGAGTAAAGGAAAGCTGGGAGGCCATATTAAAAAATGGGAGCCTTTATTGTAAAATAATTCTGTATTTATTATTGAGTATTTATAGTGAATGTTGTCATTACAAAATACCGATTGATGGTGTTTTTGTTGTTGTGTGTGTGTGTATGTACATGTACATTGTTTATTATATTGTCTTTTTATGTTGAGAGCTTGTAAATAAATAAATAAAGACCCTCACGGGCATGAAATTGAAAAAAAGAAGTACAATCATTACGTTGGTGGTAGTCGGACTAACCACGGATCTCTACGGTGGCTATTTAGTTTTAAGAACCCCGAGGGTCAGCTTGCGAGGTGGCTAGAAGTGTTGTCAAGGTTCGGTCTAGATATAGAGTACCGGCCCGGCAAGAAACATCAGAACGCTGATGGGTTGTCTAGACGTCCATGTCGACAGTGCGGTCGTTCGGAAGACTTGATAGCAAAGGAGAATGAAGAACAACAAAGACATAATACTGAACATGTAGAATCAGTACAGCGAGAGACACCTGTTACAAGTGATGCCGGAAGCCAAACGGAACATGCCGATAGTGACCGTGACCATATTGTATGTGAAGATGAGGATGCAGAGCATGTGGTGACTATTTCAACTAAGACACAACAAAGTTCGCAGACAGGGGAAGAAGTAGACGATAGTGCATCAATTGGTTTTGAACCAATGCTCGATTCTACATGGATGGATAATTGTGCGTGTGATGCAATTCATGTTCGTAATATCGGTAGTGCCCCAGAGATCACCTTTGACATGATAAGAGCTAGAATGTTAGCAGATGAGACTATTTCACCCATCTTAGGTTGGAAGGAAGCTAGAGGAGAAAGACCACCTTGGAAAGAAGTGTCAAGCAACTTGAGACTGGAGCCAGTGGGACTTGTTATCCGTGAAGGTGTTCTAGTGAAACGTTGGAAGAGTGACGATGGAAAAGTTGTGAAATGACTGACGGTACTACCGAGAGAACATCGTGAAAGAGTATTAGACCAGTTACATGCGTCGAAGACAGCTGCCCACTTAGGACGTGAGAAGACCCTGCCGAAAGTCCGTGAAAGATTCTACTGGGTTGGAATGAGTGCAGATGTGGCGACTTATGTTCGTAAGTGTGTGTCGTGTGCCAGGAAGAAGAACCCACCGAAGAAACGACGTGCCCCACTTCAACAATACAGGGTTGGAGCGCCTATGGAACGGATTGCAATTGATGTGTTGGGTCCGATGACCGAAACACATGAGGGGAACGTGTTTGTTCTGGTCGTTGGCGATTATTTTACTAAGTGGATGGAGACGTATCCAATTAAGGATCAGCAGGCAGAAACAGTAACTGAAAAGTTAGTTGCAGAGTTTGTATGCAGATTTGGCGTGCCGGTAGAGTTACACAGCGATCAAGGCCGAAATTTTGAGTCTCATGTTTTTCGCGAGATGTGTAAGATATTGGGTGTTAATAAGGCCAGAACCACTCCATATAATCCCAAGTCAGATGGCCTCATCGATTGTCGCACCATACACAGCCCCATCGTCTGCTATTCCAACACATCCTAGAGCTTTCTCAAGTATGTTGTCCATACGTTGCTGGAACACATGTTGAGACCGAAGGGAAGTCGTCTGAAGCAATAGCGGCCAAATGGCGTACGGAATGTAGTCTCTTGTGACGTCTCTTCCAGGTGCACATACCAATAGCCTGCCTTGGCATCCAGTTTGCTGAAATACTTTGATGAGCAAATTCTGGATTCAGCTCCTCGAGAGTAGGTATTTTGTGAGGACAGCGCTTGACTGCCTGGTTCAACCATTTTGGATCTAGTAAAATACGAAGTGATCCATCTTTTTTTATAGGACCGACGTGATGGAACTGCACCAATCTGTGTGCTTAATGACACGTTTGATGACTCCTTGGTCTACCATCTTTTGTACTTCTTGCTTTAACTTTGGCGTAATATGTATGCTGCACATTCTTGGTGCGTTTATGTATGGCTTCTCATCTGGTTTCAGATGGATCTTGGCGGCTTTTTTATTGCCGATCTTATCAAAGCAGTCAGGAAACTCGCGCATAAGGTCTTCTATAGACTGGATGGGTTGTGGTGTAGATATTACCTCATCAACTACATTGATGGTCATGATCTTAAGCTTCTTGATGGTGGGTAGACCCATCACTGCAGGTATATCAACGTCCACGTCATAGAATCTCTCAGTTGACCATGGCTTCTGCGTGCCATACCTGCACACCAAATATATACACCCACTTGTTGGTATCTGTGTGCCATTGTATGCGTGTAGAGTGTCGCTGGTCTGCGACACAACGCTTTCCCATCGTTTTCCATACATCTTCTTGACGGTAGTCAGTGGGAGAGTGTTCCCCAAGCTCCTGAGTCTACCTTTAATCGCAGTCAGTGCTGTCCGAACTTTTCAAGGCACACGATGTCAACGGAAACGAAGAGCTCTCTGTCTTCGTGGTTGTGGACTGCGTCAATGTTGAAGAAACTGGATACCGTGATTCTATATATAGAACTCTACGGAAGCCTCTTCTGTAGTGTCTTCACTGGTACCGCCTTCAGCACCTCGCACTTCGTCTATGTCCCTACCTCTACGGCTGCGGAATCTACCACTCCCTTTGGAGTGTCTCCTCTGGATCTGGAGGCGCTACGCCCCGTCCTCTGTGGCTTCTGCACTCCGAGTCTTTCTTCGGGCCTCTTCTTTGCTTTACGGTACACTTTCTAGCCCAGTGTCCAACTTTCCCACAGTTCTACGGAATATACAAAATTGGGAAACCGCGGAAATACCTTAATCAGGATGCAACTGAACGCCTAGCACATGCATTTGTATCGTCCCGAATCATGACTGTAACAATGGTCTCCTATATGGATTGCCAGTGTCCGACGTTGCTCCGCTCCAATGCATCCAAAATGCGGCTGCAAGGCTCGTCACGCTCACCAAACGTCATGAACATATTTTTTATAACCCGCAAGCTTCATTGGCTACCGGTCTCAAGTCGCATTATCTTCAAAATCTTATTGCTAACTTACAAAACAAAGTGGCCCAAAGTGGCCCAACCCGATTTCTAGACGACTTAGTAGATTGGTCATAACTTTTAAACGCAAGTAGTTAAAAAGACCAAATAAAATGATTCTGGTAGCCAAAACGGAATTTAACACAGAGTGTAAGAGATTTTGACATTGCATGATTTTAACATTGAATTAAAAATAAAATTGCGATTGTATAACTTTTTTTTTGTTACAGTCTGTATTTGTGTAAACATGATGAAACTATGTGAAATGTGAAAATTATGTGAACATGAATGCAAACATGTCGAAAATGTAAAAATGCTGATAAGCATATGAAAAGGTATAACTATAACTGATAGTATAAATAAAAATTCCATTGAATTGAAATGGAATGGGGGCGATCCAAAAAAGAAAAAAAAAAAAAAAAAACTTACAAAACAAAACATGGTCGTCTTTCTCCCAAGTATCTTGCTGAACTAATTTCCGACTACAAACCTTCGTCTACAATGTCCTTTCGGTGTCGTCTACTCAGTGTTTATTGACATCAAAACTCGACCGCCCGGCAACCGCCGGTTCCGTGCAGTTCCGTGCGGTTGCAGCCGGTTTCTATTGTTCTAAACAATGATTTGCGGTCCAACCGGGCGGAACCGCCGGTTGCCGCGCGCTCGAGTTTGGATTTGCTCCCTTACTTAATCCTGGACCTCGCACAAAGACACTTTATTATGGTGATAGGATTTTCGCAGTAGCTGCCCCTTATTTATGGAACAAATTGCCACCAACGGTTCGCAGTGCTGCCTCATTGTCCATTTTAAAGAAGAAACTAAAGACCCATCTCTTTAATCATGTGTAATGGATGTTTTTGGTCCATTGTTATCATTCCCTAATATTGGCAGTTGTGACTTTTTAACTTGTAGCTCACGTATATTTTTAATAATTATGTATCTGTATCATATTGGAGTTCTTAATGATTTATTTTGTATATTACTTTCACTGATTGTTTATGATTACATCTTTGTATATTGCTGTGTTTTATATGTATGTACAGCGCTCTGGAACTTTTTTGTTGTATGCGCTTTATAATTGTGTATCTCCGTATGCTGGGAATTTTCGGGGATGGTGGTTGAGGCCACACATTCTCCATTCTCCGAAGTTGATACCATCTATGGCTGTTGTTGCCGATTGGTTGGACATCTGATTTAACCTCTGTCCACCAATGCTACTACTTACCAGTCACTCTCAATTTACTGATAAGAGAATTTGCACGCTGCAAACTGCAACTGCTTGGAATATCTGAGATCCGCTGATCTGAGACAAGTCACTTTACAACTGATGATGGCCAAATCATCTACTTTTCTGGTAATGAGAAAGGTGGCAGCAGTGGTGTGGCATTCATAACTATATGTTAAAAATATCCGTAAATTTACCGACTCCGTAAAGTGAAATATGCCGTATTTTCTGCGTAATTATACGGATTTTCCCGTTAATGCAAATACTAATTATGCTAATTAGCGTGATTACAATCAGCCACATTGGCCCAAACACCTGCACATTATATAGTACATCTAAGTAAACACTGTTATTCCACCAACAACCATGTAAAGATGTCAAAACTCATATTAATGTTCTGTTTATTTTACGAAATGAAAAATGTTGTCTGGAAATGTTGCTGCCATTTTACGGAAGTTACTTTTTGGTTCCGGCAGCAACATATACCGCAAGCTCTCTAATGAAATCCAACCGGCTAGTGAATATCTCCAATTTTTATTTTATATATTTTTAGAATTTTCAGAAATATTTGTTTAAGGATGAACCCTTCCCTGATATAAACTGCATTTCTGAATTCCTCTAGTTACAAGCTTTCCAAAAATGTATACTTTTGCTATCATAGGTTGAACACTTTTTCTGTTATAGTCATCTTACTATAAATCTGGAAACGGTGTGTGTTGGGGTGTGTGTTTGTGTGTTTATTTGTTATCCTTATTTCTCCATTAGTTGTGATCAAAGTGACGTCTAATTTGCATGAAAAATAGAGGAAATAACGGGAAGGGTGTTAAAGTTTATTTCAGTGAAATTGATTAACAATTGGCTCCAAAAACAGCAAAAAACCTCTCAGATTTGGTTCATAAATGCCACTAGAATTAACATTGTGCGTTGCGCGTACTACCGCGTAATCATACCGTGGTAACGCGTCGCGTGCATGTTTGCGCAAGGGCTCACTGCCGCGGCACACGCACTCCTACTCATGGCGCAGAAGCCACACACGGGAAATGGTTATAGGCCTGTTGGTAGGGTATTTGGTGTCATGTTGGGAGGGGGGGGGGGGGGGGGGGGGGTTAAAACACGGGAAATGGTTTAGGATAGGCCTAGGGTTATAATGGTACAAGTAGCGTTTGCGGGGGTTAATAAAGAAGCCACGGGAAATGGTTTAGGGAGGGTTGTGATGATAATCAACCTGGTTGGGGTGTGTGTATTGGGGGGGGGGGGGAGGGTTGTAAACCACGGGAAATGTTTTAGGATAGGGTGAAGTATAGCCACGGGAAATGGTTAGGAGGGTTATGATTATAAATCCACCTGGTTGCTGTAGTTGCAGGGGGGCGGTTGGGGTGTGGATGTAGGGGGTTTATAATGCCTTTAGGAGGTATATGGTTATAAATCAACCTGGTTGGGGGTTGTAGGGGGTTGTAGGGGGGTTATGAGGTTTAAGTTTTTATAAATCCGGTAAATTGAGGCTGATTATTCATGCTGACTGTGTAGCGAATAGGAAGAAAGCTGATGATCATGGTCTTATCCATTATTAATTAGTTGTTACAAATAGTTGACAAGTCTGTTGAACCACATACTTAAAGACTACTAAATATCCTTTAAAATGAGACCAGAATGGTATTTGTAACATTAGGGGATGACTAGTTATTGTAAAAAGAACAAAGATTATCGCCATTATTGGATTATCCCCATTGAGTTTGTACAGGCGGCACCCCTTCCAGCACCACCCCTGGTCTCCAAACATCAAACAGCTGTATCTCCCCTTCTGTATTATATAGCTATACCAATGCCATTTTGCAGGCAGATAGCTTGTTATTAGGGCTTTAAAATGATACCAAATTTGTTGAGATAGCTTTTGTGGTTTTGAAAATATTTGAGGAAAATGACAGCATAAAACTAAAAAATGTAACGGCACCACCCTATTGGGAGGCGAGTTCACAACGCGTGACCATAAATGAATAAATAAATAATAAATAAATTAATAATAAATCTAGCAAATGCCTGAAAACAAACCTATAAAGACTCCATGGACAAACCAATGAATTTCTTTGGACAAATAGACATGGGGATATGCGTAGGCCTACTTAAAATTTATTTATTGACACACTGTTTTTCATAATACTAGTACCATAGGCCTACATTGGAATATAATAAGGAGGGATCTATTGCATTTAAAAAAACACCTTTTCTTTTATAGGCAAATGAATGATTTGTTACCAGAATTTCAATTTAATGTTTCCTATTTTTAATTTTTAAATGGTGAAATAGTTTTTATGTCGCCTGCTGCAAGCAGATATACACCTAGCACATAAAGTCCCTGACCAGGTGCTTTGAGGTTGATTTATTATTCAAAATATATGATCGATATCAAAAATCTGAGATATACATTAAATGAGCAAATTTCTTCTCCGCAGTTTGATACCTCATTCAACAAAATCGAATGGATACTTTTAAAGTTATGTCGATTTCAATGACCGCGCATGCAACAGAAAGGTTGCACTAGGTATAGGAATCATTGATTTGTGTGTGATTACTGTCATAACTGTGTGCTATCTGAACGAGACAGATGAATGGGTCTTTAGTGATAACCGCAATGTGCGGGACAAAGGGTGTATCTGGCTGTGAAGAATACAAGTCTTAGCTGATAAGCTGTGAGTTTTCAGTGACAGTGGTAAATCACACACAAATCAATGATTTCCTATACCTAGTGCAACTTTTCTGTTGCATGCGGGGTCATTGAAATCGACATAACTTTAAAAGTATCCATTCGATTTTGTTGAATGAGGTATCAAACTGCGGAGAAGAAATTTGCTCATTTAATATATATCTCAGATTTTTGGTACCGATCATATATTTTGAATTAGCCAACCTCAAAGCACCTGGTCAGGGACTTTATGTGCTAGGTGTATATATTTATGGTCGACTGTCCATGAATGTGTAAGTATGTATAGAGATGTAGGGGTGGAGGGAGGGGGGGGGGGGGGGGGGGGTCGGTGTATGTATTGTTATGTAAGTACGAGGGCTAATTTACAATCAGGGTACACAAGTGTGTTTCACAGGAGGCACATTTGAAACGTGTTTAGTTTTTTGTGGTCAAACAAATAGACATTACTGTAAAAACCACGAAGATGTGGAAGATGTGTATGTGGCCATAGAATATACCCCAGCTAACAATTTTTCCATTAGAGTAACAGTAAAATGTCCAGATCCGCGAAATGTAACGCCCGCTAAATTAGCAGTAACAATTTTTAACTTTGTAACAATTTTTGTAACTGCTTCCACTTTTCAAAAATAGCACATAGGGTTTTTTACGTTGATATTTGAATTCAGATTTAGGCTTTGTGTTAGAGTCTATGAATTGTTTTCATGTATTTTAAATCAGTATTTGATTTGAGTGATTTGATTTGATATTTGAGATCACTTTGGTCCTACGACCCTGGATAACCCAATAAGCTTATAAAGCTTATTTCCATTGGGGTCCGTTAGATGTGTTAACAGATACAGACCGGGATTATCCCCTATACTCTTTTTGATTTCAAAAGGTAGTCTTTTATAATTCATGTTCAGGAAAGGACATTTTTTAAAACATTTTTTTTATCAAGCTTATGGATTTCCTGGGATACCATTTCTGAGTCACATCATTAATATTTGTACTTCAATCAATTTGTGAGGCATTTACAGTTCGAATAAGGGCTTCCGAATTTAGCAAGTTAAAATGAAACGACTATCAATGATGAAACACTGAAATGTCAAAAAATATCAACTTTATAATACTAATAGCGAAAACTGACTAAAAAAATAAGACAGTGGTATGAATTCGGTTTTATATCATGTAAGAAAGAGATAATACTGTACCAAGGACATATTCATTCTATTCATGAATACCCAATACCAGCTCCTGGTTTATTCAACCTGAAAATCTATAGGGACAATTACCTGTGTGTTTACACAAGTAAAATACAGTGTATAGGATTGATTGAAAGGTGCAATTATTGAGGAATTATATGAGGTTTTACCCGAAGTGTATCTGCAATGTGTAGCTTTGAGGGAGTCTGAGGTGGCGTTTTTGTGGTTAAGCGTGGTGCGTTGACAATTGTACATGAACATCTTGCTTTTTGAAAGGACACTTTGGAAAGAGCATTTTATTTTACATAAAATATAAGACAATTTATCAAAAACTACACCATTTCATGAACGAAACTAGTGCAGTGCACATATTATCCTAGACATTGAACAAGATTTGATAAATATCTATACCAACGAGCAATTAGAAGACGACGTACATTTCAACCAGTGGGGATTTCGAATTTGCCGCATCTTGATTTTGTTGGTGAGTACGTGTATTCATTGTTTTATTCCCTAAATTGGGACACATTCCAAATTGTATTAAAAAGCAAGCCTAAAATGTCTTAGCACGGCGAAGGAGAACACTGCTGCACGTGACTCCCAATCCATTATATAGGATTTCCTGTAACTACTTCAAATAGTTATTAAAGCTAAAAGCCCTAAACAGATAACATTTAACATTTTTAAGCGCATGTATCTCTACCATTTATCACCAATATGTTAATGAAATTATTCTTATGATCCGTCCTTCAAGCCTAGTCTTCCTAGGAAACAAGGAAGGTACCTCTTAACCCATTGCATCATCAAAAGGCACATGAATATATTATTTTCAAGTCAGTTTCGGTGGTTTCGATCTTATCATTCGCCTCTCACGCGAAAGTCCCGGGTTGAATCCTCGGTCTGGCCAAGTGCGAGCTGTTCCACCTTTCCCCCATGATTGGTTCCTCCTCGCCTGTTTAAATACAATCAGCTTGGATGGAACATTGCCTCTAAGTCCGACGTGCGATGTAACTATCCGCCACCCATCTTTATCTATATATGTGCCCCCCCCTTCACTTCCGTTTACGGACACCTAAACATTATTTCAAATACATTGCCTCTACGGCCACGCATGCGCATTCGTCCACCGCCAAGCACCCCCCCCCCCACACACACACCTCATAACCAGGCCACCGCAGATTTCCACCCAACACCGCCGACATGCCTATAACTTAATGTGCCCTTCACATGTATCCGGGCGGCCCCTTAGTGTCTTATAGAAAAACAACAGAGTCCAACACGGTGAACAATCAGCAAAAAATGTCAACGGCCGCAATGATTTTTTTTTGTCACCGAGTTCATCATTACAAAGCATACATTTACCATCCTAATATTTGAAGACCATTTGCGTATTCCATGTTCCAATGGCAGCGTGTTTGATCGCGCTTTGAATTTTAGACTACATAAGAAATCAGTATTGTCTTAAGTTAAAGATAGTCTTCCAATTGAACGGTTTTTTAAAACTGCAAATAGTCTTTGAGAGACGATTTTTCCCTAAGGGAGCAAATCAAAACTCGACCGCACGTCAACCGCCGGTTCCGTGCGGTTCCGCCCGGTTGGACCGCATATCATTGTTTAGAACAATAGAAACCGGTTGCAACCGCACGGAACCGCACGGAACCGGCGATTGCCGGGCGGTCGAGTTTTGATGTGCTCCCTAACAGTGTTACTCCATTCATTATGACAGACAATCTAATTAACATGATTAATGAGCTTAAATGTGTTTACCCAGCGTGGACTTGTGGGGGCGTCATTAATAATGTGTTTGTACCATTTGTACCTGATATGGTCCATGTCGCAGTTTAGATTGATTAGAGCGTTTTACCATGGAGGAATACTGAGTAGGGGTCACTCTTTCAGAAATCTAGAACAGTGATACCGCCCTCGCATTGGGACAATCCAGTTAAGGTTTGAACTCTATAAGACTGCGGCAGTTCCGCCTATAGTTAGCCTGCATTGCCGTGGCGTTGCCTGCATTGCGACGTTCAGTTTTTGTTCGGGAAAAACATAGGGTCTATGTACGATGACTTTAACTACGATGTTATTTTTCATTGGCCGTGTCACCATCCTGTTCTCGGCATTTAGCCGGTCCCGTCTGTCTTAATAATTGTTTCCATCAGATTTGCACGTTGTATCGGAGTGACAGCCGCCGAGAATCTCAGTAGCAGGGGCCTGGTTTTACATAAGTTTTGGCCAACGGTGCATCTCTAGATTAGAGAGTCGTGCAAGATACTTAATTCTATGAACATCTTGAAGGGAGGCGAGGGAGGCGATGGGTTTCCACTCCAAGTCGCCATAGAGGGCTACGCTCGGAGTGTTACAGAGTGCCTTCGAGATATATCTTGCCATTTGTAGCTGTAAGTTCACTACTTTGTTGATATCAGCCTTGCTACCACATGTCCATACTGAGCATGCATAATTAATAGAGGGAAGCGCTAAGGATTTCCAAAGAATGTTACCATAATATTAAAATCCTATTGAAATTATCGTGACTATCAACGATCGATTTGATATACGCGATCAACCTATTGCCCTTCTTAACAACTTCATTGACATGAGTATGATCAGACAACTTTCTTGATATGTGGACCCGTAAGTATTTATAGTGATCTCACTCGGAAATCGATAGATTGCCTAGTTTTCAAAGTTAAGTTTTATCTGTACGTTTTCCAACCACCAATACCTTAGATTTATCAATATTGAAGTCTAATTTCCAGGTTCGTGATAAAATTGATGCAATGTCTAGCATTCTTTGCAATTCGACCGCGTTATCTGCTATGAGAACTACATCATCAGCCCAAAAAAGACATCCTGTTTGCACATTTCATGTACGAACCCCACCCCTTCTTTTCCTTATGAACCTAGCTAATTAATTAAGCAGTTTGCATTCAGCTTTTACATTAATTTATGTAAATACACAATAAATTGGTGAAAGTACACATCCCTGTTTCACACCTTCTTCCATTTCGAAAAAAATCTGTAATAAGATCACCAAACTTAACATTAGATTGAACATTCATAATTTTCCACATACTGCCCCGAATACCTTACTTCCATACAAGTGATGACAAACCGTCCTGCCAGACCGTATCAAAGGCTTTACTGAAATCCAGGAAGGCTGAAATATGTGGATTTGTTCTCAGCCAATCGCGTGGCTGCTATGCTTTTCAGGTAAAAAATATGATCCTCGCATCTGTAGTTCTTCCTAAAGCCTCCCTATATTTCCGAAAGAAATTGGTGGTCTTCAACAAAACATGAAATTGATTTAGATATTATACGATTAAACACTTTAGAAACACATGAAGTTAATGTGATGCCCCTGTAGTTATTAAGATTATTGATAGTTTTACTATTGCACGATATTTGTTTTATATAATGATATCACACAATTAATTTTAAGCCATGTTAGTATAGAAACAATCATATGACTGAATTCAGGCCTATCATTATATAGAATATTAAGTTATATAAATTCTCCATATTGCTATAGTCTAAAATGATTCGGTTCACCGGTTCACATTAAACATGTCAAACATACAGAAAATTATTTTACAGTTAACATGATTAATGGTAATGTTTTGGTGTAGAAGTCCCACGTATGCAAATGATCTCACTGAATACAATGTCATGCTCAACAAAGGACTAAATCTCATAATCCTCATTTGCCTGGATGGGACCTCTACACTAAACCTCTACATAATAAATGTCAACAGTAAAACTTTGAACGGGTTATTTTGGGATTCGTATAATTATATCCATTTTCAAAACCCATGAACCGAATCGATCCCAGATTTTGATCTATATATGATAGTCCTGATGGTCTCCCCTTTCCGCACCTTCGATTGACTTCAAATTCGTTGTGCAAGTCCGTATGGGTCCAACGACGAATCAGTTTATATTTTATATTTTTAAGAGTATGGTAAACACATTTTTTCAAGCTTGGTTTAGGTAAATGAAGGGCGCCGAGTTTGAATTTGACATTTGTGACGCCAATTTTATAGAGTTTTTATATAATTTTGACTTTTTTTGCCCAAAAATGTCAAATTTGGGGCCCAAATGTCATTTTTTTACCATTTTTGTTTTAAAATCGTCAGAGTATGGTAAACATGTTTTTTCAAGTTTGGTTTAGGTAAATGTAGGGTGCTAAGTTCTAACATGATATTTTTGACCATAATTTATGGCGTTTCTATATCATTTTGACAATTTATTTTGATCAAAAATATCAATTTTTAGGCCAAAATGTCATCTTTTACAATTTGTTTTATAAAAACTCAAAAAAATTCGCACGGTCACAAAATTTCGCAGTACAAAAAGCACAACAATTTGTTGACTGTTGTGCTTTTTGTACTGTGTACGCCTCTTTTCCCTTTCCCCCATTTTCCCTAGTGGGTAGGTTTGAATTTCCAGCTGAGCACCTTCAGGGGGGGGGGGGGGGGGCACTGTGCCCCACTGCCCCCAGGCTGTTACGCCACTGCCCCCAAGATTTCGGTCATGCCTTGGTATCCCCACGCTTCAAAATGGCATTTCTCAAGTTCCTAATCAAGGAATGGAAAGATGATAAGTATGCAGCTGTTATAAAGACAAAGAAGGATGTTGCAGCTCTTCAGGAGGAAATGCAGAGCATAATGTGGTGCCAGAGTGTGTATGCTCACACATTGAAGCCGATACAATTATTTCAGTGCTCTAAACTAAGGGCACCTTTTTTTTAAAACTCTTTTGTTAATGGGGGGGGGGGGGGGGGGCATGGCCTGCTGCACCCTGGATACGCCACTGAGTACAGACGTGTGAGCGCTGTTTACTTTAGTTTCGCGACCCATGACCTGTCTGGCGTTCGCTCGGATGGTCGGTCACAATATGTTATGACAATAGGGGGTGTGCTACCTGGTAAGAAAAATTGGTAAGAGTTAAAATCCTTACCTCTCAAAGTTTCCCTAAATCCTGCCATAGCTGATCATAGACGTTGAAAGAAAATCAGTGTCTACGTTTGACTTTTTATTATATTTTTGTTCTTCCTTATTTCCTTCTTTGTATTAATTCTTTATTCAATGACTGTACACATTCTATTTAATATACAATAACATCACTTATTACAAAATGTAGGTAATAATATTTAGCATTCTGAAGCAGTATTTTTGGCATTTTCTCATATAGTCCAAGTTAATGTATACATGTACACTATGTACACGTCATATGACTATAATACAATACTAGTATATTATACGAGAATATAGGCTACGCCAATTAGCTCAACGAACCACCATTCAAACAATGTCAATGGATTTACTCTATACATAACCATTAATATAAAAATAGACATATTAAACAGTAAGTTAAAGGATTGAACCTATCAACAATTCAATACATTTGCAATAATATCCCATATAAACGCAGAAAGTTGAAATATCAGTCTCAAGTCGAGTCATTAGTCTGCTGATGAAAGATGTAGAAACACCTGCAAATTCCAGGCAATTATTTTTTGTGTTGATATCGAAAGTTAAACTTCAAATTATTTATCACCAACACAGATGAACTTTCATTCTAACATTTATTTGAGTTATTATTTAGACCGTGGATTGGGAACAATACTGATTCTGAATTGCATTTTTGATATTGTTAACTATTATACTGTTTACCATTCAAGTGCACTCGTGCATTATATGTTATAAATGGGGAAAGCGTGGTATATTTTAGGGGAATTCACGATTTATTGAGTGAGGCTATATATATAACTATGACAACATATTTAGTGACGTCAATACACTGCAATGTGGCTAGTGGCCTTCACATCTTAAACTCATGAACTTGGACAATGTTTAATTGCGCGGATCGACAACAATTCATTTACTGCCAGTTAATGCGTTTGGAATTTCCAAACCCACGTCATGATACAAAAATGTATACATCTTTTTCAATGAGGGAATAAAACAACAGAAAAACGACACGCTTCCCCACGCTTCAAAATGGCATTTCTCAAGTCCCTAATAGACCATTTCAAATTGAGATCGGAAATCTTCGGAAAAACAGGTCACGTGGAGTAGGTGCGTTGCGCGTTCTTCGCAACAGTTGATCGCATTCACAGCATTGCCCTAGTTGATTGTCCGCCTATGTTTACATACACGCGTGCACACATGAGAAGTAAAACGTTGAACGAGACTATTTTGTTTTTTTTATCAACAAAGGCGCTGACGGACAAATTCCAAATGTATCGAGCAGACGGTAAAAAGTGAAAATATTACCCCAAATCTCTTTCATCTCACTCGTTTTTGTAACTGAAATGCCGCAACATCAACTTTGTGAGGGATACAATCTATCACCAACACCAGCGCAATCTACCACACGGGCAGACGGGTGAAAAACACGTTGTTTTTCTCCGGCACATGGCCATGACCTCTGTCAGGAGCTGACAGGTCATGGAATCGAGTGTCAAACACTCGGCTAATCGGAAACATTCGGAACCGATCGTATATTTTCGGATTTGAAATGGTCTATATAATCGAGGAATGGAAAGTATGCAGCTGTTATAAAGACAAAGAAGGATGTTGCATCTCTTCAGGAAGAAATGCAGAGCATAATGTGGTGCCAGAGTGTGTATGCTCACACATTGAAGCCGATACAATGCTGGCCTACTATTTCAGTGTTCTAACTAAGGGCAGAATGTTGTTATCCGTGCAACGTCATGATCACCCTCTTGTAACATGCAAATCAGCTAAACGGCAATGTATGTGTAGATGGACATTGGACATTCAAGTAATAACACTAGATGTGTCAATATATCTGCACTAGCGTCTTGGTCCAAGTTTACGTAATGTGCAAGAAGCAGCTATTTGGCATTTCTATGGAAGAATGCGCACCTAATCCACTAGAGAACCTTGAGCCCATGATAGATCATGGTTGGAAAGAGGGAAATGGAGTTTACCTACCATGTTGGTTTATTGGTAAACAACTTCCACCCATGGAAGCGGAAGATGTTAACGAGGATGAAGTTGATGATGATGATGACGAAGAATAATAAGAGAATGAATTATAAAGTTGAATCAGATGTGGAAGCGAAAAAAAACCCCAGTGATAATGATAATGATGATTGAAATATAGACTAGATAGGTCAAGCATATTTCCATTAGGAGCATCCACCATCAAAACAAACTGAAATACAGACCAACCTAAGACTATAATTATGGTTATAATGTTGGTGTTAAAAATGTAACAATTTGCAAGAGAAATTATGACAGTCATTAAATCAAAGAATTGTCATTGGATTATGTACCGCTCCTGCATAAGATAGGCTTGTATAACACATCTGTACAAACAATCTGAGTTTTCTAAAAACAAATTGTAAAAAAATGACATTTTGGCCTGAAAATTGACATTTTGGGCAAAAATAGTTTGTCAAAATGATATAGAAACGCCATAAATTGTGGTCCAAAATGCGACTTTAGAACTCAGCACCCTTCATTTACCTAAACCAATGTTGAAAAAACATGTTTACCATACTCTGATGATTTATAAACCAAAAATGTAAAAAATTACACTTTGGCCTAAAAATTGACATTTTTGGCAAATAAGTTGCCAAAATGATATAGAAACACCATAAATTGGGGTAAAAAATGTCAAGTTAGAACTTAGCACTCTCCATTTACCTAAACCAAGCTTGAAAAAACATATGTACCATACTCTGACGATTTCTTAAAAAAATAGTGAAAAAATGGCATTTTGGTCAAAAAATGAACGAAACAGCCAATTTCGTGAGTGGCATCAATAAGACTCACTTTTTTGAAATCAGCAACATTTTTTACATATAAAAAGCTTGTCAGACCTTCCTTAGGGAAAATTCTGATTAACGGCACTTATCTCCTGGAGTAGTCCTTGCTGTAAACAAAATATTTCGCGTAACGCAGTGTCTAACAAATTACGCGGTATATGCAACTTACTAAATACGCGAGCGTTCGACGCGCCGCGGTCATGAGATGCCGGGCTTGGTTAGCTTAGAACTGCGTTTGACGGAAATGGCTATAAAAGGGGATAGGGGAGGAATCGTATGGGGAAAAACTATATTACGCAGGGTGGGGGGGGGGGGGGGGGGGGGGGGGGGAGGGAGAGATTATTAGGCTTACGGGAAGAAACATATTTTGAAAGAAATATTCTCGTTGTGCTATCATACCCTATTATTGATTACGTACAGTGATGGAACTTCAGATTTCCTCTTTCAACCAGACAGCCGGGTGTATAATTGAAAGAGAGAGATTTGGAATTGAGAGAAAGGTGTAGAATTGAGAGTAAGATGTAGAATTGAGGGAAAAGTGAAGAATTGAGAAACGGTGAAGAATTGAGAGAGAAAGATATAGAATTGAGAGAAATGTGTAGAATTGAGGGTAAGATGTAGAATTGAGGAAAAAGTGTTGAATTGAGAGAACGGTGTAGAATTAAGAGAGAAAGATATAGAATTGAGAGAAATGTGTAGAATTGAGAAAAAGGCGTACAATTGAGAGAAAGATGTACAGGAGAATTGAGAGAAATGTGTAGAATTGAGAGAAATGTGTAGAATTGAGAAAAAGGTGTATAATTGAGAAAAAGGTGTATAATTCAATAAAGGTGTAGAATTGAGAGAAATGTGTAGAATTGAGAAAAAGGTGTATAATTGAGAAAAAGGTGTATAATTCAATAAAGGTGTAGAATTGAGAAAAAAATGTAGAAATGTATGCACATTGTGAGAGAAAGGTGTAGAATTTCAGAGAAACGTGTAGAATTGAGAGAAATGTGTAGAATTGAGAGAAATGTGTAGAATTAAGAAAAAGGCGTACAATTGAGAGAAAGATGTACAGGAGAATTGAGAGAAATGTGTAGAATTGAGGAAAAAGTGTTGAATTGAGAGAACGGTGAAGAATTGAGAGAGAAAGATATAGAATTGAGAGAAATGTGTAGAATTGAGAAAAAGGCGTACAATTGAGAGAAAGATGTACAGGAGAATTGAGAGAAATGTGTAGAATTGAGAGAAATGTGTAGAATTGAGAGAAATGTGTAGAATTGAGAAAAAGGCGTACAATTGAGAGAAAGATGTACAGGAGAATTGAGAGAAATGTGTAGAATTGAGAGAAATGTGTAGAATTGAGAAAAAGGTGTATAATTGAGAAAAAGGTGTATAATTCAATAAAGGTGTAGAATTGAGAAAAAAATGTAGAAATGTATGCACATTGTGAGAGAAAGGTGTAGAATTTCAGAGAAACGTGTAGAATTGAGAGAAATGTGTAGAATTGAGAGACAGGAGTAGAATTGAGAGAAATGTGTAGAATTGAGAGAAATGTGTAGAATTGAGAGAAATGTGTAGAATTGAGAGAAATGTGTAGAATTGAGAGAAATGTGTAGAATTGAGAGAAATGTGTAGAATTGAGAGAAATGTGTAGAATTGAGAGAAATGTGTAGAATTGAGAGAAATGAGTAGAATTTAGAAAAATGTGTAGAATTGAGAGAAATTTGTAGAATTAAGAGAATGTGTAGAATTGAGAGAAATTTGTAGAATTGAGAGAAATGTGTAGAATAGAGAGAAATGTGTAGGATTGAGAGAAAGGTGTAGAATTAAGAGTAGAATTGAGAGAAAGGTGTAGAATTAAAAGTAGAATTGAGAGAAAGGTGTAGAATTAAGAGTAGAATTAAGAGAAAGGTGTAGAATTAAGAGTAGAATTAAGAGAAAGGTGTAGAATTAAGTGTAGAATTGAGAGAAATGTGTAGAATTGAGAGAAATGTGTAGAATTGAGAGAAATGTGTAAAATTGAGAGAAATGTGTAGAATTGAGAGAAATGTGTAGAATTGAGAGAAATGTGCAAAATTGAGAGAAATGTGTAGAATTGAGAGAAAGAGGTAGAAATGTATGAAAATTCGAGAGAAAGGTGTAGAACTTCAGGGAAAGGTGTTATATTGAGAGAGAGAAATGAGAGAGAAACGAGAGAAATGTGTAGAATTGAGAGCGATGTGTATGATTTACGAGTGTAAAATGTGTATGATTTAGTAAAATGTGTATAATTGAGAGACAGATGTAGAAGAAATGTATGGTAATTAAGAAAATGGTGTAGAATTTCAGAGAAAGGTGTATAATTGAAAGAGAGAGAGAGAGATTTGGAATTGAGAGAAAGGTGTAGAATTGAGAAAGGTGTAGAATTGAGAGAAAGGTGTAGAATTGAGCGAAATGTGTAGAATTGAGAGAAATGTGTAGAATTGAGAGAAAAAGGTAGACATGTATGGAAATTCGAGAAAAAGGTGTAGCACTTCAGGGAAAGGTGTTAAATTGAGAGAGAGAGACGTAGAATCGAGGGAAAGGTGTATAATCGAGAGAAAGGTTTATAATTGAGAGAAATGTGTAGAATTGAGAGAAATGTGTAGAATTGAGAGAAAGGTTTATAATTGAGAGAAATGTGTAGAATTGAGAGAAATGTGTAGAATTGAGAGAAATGTGTAGAATTGAGAGAAATATGTAGAATTGAGAGAAATGTGTAGAATTGAGAGAAATGTGTAGAATTGAGAGCGATGTGTATGATTTACGAGTGTAAAATGTGTATGATTTAGTAAAATGTGTATAATTGAGAGAAAGATGTATATAGAAGAAATGTATGGTAATTAAGAAAATGGTGTAGAATTTCAGAGAAAGGTGTAGAATTGAGAGAAATGTGTTGAATTGAGAAAAAGGTGTAGAATTGAGAGAAAGGTGTAGAATTGAGAGAAAGGTGTAGAATTGAGAGAAATTTGTATGATTTAGTAAAATGTGTATGATTTAGTAAAATGTGTAGAATTAAGAGACACATGTAGTAGAAGTGTATGGTAATTGAGAAAATGGTGTATAATTTCAGATACGGTGTAGAATATAGCGAAAGGTGTAGAATTTAGAGAAATTTGTATGATTTAGTCAAATGTGTATGATTTTGTCAAATGTGTAGAATTAAGAGACACATGTAGAAGAAGTGTAGTGTATGGTAATTGAGAAAATGGTGTAGAATTTCAGATAAGGTGTAGAATTGAGCGAAAGGTGTAGAATTGAGAGAAATTTGTATGATTTAGTCAAATGTGTATGATTTAGTAAAATGTGTAGAATTAAGAGACACATGTAGTAGAAGTGTATGGTAATTGAGAAAATGGTGTAGAATTTCAGATAAGGTGTAGAATTGAGCGAAAGGTGTAGAATTGAGAGAAATTTGTATGATTTAGTCAAATGTGTATGATTTAGTAAAATGTGTAGAATTAAGAGACACATGTAGTAGAAGTGTATGGTAATTGAGAAAATGGTGTAGAATTTCAGATAAGGTGTAGAATTGAGAGAAATGTGTAGAATTGAGAAAAATGTGTAGAAATGAGAGAAATGTGTAGAATTGAGAGAAATGTGTAGAAATGAGAGCGATGTGTAGAATTGAGAGAAATGTGTAGAATTGAGAGAAATGTGTAGAATTGAGAGAAATGTGTAGAATAGAGAGAAATATGTAGAATTGAGTGAAAGGTTTAGAATTGAGAGAAAGGTGTTAATTGAGAGAAATGTGTAGAATTGAGAGAAATGTGTAGGATTTAGTAAAATGTGTAGAATTGAGACACAGATGTAGTAGAAATGTATGGTAATTGAAATAATGGTGTAGAATTTCAGATAAAGATGTAGAATTAAGAGAAATGTGTAGAATTGAGAGAAATGTGTAGAATTGAGAGAAATGTGTAGAATTGAGAGAAATGTGTAGAATTGACAGAAATATGTAGAATTGAGAGAAATGTGTAGGATTTAGTAAAATGTGTGCGATTTAGTAAAATGTGTAGAATTGAGAGGCAGATGTAGTAGAAATGTATGGTAATTGAGAAAATGGAGTAGAATTTCAGAGAAAGGTGTATAATTGAGAGAAATATGTAGAATTGAGTGAAAGGTTTAGAATTGAGAGAAAGGTGTTTGAGAGAGAGATTTGGAATTGAAAGAAAGGTGTAGAATTGAGAGAAAGGTGTAGAATTGAGAGAAAGATGCAAAATTAGGAGAAGGATGTAGACATTTGAGAGAACGGTGTATAATTGAGGGCGAGAAGTATAATTAAGGGAAAGTCGTAGAATTGAGACAAAAGGTTAAGAATTGAGAAAAAGGTATAGAATTGAGAGAAGGGTGTAGAATTGAGAGAAAGGTGCAGAATCGAGAGAAAGGTGTAGAATTGAGAGAAAGGTGTACAATTGAGAGAAAGATGTAGAAATGTATGCTAATCCGAGAGAAAGGTGTAAAATTTCAGAGAAAGGTGTAAAATTTCAGAGAAAGGTGTAAAATTTCAGAGAAAGGTGTAAAATTTCAGAGAAAGGTGTAAAATTTCAGAGAAAGGTGTAAAATTTCAGAGAAAGGTGTAAAATTTCAGAGAAAGGTGTAAAATTTCAGAGAAAGGTGTAGAATTGAGGGAAAGATGTAGAATTGAGAGAAAGGTGTAGAATTGAAAGAAAGGTTTGGAATTGAGACTGAGAGAAAGGTGTATAATTGAGAGAAAGATTTAGAATTGAGAGAAATGTTCAGAATTGAGAGAAATAGGTAAACATTTGAGCGAAATGTGTATACTTGAGGGAAAGATATATAATTGAGTAAAAGTTAAGAATTAAGAGAAAAGTGTAGAATTGAGGGAAATGTGTAGAATTGAGAAAAAGGTGTAGAATTGAGAGAAAGGTGTAGAATTCAGAAAGGTGTAGAATTCAGAAAGGTGTAGAATTGAGAGAAAGATGTAGAAATGTTTACAAATTCGAGAGAAAGGTGTAGAATTTCAGAGAGAGGTGTAGAATTGAGCGAAAGATGTAGAATTAAGGGAACGATGTATAATTAAGAGAAAGGTGTAGAATTCAAAGAAAGGTGTAGAATTGAGGGAAAGATGTAGAATTGGAAGTTGTAGAATTGAGAGAAAGAAGTAGATATGTATGCAAATTCGAGAGAAAGGTGTAGAATTTCAGAGAAAGGTGTTGAATTTCAGAGAAAGGTGTTGAATTTCAGAGAAAGGTGTAGAATTTCAGAGAAAGGTGTATAATTGAGAGAAAGATGTAGAATTGAGAGAAAGATGTAGAATTGAGAGAAAGATGTAGAATTGAGAGAAAGATGTAGAATTGAGAGAAAGATGTGGAATTGAGGGAAAGATGTGGAATTAAGAGAAAGGTGTAGAATTGAGAGAAAGATATAGATATGTACGCAAACTTGAGAGAAAGGTGTAGAATTTCAGAGAAAGGTGTAGAATTGAGCGCAAGATGTAGAATTGAGGGAAAGATGTATACTTGAGAGAAAGGTGTAGAATTGAAAGTTGCAGAATTAAGAGAAAGGTGTATAATTCAGAAAAGGTGTAGAATTGAGAGAAAGATGTAGAAATGTATGTAAATTCGAGAGAAAGATCTAGAATTGAGAGAAAGATCTAGAATTGAGAAAAAAGATGTAGAATTGAGAGAAAAATGTAGAATTGAGAGAAAAATGTAGAATTGAGAGAAAGATGTAGAATTGAGAGAAAGATGTAATTGAGGAAAATGTGTAGAATTGAGAGAAATGTGTAGAATTGAGAGAAATGTGTAGAATAGAGAGAAATATGTAGAATTGAGTGAAAGGTTTAGAATTGAGAGAAAGGTGTAGAATTGAGAGAAAGGTGTAGAATTGAGAGAAATTTGTATGATTTAGTAAAATGTGTATGATTTAGTAAAATGTGTAGAATTAAGAGACACATGTAGTAGAAGTGTATGGTAATTGAGAAAATGGTGTATAATTTCAGATACGGTGTAGAATATAGCGAAAGGTGTAGAATTTAGAGAAATTTGTATGATTTAGTCAAATGTGTATGATTTTGTCAAATGTGTAGAATTAAGAGACACATGTAGAAGAAGTGTAGTGTATGGTAATTGAGAAAATGGTGTAGAATTTCAGATAAGGTGTAGAATTGAGCGAAAGGTGTAGAATTGAGAGAAATTTGTATGATTTAGTCAAATGTGTATGATTTAGTAAAATGTGTAGAATTAAGAGACACATGTAGTAGAAGTGTATGGTAATTGAGAAAATGGTGTAGAATTTCAGATAAGGTGTAGAATTGAGCGAAAGGTGTAGAATTGAGAGAAATTTGTATGATTTAGTCAAATGTGTATGATTTAGTAAAATGTGTAGAATTAAGAGACACATGTAGTAGAAGTGTATGGTAATTGAGAAAATGGTGTAGAATTTCAGATAAGGTGTAGAATTGAGAGAAATGTGTAGAATTGAGAAAAATGTGTAGAAATGAGAGAAATGTGTAGAATTGAGAGAAATGTGTAGAAATGAGAGCGATGTGTAGAATTGAGAGAAATGTGTAGAATTGAGAGAAATGTGTAGAATTGAGAGAAATGTGTAGAATAGAGAGAAATATGTAGAATTGAGTGAAAGGTTTAGAATTGAGAGAAAGGTGTTAATTGAGAGAAATGTGTAGAATTGAGAGAAATGTGTAGGATTTAGTAAAATGTGTAGAATTGAGACACAGATGTAGTAGAAATGTATGGTAATTGAAATAATGGTGTAGAATTTCAGATAAAGATGTAGAATTAAGAGAAATGTGTAGAATTGAGAGAAATGTGTAGAATTGAGAGAAATGTGTAGAATTGAGAGAAATGTGTAGAATTGACAGAAATATGTAGAATTGAGAGAAATGTGTAGGATTTAGTAAAATGTGTGTGATTTAGTAAAATGTGTAGAATTGAGAGGCAGATGTAGTAGAAATGTATGGTAATTGAGAAAATGGAGTAGAATTTCAGAGAAAGGTGTATAATTGAGAGAAATATGTAGAATTGAGTGAAAGGTTTAGAATTGAGAGAAAGGTGTTTGAGAGAGAGATTTGGAATTGAAAGAAAGGTGTAGAATTGAGAGAAAGGTGTAGAATTGAGAGAAAGATGCAAAATTAGGAGAAGGATGTAGACATTTGAGAGAACGGTGTATAATTGAGGGCGAGAAGTATAATTAAGGGAAAGTCGTAGAATTGAGACAAAAGGTTAAGAATTGAGAAAAAGGTATAGAATTGAGAGAAGGGTGTAGAATTGAGAGAAAGGTGCAGAATCGAGAGAAAGGTGTAGAATTGAGAGAAAGGTGTACAATTGAGAGAAAGATGTAGAAATGTATGCTAATCCGAGAGAAAGGTGTAAAATTTCAGAGAAAGGTGTAAAATTTCAGAGAAAGGTGTAAAATTTCAGAGAAAGGTGTAAAATTTCAGAGAAAGGTGTAGAATTGAGGGAAAGATGTAGAATTGAGAGAAAGGTGTAGAATTGAAAGAAAGGTTTGGAATTGAGACTGAGAGAAAGGTGTATAATTGAGAGAAAGATTTAGAATTGAGAGAAATGTTCAGAATTGAGAGAAATAGGTAAACATTTGAGCGAAATGTGTATACTTGAGGGAAAGATATATAATTGAGTAAAAGTTAAGAATTAAGAGAAAAGTGTAGAATTGAGTGAAATGTGTAGAATTGAGAAAAAGGTGTAGAATTGAGAGAAAGGTGTAGAATTCAGAAAGGTGTAGAATTGAGAGAAAGATGTAGAAATGTTTACAAATTCGAGAGAAAGGTGTAGAATTTCAGAGAGAGGTGTAGAATTGAGCGAAAGATGTAGAATTAAGGGAACGATGTATAATTAAGAGAAAGGTGTAGAATTCAAAGAAAGGTGTAGAATTGAGGGAAAGATGTAGAATTGGAAGTTGTAGAATTGAGAGAAAGAAGTAGATATGTATGCAAATTCGAGAGAAAGGTGTAGAATTTCAGAGAAAGGTGTTGAATTTCAGAGAAAGGTGTTGAATTTCAGAGAAAGGTGTAGAATTTCAGAGAAAGGTGTATAATTGAGAGAAAGATGTAGAATTGAGAGAAAGATGTAGAATTGAGAGAAAGATGTAGAATTGAGAGAAAGATGTGGAATTGAGGGAAAGATGTGGAATTAAGAGAAAGGTGTAGAATTGAGAGAAAGATATAGATATGTACGCAAACTTGAGAGAAAGGTGTAGAATTTCAGAGAAAGGTGTAGAATTGAGCGCAAGATGTAGAATTGAGGGAAAGATGTATACTTGAGAGAAAGGTGTAGAATTGAAAGTTGCAGAATTAAGAGAAAGGTGTATAATTCAGAAAAGGTGTAGAATTGAGAGAAAGATGTAGAAATGTATGTAAATTCGAGAGAAAGATCTAGAATTGAGAGAAAGATCTAGAATTGAGAAAAAAGATGTAGAATTGAGAGAAAAATGTAGAATTGAGAGAAAAATGTAGAATTGAGAGAAAGATGTAGAATTGAGAGAAAGATGTAATTGAGGAAAAGATGTAGAATTGAGAGAAAAATGTAGAATTTAGAGAAATGTATACAATTTAGGGAAAGGTGTGTAATTTAGAGAAGATGGAGAATGGAGGGAAAGGTGTATAAAAAGATGTAGAAATGTATGCAAATTCGAGAGAAAGGTGTAGAATTTCAGAGAAAGGTGTAGACATTTAGAGAAAGGTTTAGAGTTGTGAGAAAGGTGTAGCTAGAACTGAGATAAAGATTTGAATTAATTGTATACCTATCATCAACTTCAGGTTCTGTATTATACCTTTCTTCAGATTCTCAACCCTCTGATTCTAACGGCTGTCCATGGTGAATTGTTTGGTTCGCGTTGTACATTCTTACACTAGGCGATCACTTGTATTTAGGTATTAAAAAGACTGCGTTGCTAAATGGAGTTTTAATTGCTTTGAATAATATTAATAATAATCACTTTGAATGACCTCTCTCCCTTAGGTGTCTGAGCCCATGGAACGAAACCAACAAAGCACTCTACAGAAATTGTACAAATGATTAGTGAGATCCTCTGAAAGACTCGCAGTTAACAATATCGTAAGTCTTCTGTTTCAATGCAATGTCAACCCAGTGCACTATAGTCATTTAAATAGACCAGTATAGTGATTTGAAGTGATTGAAGTATACATGTGTTGTATTGGTCAAGGACTCTTCTTTAAAATAACCATTGGCGTACTTCCATGTCTTAACGGATTATTACAATTCTTTGTCACTTAATTCAGATCTTATTTAACGGCTGCCCACACAAAATGGCCACAAATGCCGATTACGAGGACGAAGCGTGTCAACCTCTGCTATCAGACGACCGTCAGACCGAACAATCTAAGGCTAAAAACAGGTGGATAACGGTAGAGCCTATTCTGCTTCTGAGTTTCATCGGAAGTGGCACAATCTCCACGATCCGCTCCGAGTATCTGCAGCATCGAATAGGCATCGACAAGTACAATGACACCGTCTACGGCAACGATTCTTCGACGACCTGTATCATCAATTCCAGCGACCCAGACTATATAACACAACAGGACATTCAGCAAGATGTCTCTCGCTGGATTCTCTATCTGAGCATCACTGGTAACCTACCATTGCTGTTCGCATCAATAATATTTGGCTCGTTGAGTGATACGATAGGACGGAAAATCGCTCTGGTAATTCCTCTCATTGGGATGATGTTGCGAACTGTCGTCTATTTGGCCGTCATATCTTTGCATCTGCCACTACTATTATTACTCATCGGCGAATTTATCGGCGGCGTGACGGGCAGGGAACCCTTGCTTTTGGTGGCCTCAATAGCGTATGTTGCCGACATTTCCACAAAGGAGCAGAGGACCTTCCGAGTGGTGATAGTTGAAACAGTTATTGTGTTATCTATTGGAGGGGCGCAAGTTGCTATGGGTTACTTTATTGACGCTAAAGGATTCGTACCTCCGTTTTATCTGATTTTAGCATGTTATACCACGGCAATTGCCTACACAGCGTGTCCTGGAATACTTTATGAGAGTGTCGCGCCGCGAAGAAAAGTCACGAACCCGTCTACTCGATCTCGTTTAAACGAAGTACTTCACGGTGTGATAGACTTATTCATGTATAATGTGAACGGCCGACGGTGGCGCTTGATACTGATATGCATGATATTTTGCAGTGGCCAATTGATAAAATATGGGTATATTTCGGTGATTACGCTTTTTGTTATTAGTCAACCTCTTTGTTGGTCTTCCATTTTGGTTGGCATTTACGTGGTTTTCTCACTCATTTTAAGTGCCATTGGTAAGTATTAAGATTTATCTCACGTATTTACGATACCCCCACCCCCCATAATGGGGGTCTCAAAAAGGCAGGCCTTGTGCAATATAAAATAATGCACGTGCAAATCGCAAGGAAAATATTACTGGTATATCTGCAATCCTCTACCGCTACGTTGAGGTTCGAGTTAGATTTTTATTCTTCGGGATGATACTAAATTGATAATAAGTAGCTAAAAGATGGATCAGTTTCCCCCCGGTTTTGTCCACAAACGTATGTGCCCCATGAGAGGCGGATGACAGGCTAAAATAACATGGTAGTTCCAGTGCCGAACCTGGATTAGACAGTCAGGGGCCGACAAAAGCACCGTACTTAATTACAGGCGCGTATAGCGCGCGCGACTATTTTAATCTAATTTGATCATATTTTGGCTTTAAACGAGATTCTAACCGCCTTTTTAGGAGGGGCTGCAAAATGTGACAGAGCGCGAAATTTGTTGTACTAATTTAACTGTCATAATTCCATAAGGTGGGACGAAGCAAGGACCCAGCCTCGTTGATTTGCCGATAGGCCGCGATTTGCCAAGTGGTCTGGCCCCTTTGGTTACACCACTGGGTAGTTTTAAAGAAATGGCATATTCGGTCATGACGAGCGAAACAATCATTATTGGTTTTGAAATTAAAATGATTCCTTACAAATATGATTTATCATAACAAAATCAAAACACAACAAACTGATAAAAACTAATAGGATGGTACAAAATAGTGTGTAATGGATCATAGTCGTCACACTCAATCATCAACCAATCATTATCCCATATTGGTTGACGCATGACTGACCACCCGTGAGTAAAAGATAATCCTAAGCAAGTCAGCAAATACAAGTATTCAATGATATTAATACGAACCTACCCAACACAAACGCACGTGTTTTGAATATTCTACCGAGGCAGCTGCCTGCAGATTGTGAACCCATATTATATGACCCGGGTCAACTGTTTATATAAATGCATATGTGTTGTTTCGAGAACAATTAGACAAATCAATGCACGCGCTCTGATGTTGATGTGTAAATAATGGCACGACCCCGAAGGGTGCTATTGTGAGCATATCAACTTTTGCGCAAGTGCATTGATTTTTCTAATTTTTCGAGAAACAAACATACGCATGTATTGACTTAATTCATACACGACACTTACAAATCAAATTCACAATTTGAACATAATTTTTAATCTATGTAGGCTATATAAAAACGAATAAAAACATGTTAACAAGTTTGCTAACACCCGCAGTGAAAATCGGCGAACCCACGATTCATGAACAACGAATTAAAACAAAGCGAGTGGTGCGTGCAGTGAACGGCGCACACGCGGAGTGCATTGGATACTTTCAATGCACTTCGCGTATTATGATTTGCTGCATATTCCTCCACATTCCCTGCAACTTTCTCCGGCTTTTGGCATAGTCGACGATATTTTAACAGCAAAAGTAATTTCGTATTGTTATTGTGATGCGCCAAGATTTCAGCTACATTCCTGGAAAAACGTCTTGGAACAACTACTTGTTAACAACGGAAAACTAGCACCCCCTTTCCTCCCCCCGTGCAATGTTGAGAATTTTTAATGTATTTAGCAGTTGCAGTCAGGTGCCAACGTTAAGTGAGTCTATTGTTGACGACGCGATTTTGTTTTCCCTTATAAAGAGGATGTCGATCTCGTGCAATTCATATGGCAAAATGTCAGCCTTATGCAATGCCAACAAAATACACATTTAAAGAAAGTTTAACGTCATGTGACTGAGTGGATCTTCACGAAGGGTGAATAATAACATATAACTCAATTATTTGAAAGCGTAAAGTCATGTTTGAAGGCACGTTTCTGCTTGGAAATGCTATTTTAGCCGTATATAATTACTGTACATTCTGGAAAAGAGGCTTATCAAAGTCCGTGTTCTTGACCTACTTATAGAAGAAAATAAACAGTATAGCCTTGTATTGTAAAGATCAATGGTATATCCTCCTACTATCAACAAATGGGTGATCTGCAGTGACTCTATCGTACCAAAAATTATTATATATCTCGGCTTTATTGACCCAATTAACTTCCGGGTCACTAATGCTAATTTTGAATGCGGATAAAGTTTCGCCAGCGCGGTAGTATGAAGAGGTTTATCAATCCGGATAGAATCCGGGTCCCGGATAAGAAATTATAATGTGAACACGCCTTTAAATTGCCTTTGTTCCCACACAGGTAACGTCGTAGGATCAAAATTGTTTGGATTATGTCTGTCAGATATCTGGATACTACACATCACAATGGTCGACACGATTGCTGAAATGTTGATATTGGGATTTGCAAACCAAACTCTCGTTGTATTTGCAGGTAATTAGATTGAATATGAGTGATGCAATAAATAGTGTTCGGACTTTAAATATTATTAGTTATCCCCTATTTGATAACGCAATACTGAAAGATACATATGGTTGGGTGGCATATCACATGAGGCCAGAGGCAGAATGTGACGTGGCACCCAACCATAGGTATCAACCGTATTGCGTTATCAAATAGGGGATAAGGAATTTATCACTTAGGCAATCCTAAATGTATGTGCTACCAGGACGATATATCCCGTATTGCGTTGTTGGCAGACTGCTACCAGGACAATATATCCCGTATTGCGTTGTTGGCAGAATAACAGCTCTGATTGGTTAAATAGAGATTTGGGTTGATCCATTATCATTTTCAGGGGTTGGTGGTAGTGCTGATGATTGGATAGGGTAGCGGTAGGTTTTGGATTATGGATTGGAAGGGGATAGAGTGTTTGGGGGTTAACATGCCTTTGTGGTGGTTCCAGTGTAATTTGGGTGGTTCCCAGTGTTTTGGGCTCCAAGTTGTTTAAGCGTTCAAGAAATATATGTTGGGTGGGGTATATGGTGAATAAGGAGGGCGTTGACAAATTGTCTTTTTGGTGGTTCCCAGTGTTATGGTGTATGCTAGGCGCCGTCACTGCACGGAATGAATGTAGGTGACCATCTACTTAAAGTCCCACACCGGTTTCGAGAAACTGGTGTGGGGTGTGTGCGAGTGATATCTCCCCACATAACATATTTGAGGTAATCCCTGGTGTATCATGATTTCTATTTATAACCAATAATAAAAACGTTCACTATTTTATTGCTGTTGGTATTTTTTAGGGGCATGTTTCGGTTGTTTTCGCTCTCTCAGCATTCCAATTTTAAGATCCATGGCCTCCAAATCCGTGTCTGCAAATGAGCAAGGTAAATAACTACACATAACACAAATAATTCCTGACCAGGTGCTTTTGTGTTAGCTATTTTAAAATCAGTAATCGGTATCAAAAATCTAAGATATACACTAAACGAGCTTTCCTCTTCAAATGTTCACACCTCATTCATATAAATTAGGGAGCAGTTCCATTTATACGCGAGAAATTTATCGCGACTGTATCGGGGCCTGATATGTTTTGGACCCGATGTTTTTCAATTTGATTCGCGATAAAATAGTCATCAGGCCCCGATAAAATAGACATCGGGGCCCGATACGAGGCCTCTGCCATACCATGGGGTATGTTTAGCAAATAGAGCGGGACATTGTTTAGCAAATACACGAGGATAATACAATTTACGTTAAACATCCATAATCAATAACATTATCTGTAAAAACATGAAATGCTGAATTTGTGCCTTACAACTAGAATATATAACCCGAAGCTCTATTTACATACCGACCACTTATCTTTCGTTATATTTAAACAAGCGGTAATACGCTACGCGATAAATAATCCTTTGCTACTCGCAACTGTTCGCGATAAAAATCTCATCGGGGCCTGATAAAAAACTCATCGGGGCCCGGAACATTCTCGCAATTTTTATCGCGTACAAATGGAACTGTTCCCTTAGTTGGAGACTTTAACCACATCTAGCGATTTTTGTGTATGGGGGTGTGTGTATGGGATGTCATTGATTTGAGAGGTGGGGGGGGGGGGGGGGGGGGGGGGGGGGGGGAGGGGGTAGGGTCACAAAATTTCGCACGGTCACAAAATTTCGCAGTACAAAAAGCACAACAGTCAACAAGTTGTTGACTGTTGTGCTTTTTGTACTGCAAATTTTCTTTCTTTCTTTCTTTCCTTTTCTTCTTTTCTTTCTTTCCCCTTTTTTTCTTCTTTTCCTTTTTCTTTTTACTCCCTTTTTCCTTTCTCTCTCTCTTTTCTTACCCTTTCCCCCTTCTTTTCCTCTTTTCCCTTCCCCCCATTTTTCCTGGTGGGTAGGTTTAAATTTCCTGCTGAGCACCTTCAGGGGGGGGGGGGCACTGTGCCCCCCTGCCCCCCCGGCTGTTACGCCACTGGACTCAACCAACTGAATGAGCTTTCGTATGCAGTTTGTTTTGTCGAATTTACTTGAGAGTCTATCCAGAGATATGCTTGTTTGATCATGAGCAACCAATATCAAAGCTGTGCCATTGTTTTAAAAGAAATCATCCATGTGCAAAATTGCTGTTATGTTTAACATTTTGATGCATTCTTTTTAAGAAATGGCACAGATTTGATTTTCGGTGATCAACTTTAACCAGGCATTTTCGATGGGATAGGGCTAATGAGACAGAACAGGTGACATTAAGGGGTAATTTAGTCGACTTGAATCTCATAAAAGCGTCAATTAGTAAATACTGATTATTAAATGAGAAAAATGACTCTTTTCCACAAAATCCTTTTTCCTTAGAAATGACACAGTCCGTTCGTGGTTAATAAAAACAAACAAGAATAAAAAAATAAAATAAAAAAAGAAGAAAAAAAGAACTACTGGACCCCCACCCCCATGTTTAAAGTTAAGACACTTTTCAGTGAGTTCGACGAGTGTTTAAGTTGAACACATTTTGTCTTAAGTCAAAGTTAAGCGTGTTTAGCTTAAACCGTGTTTTAATACGTACGAGAATACGGGCCATTAGGTATAATTAAAGTTTAAATTTCGTCTACTGACTCTGTATTATTCATTTCACTACATGTAGGTGTAATGTTGTCCGTCCTCGCAATGATAGAAAGTATTGCTACACTGTGCTCTCCGATCGTATTTCAATTGGTCTATGCTGCGACTGTTGGTAACGGGACGCCCGGATCGGCATTCCTGTTGGCAGCTGGAATTGGTGTGTTAGGAACCATATTTGGAATGTAAGTTAAGGGCAGTGTAAACCCGGCACTTGTTTCAAAAACTGAATTTCATATTTCTCTATAATTTTAAATATAACGTATTCTATATCATTACCATCATACGTTACTTATTGGAAGCGATAATTTCCCGTTCTTTAGGTGATTTAATTGTTGTTTTGGTAAGTTTGAGTCAGGAAAAGGCAAATGGTCATTTGGCGGGAAATTAAGCGGAGTTTCCACCCTTTTCAAATGCTGCGCCAGCTGTTCGATCATTGCGTCGCGCGCTAAATTTTCTACACATTTTGACAATTATAAATTGAATATGATAGTTTATTTCAATGTTTATTACTAGCTCACCGGCCAGCAGTGAAAAATGGGGTGCAGGGGTATGTGGAAAGCTAGAAGATAACCAACACTTTGAGGTGATAGATTGATGCATTTGGGTCATCACTAGGGTGGATGTGAAAATTGAAAGTGGTGCAGTTTTTTAATATGACCAAAAAATGAGTGAAAATGGCACGTTTTTATGATTTTAACTAAAACCCCGTTTTCTACCAAAGGGGTTGTCGTTGAAATTCTGTTTTGAATGCTAGAATGTAGCTTACTAAATAGTGAATAAAACGACACCTCATTTAACTAGAATATGTAACATTTTTAGGGCAAAAAGACCAGAACGGACCAAAAAGCCCCAAATTAGGAAAATTATGAAATAATTAGTTACACTTTTGCTTATACTTGTTCATACAGTATACTCGCCTTTTAAGTCACACGCCCCATGTATTTCGTGAAAATGTAGCTTTAAATGGTGGAAAATGTCAATGTTTTTACTAAATCGGCGTTTTCTAGAAGTTCAATTTTGAAGGATTTTGCCAAATTTTCAGACAACATAACTCAAAGTGAAAACCTTTTAAATGTTAAACTGTTATTGTTATCTTGTAGAGAACGTTTTACTCTAGGATAATTTTCTCAGTTTTTCAATTATGGATTTCAAATTCGAGATATTCATCTATTTCAAGATGTAAACAAAAAGAAGCTAAATTTACACTTTTCCGATGTTTTTAGCAATATTTCAAATACTAAGCCTCATTTTGGAAAAAATAAAAACCGATCCTAGACAAAATTGTCTTGTTTACATCAATCTATATTAGAACAAATTACCAACTTATGTTGTTTAGTTATGCTGCCTGAAAAATTTGGGTTAACAAAATTGCTTTTTGGTTTCTCGAAATGAAGTTGATTTGCTATCACATTAATGTCACCATCGGATTCCTTATCAAATTTCCTTTCAATAACTGTATAGGCCTTCTCAAACTTAAAAGCAAAAGTTGATCATCACAATAAAAAGGTTGACACTTCCCTAAGTTGAATCTTGAAACCTTTTTTTGTTATTGAAATATTTTGATATTTTGTTTGAAAATGTTTGAAAATGTTCAAGATTTGTTCTAAAATTGTCACCTAATTACATATTTGTACACTATTTTCAGCATCCTGCAGTGTGAATGCTGGTCATCAAGTCGAATATCTATTGACATTAAAAGCAACCAAGCGTAAATCTCAATGGTACAAAACACGGATGAACATCGTGAAGGTGATCATGGCCACGCATCATATTATACAATAAAGTGAAGTGAACCCAAAATAACAAAAATTGATGCAAATTGTTACACCGTCCATTAGAATGGATTTGTCAAGTATCGTGCATCACAACATTGAAGTTCAACAAATTGGTAAATAAAAGATAAACATTTGCTAACAATATATTATTATGCTAACAATATATTATTATAATAGCCAGAAATATAGACAGCTATGTGGGTAAGGGGTGTGTGTGGAGGGGATGGGTTTGTATAATTTAGAGGCGGTATTATTTATTCTGGATACATATTCATCTGAACAAACCGTTCCTAACCTACAAGGTATAAGTCTGCTCGACTTCGATTCTGTTTTATATTTCAAAATGTGTATTTCCCTTATCTTTCAGCGTATGTGTGTTCTGCCTAATTTTCATGCGTGTCGAGTATTCTACCTAAACCATTGGTATTTTAAATTGCCAAAACTGTTGAACTTTCAAAGTGCACGTTGTCCCACTTCAAAGCATGTTTTTTTATGCTAGATCCTACGGGATCTGGCACCTATTATATGACCGGAATAAAGAAGTCGACGTTTTGAAGTGCTGAGCATACTCCACAACGCTCGGCTGCTGAGCGCTAGACTTGAAATCAAGTCCTTATTTTCTCCCCCACCGCACACCTCTTTTCTACCACCATTCACTTGATACTAGTACAGCGGGCTTATGTCAATCCAATCTTGTCGCGCGCGATCTCGCTGTGACCATGCTGTGACTCTCATACGCCAATATAAACCGCTGTAACCGCTGTAACCGCGACCGTCGCTAGCGACTTCGTCGCTAGCAGCAGCTTCGCTGCTGCTTTAGCCGCTAACGCGGCTGTATGTGGTAGAGCTGTCATGCTGGCTGTGTGTAGAGCTATATCCCCGGCTATATCAGTTGCTGGACAGTAACAAATGCCACCGGTCGAGGTGTGTTGTGGAATGGGGTGTGGTGGGGAGGTCGGGTATGGAGAGGGGTAGGATGTAGGTGGGGGAGGATAGAGTCGCCTTGAACCAAGGCTACTGAGCGCAAGCGTCGACCATCGTATTCCTAAGGCCAAAATTAAAAAAAATGTTGTGTTGCCCTCAAGTACCAAAAATATAAATTCGGGTTGGTCGGTCGGAAATCCTTTTTTTTTTCTTTTTCAAAATTTTTTTCAATTCTTTTTTTTTCAATTTTTTTTCAATTTTTTTTTGGCTGAAAAATATATGGTTTATGTCAAGACAAAATTGATATATGCCCATATGTCAATTTAACTAATGTTTATAGTGTGACAATAGTCTAAAAACATTTATTTAGGCTTATTTATTCATTTCCAGCAAGAAATAGTAACATTTAGACACTTTTAATCAAATTTAAATCTAAAAAAAAAAATCGACCCTAGTTTTTACGATTTTAGGGGTTTTTTTTGGCCTAAGGATGCGTCACTTTGTTGTGGTGGACCTTCTACGCATGTGTGAGAGTCGAGCGTAGTGGAGTATGCTGATACATGTGCCCGTTGATTGTTTACTTTTCACATGTTAAGGACGATACTAGTTTGTAGAAGTAAATAAATTGCGTGTCAAAATGTTTGTTCATGGTATATTTCAAATGGATGATAAAGTAATTATATATAGTTGGAATGAAAATTCAAGGGTACAACATTGTTTGAGGACACCGTTACGTTGGATTTTATGAATATTCATATATTAGGAATGAGCTCTTTTCTTATTTGTGGTAAATGGTCCATGGTCAGGAAGGGTCAGTTTTCGTATGCTTATGACATGAAAGCTCATGAACTATGCTGCTGGGAAACGATGATGATGATATGTGTGCGCTGTGTCATCAGGGTTTCGTAATACAATTGCTATATCCGCACAATCAACATGATCAACAATCACATCACATCATACTCATCTGAGTTCTGAAATGTATATTAAAGGGCATTAAGTGATGTGGTGGAGGCAGCGCCCTCAATTACAAAAATATATGATAAAAACTGGGATTTGTATATTTTTACAATTGTATTACATGCATGAACTTACACCTATAAGGATTAAGAAAAAGCAGCCCTCTTTGTACTACAAAACGTCGATTCAAAAATGCTCGTAGAGCCGCAACGAGCATTTTACGTCCGACAGTATCCCCTTGCAGTACACATGATACATAACGCGAACCATATGTGCATAGAGGGCGTTTGTCAATAAATAGCGATGATATTGTTTTAATCAAGTTTTGCTGTGTTTTTGTTTGTAGAAACAACAATATTGGCAATTTTTAATGTTCATCTTGAATTCTGAAGTAAATTTTTAAACATTTAAAATTGTCAACACCACTTAATGTCCCTTTAACGGATCAGTAAAGTAAATTGCATTGATAATTAAACTTACAATAAAGAAAACGTTATAGTAACCTTTCATTGTTGAGAGCTTTGACTTTTGTCCTTCATAAATACTTTAACTTGTCAAACTTTCTTGACTTCTATCATAAATCAAGATTCTTCGCCTTTCTCCTTATTTTGATGATCATTATTCTTAATTGCTTGCCAAATATTCACATATTTCTGTGCAGTTTAAATTAAGACAAACAACTTAGGGATCACGTCAAAACTCGACCGCCCGGCAACCGCCGGTTACGGCCGGTTCCGTTCGGTTCTCACAAAACGTGTCGTCTGTTATAATATACACACATAATGAGGTCAAATAGTAACACTCTGGTGAACACGACCGGTTGAAAGTGCCTCGTCACACACGTGAGCAATAACATCTTGAAGTAATGGGCTCTTTTAAGACTTAAAAGTCTCAGTTGACACCAGTACAATACAGCTATTGATTTTCGCTGGGGTTGGCTTTTTCAATCTGTTTATAGCTCAATTAACTTTTTAAAATCAATACCGAAAGTCTATGAATGTTTTTTTTTATAGAACGATTATAGAGAGAGCTATTATGACCGCAAAGTAACAGATTGATAGTGTAAATTGGTCAGATTACAGCATTAAGTCAACCGGCGGTTGTTCAGTGTTGCATGCGCGAATATTCATATACCAGTAAAACATTTGACCTGAAAGAACCGGGCGGAACCGCCCGTAACCGGCAGTCAACGGGCGGTCGAGTTTTGACGTCTCCCCTTATCATGGTGTATTTACAGTAGGTTTAAAACAATGATGGTTAAATGTAAGCAATTAAATACACTCCATTGATTACATACTAACTATGTTGCAGTAGAGAATATTAAATACCACCAATAATAATTGGTCGAAGTTCAGTGTGGAGATGAAATCAGATTAAATGTATTATTTTTCATGGTTTTGAAATAAGTCTGTAAACGTGTTGACATAAATACTTGTTGGGTGTGGTTTGCCAAGTGACTGGGCCATCTGGCAACACTTGCAAGGTTATATCTGGGGTAATTGCCTGCCTAAGTGGGTGGGTTTGTTTTATAAATATATGTGTGCAGACAATACACATAAACATAAGATCTATTATACCATGTTGCATTAGAATTCTATGACTCTACACTTAAATGTTTAGGAACTTGCATGTGGTAATTCTTTTACCATACCAAATTTGGGTAATATGCTTAATTGTGTTAGATTGAACGATATTGTAGGGATATGATTTGGCAAGTTTGAAAGCACTGCATACAAATTGTGTTGACGGAGGCAAACGGTAAGTGCATGGTATGCTAAGCATTTTCTAAACTTTAAACACTTTGCTGCTTGTGTGTGCCATTCTATTCTTAGTGAAAATGTAAGCGCTTTGAGCCTCCGGGGCCGGGGAATAGCGCATCACAAATACTTATTATATGTGTAGGGGTGTATGTATGCCCATTTATGAGCCATCTTCATTACATTAGAAATTTGTTTGATCCCCCCCTTATCGGCAACTTATTTTGTTTGATCCCCCCTTTTTGAGGCTTATTATTTTGTTGATCCCCCCTGAATTGCCCAACCCCCCTCCAGAGTATTTATGAACGCTCCCTTATACAGTTGTCCCAAAATCTAAAACCACCATACCGGGAGTTGTATCGGTATATGGAAACCATTGCTCTTTGGGTCAGAGTGCTTGCGATTCTTACATATAGTTGGGTTTGTTGAGGATGTCTAGAAAACGGGGACGGAAAACGGGGACAGAAAAACGGGGACACATGAAAACGGGGTCGCGTCCCTGTTTTCCAGATAACCCCGGGGTAATATGGATAACGGGGCCGAAAACGAGGACGCTTACTTCCAATCCATTGCACACCGCAAACTCAGACCAAATTTGGTGGCCCCGTTTTCTGTCCCCCGTTTTGTAGATTACCCAGGGGAGTCTGGAAAATGGGGCCGAAAAACGGGGACGCTTACTTCCAATCCATTGCACACCGTAAACTCGGACCAAAGATGGTGGTCCCGTTTTCTGTCCCCCGTTTTGTAGATTACCCAGGGGCTATCTAGAAAACGGGGCCCAATTGTCCTACGTGTAATGGTGCTAATTCGAGACCTGCGTGTTTGTCATGGTCACTCTTCATTTTCTCCCGTCTTGCTTGAAGGTTGTCGAACACTTCAACAGGCTTCTGTACCACTCCTGTGATGGTAATTTGGGAGAGTGGTCGTGGTTTGTCTTTCAAATAGGATTTCGCTGGGCGATGGAGTATTGCCATTTTAAACGGCGTGGCACGTAGGTGCTGCATCGCAATCTGGATATCATGGTTTGTGTTTTTACATTTCTCTGTATCAGTGTCTTAACTGTTCTTACGGTTCTTACAGCTTATACCATAAGTGGCTCTTCAATGTTGTTGTCGGGGTTAGGATGTCTGCTTAGAACATCAGCCAGAATTGTGGTACTGCCGGGCTTGTATTTGACATCAAAGTCATATCCTAGCAGTTTCACGAGTAGACGTTGCAGTCTAGGCGGTGCATTAGCTAACGGCTTGCAACAAATCATTTCTAGAGGTTTATGATCTGTCATTCATGTGAATCTCTTTCCGAAGAAATATGTGTGTAGCCTACGTATTCCACATGGCCAGCGTTTCTCTTTCGATATTCGAATATTGATGTTGGCATTTTGCAGATGTCCTTTAGCGAAATCAGGTTTGATTCTTTCACTTGTGTACTGGGAACCGAAGAACTCTATCTGCGATGCTCTAATAATACACTTACTTCTGTTAAGAATTAGCCCCTCTTCTCTGGCGACCTTCATGAGATTGATTAAGTTCTTGTCATGCTCCTCGATTGTCGCACCATACACAGCCACATCGTCTGCTATTCCAACACATCCTAGAGCTTTCTCAAGTATGTTGTCCATACGTTGCTGGAACACATGTTGAGACCGAACGGAAGTCGTCTGAAGCAATAGCGGCCAAATTGCGTATACGGAATGTAGTCAACTCTTGTGACGTCTCTTCAAGGGACCAGGTGGACAGACAAATAGCCTGCCTTGGCATCCAGTTTGCTGAAATACTTTGCATGAGCATATTCTGGATTTAGCTCCTCGAGAGTAGGTATTTTGTGGGGACAGCGCTTGACTGCCTGGTTCAACCTTTTTGGATCTAGACAGATACGAAGTGATCCATTTTTTTCAGGACCGACGTGATGGAACTGCACCAATCTGTGTGCTTAGTGACACGTTTGATGACTCCTTGGTCTTCCATCTTTTGTAATTCTTGCTTTAACTTTGGCTTGATATGTATGCTGCACTTTCTTGGTGCGTCTATGTATGGCTTCGCATCTGGTTTCAGATGGATCTTGGCGGCTTTTTTTTATTGCCGATCTTATCAAAGCAGTCAGGAAACTCGCGCACAAGGTCTTCTATAGACTGGATGGGTTGTGGTGTAGATATTACATCATCAATTAAATTGATGGTCATGATCTTAAGCTTTTTGATAGCGGGTAGACCCATCACTGCAGGTCTATCAACGTCCACGTCATAGAATCTCTCAGTTGACCATGGCTTCTGCGTGCCATACCTGCACGCCAAATCTATACACCCTCTTGTTGGTATCTGTGTACCATTATATGCGTGTAGAGTGTCGTTGGTCTGCGACACAACGCTTTCCCATCGTTTTCATACATCTTCTTGACGGTAGTCAGTGGGAGAGTGTTCCCCAAGCTCCTGAGTCTACCTTTAATCGCAGTCGGTGCTGTCCGAACTTTTCAAGGCACACGATGTCAACGGAAACGAAGAGCTCTCTGTCTTCGTGGTTGTGGACTGCGTCAATGTTGAAGAAACTGGATACCGTGATTCTATATATAGAACTCTACGGAAGCCTCTTCTGTAGTGTCTTCATCACTGGTACCGCCTTCAGCACCTCGCACTTCGTCTATGTCCCTACCTCTACGGCTGCGGAATCTACCACTGCCTCTGGAGTGTCTTCCTCTGGATCTGGAGGCGCTACGCCCCGTCCTATGTGGCTTCTGCACTCCGAGTCTTTCTTCGGGCCTCTTTTTTGCTTTACGTACTCTTTCTAGCCCAGTGTCCAACTTTCCCACAATTCTACGGAATATACAACATTGGGAAACCGCGGAAATACCTTAATCAGGATGCAACTGAACGCCTAGCACATGCATTTGTATCGTCCCGAATCATGACTGTAACAATGGTCTCCTATTGATTGCCAGTGTCCGACGTTGCTCCGCTCCAATGCATCCAAAATGCGGCTGCAAGGCTCGTCACGCTCACCAAACGTCATGAACATATTTTTTATAACCCGCAAGCTTCATTGGCTACCGGTCTCAAGTCGCATTATCTTCAAAATCTTATTGCTAACTTACAAAACAAAACATGGTCGTCTTTCTCCCAAGTATCTTGCTGAACTAATTTCCGACTATAAACCTTCGTCTACAATGTCCCTTCGGTGTCGTCTACTCAGTGTTTAGGGAGCACATCAAAACTCGACCGCCCGGCAACCGCCGGTTCCGTGCAGTTCCGTGCGGTTGCAGCCGGTTTCTATTGTTCTAAACAATGATATGCGGTCCAACCGGGCGGAACCGCCGGTTGCCGCGCGCTCGAGTTTGGATTTGCTCCCTTACTTAATCCTGGACCTCGCACAAAGACACTTTATTATGGTGATAGGATTTTCGCAGTAGCTGCCCCTTATTTATGGAACAAATTGCCACCAACGGTTCGCAGTGCTGCCTCATTGTCCATTTTAAAGAAGAAACTAAAGACCCATCTCTTTAATCATGTGTAATGGATGTTTTTGGTCCATTGTTATCATTCCCTAATATTGCTGTTGTGACTTTTTAACTTGTAGCTCACGTATATTTTTAATAATTATGTATCTGTATCATATTGGAGTTCTTAATGATTTATTTTGTATATTACTTTCACTGATTGTTTATGATTACATCTTTGTATATTGCTGTGTTTTATATGTATGTACAGCGCTCTGGAACTTTTTTTGTTGTATACGCTTTATAAATGTGTATCTCCGTATGCTGGGAATTTTCGGGGATGGTGGTTGAGGCCACACATTCTGCATTCTCCGAAGTTGATACCATCTATGGCTGTTGTTGCCGATTGGTTGGACATCTGATTTAACCTCTGTCCACCAATGCTACTACTTAAACCAGTCACTCTCAATTTACTGATAAGAGAATTTGCACGCTGCAAACTGCAACTGCTTGGAATATCTGAGATCCGCTGATCTGAGACAGGTCACTTTACAACTGATGATGGCCAAATCATCGACTTTTCTGGTAATGAGAAAGTAGTGTGGCATTCATAACTATACCGTATGTTAAAAATATCCGTAAATTTACCGACTCCGTAAAGTGAAATATGCCGTATTTTCTGCGTAATTATACGGATTTTCCCGTTAATGCAAATACTAATTATGCTAATTAGCGTGATTACAATCAGCCACATTGGCCCAAACACCTGCACATTATATAGTACATCTAAGTAAACACTGTAATTCCACCAACAACCATGTAAAGATGTCAAAACTCATATTAATGTTCTGTTTATCTTACGAAATGAAAAATGTTGTCTGGAAATGTTGCTGCCATTTTACGGAAGTTACTTTTTGGTTCCGGCAGCAACATATACCGCAAGCTCTCTAATGAAATCCAACCGGCTAGTGAATATCTCCAATTTTAATTTTATACTAGCGGGAACCCGCGCTTCGCGCGGGCCCCGCTAGTAGTGAGCCTCCACCGGTTTTTAGGGGGTGTTTTTTTTTTGGTACGCGGTCCCAAAATATCATGTATCATCATTTTGTATGCCCCCCCCCCCACCCGCTCAACGAACGTGATTATTGTTATGACCACCCCCATGCTCAGGCCTATCTAGTTAAATTCGGAATATTGGGGGAAAGTTGATGCGGAAGGGAAAATTATAAATAAGGGTAGACAAATGTAGAAAAAATAAAAATAAAAGATTTTTTTTGACTAAAATTTAGTTTTGACCGCCCCCCCTGGCAATGGTTTTTATTTCATGACCCCCCCCCCCCCCCTAGGTGAGCGTGAATAATGCAAGGGGTCGCGCTCCCAAAAATAACTTTTCGAGGCCTATGTTGTTGTGTACCATAATTGCGGTGCAGTGCTTTTGTTTTGATTTTAGCATCGGGTTGCCATCGCGTGCCATATTTTTTCTTGTTAAAACACGACACAACCAATGATATTTGGTACCTCCGACCTCTTACCGAAGAAAATGACAGCCCCCTAACATAATCCAGATGATGATATATACCATGTGCCATTAATGCGAAAAGCGCGAAAATAAAACCACCGCGAAAATGTCTGCTTTTAGTAATGGAAATCAGCTTCCAAAGGAACTTCTTAACATAATTTGCTTCGATTTACATACTACGGTATAAAGCATTTCCGATGAGTATTCAGTTATGTTGCGATCGTAGCATGCAGAAACACACTGTAAACGGCGGCAACACGTGTCTATTTGCACTACGAAAAAACGGGGACAATCCGCTCAGCCTCTTGAAAATAAGTTGCCGGAGCACACTCCGCCGTTTATTTCAACGTATTCAAACCTTGATTTTGAAGTAATTAAAAATCGTATGGCTCTGTTACTTGGAAGATCTTCATGATTTATGATAACAATTGCAAATCTGCAAGAAAATATGTTTTCAAAGTAATCCAGATCCTCACTATGGCCTTTTCCCATACCCAATTCACCTTTAAAATCCACATCACAGATGCCTAGTCCAGATAATATATGCCCTTAAATCAAGATAGGCCTACCCCGTGTGCATATTATATCCAGGTACACGTGATTCAGTCGGGAATTCATTATGAAAAGGGTCTTAGTTTTTTTATAGCCTTTTAGTTGCATTAGTTGGCGGGCCAATGGTCGGAGCTCTCATCGTGATCATTTATGGTATCCAGTCTAAAGCACTTGTGCCATATCTCGGCTTATTTTTTGGCCAAATAACATTATTCCTTCAGTTTATATTTTTATCCCGCATACTCACACCGTCGCTATCCCTGCATTTCCATTAGGAAAAAAAGTCTGGTAGGCCTACCCATAACTGGCCGGAGGGTTGTAGCAATTATAAAGCTATACACAAACTGGTGTTGCGCCTTCAATAAGCCGTAACCCATAGCCTCTAGGTTTCAGAGGACCCCGCTAGTTGTGAGCCCCCAGCGGTTTGTAGGGGGTGGCCTTCTTTTTGGTACCCGGTCCAAAAATATCACGTATCGTCATTTTGTATGCCCCCTCCCCACCCCGCTCAACGAACGTGATTATTGTTATGACCCCTCCCATGCTCAGGCCTATCTAGTAATGTTTAAATTCGGAATATTGGGGGTTGGTGGGTGGGGGGGGGGGGGGTGATGCGGAAGGGAAAATTAAAAAGAAGGGTAGACACCTCCAATGATGTTTGGTAGCCTACCTCCGACCCTGGCCCTCTTACCGAAGAAAATGACAGCCCCCTAACATAATCCATAACATACCATGTGCCATTAATAATCAAGGGCCCCTATGCCCTTAATAATCTATGTACTTGATTATAGGGGGTCCGGGTAGCATTATCAATAAAGCGTTAAATACGGAACAAATAATGAAACCAACAATTAACGTGCCGCCCCCGGAGATGGCCATGTTGAGCCGAAGTCCAGGAGTGTTTGGGCATCTCGCCGCGGGCTGGCGTTGCGCTCTCAACGCGGTGGGGCTCAATAACCAGTAGGCCTACCCATCTTGGATGGGGGTGTATAGCAATAAAGCTATAACGGGGGAGGACACAGGCACAAATAATGACGAAGTGATGTGTGCGGATGTCCAGGTGAGCGTGCATAATGCAAGGGGTCGCGCTCCCAAAAATAACTTTCGAGGTCTATGTAGTGTACTTCCATAATTGCGGTGCGGATTTAGCATCGGGTTAGGCAACTTTAGGCCTATGCCTCCTTATTTATATACCTTGTTTTGACGCCCCGCCACCACCCCATTTACAATGGTATTAATTTCATGACCCCTGCCATATTTTCCTTGTAAAAACACGACACAACCAATTATATTTGGTACCTCCGACCCCCTAACATAATCCAGATAATGATATACCATGTGCCATTAATAATCCAGGTACTTCATGTACCATTCCTTGGTGCCCTTGATTATTCATGTTTGACTTACCAGGAATGACTTTCATGGAGTAATAAAAAATTATAATAAATCTATCTTGACTGTATTTTCTGTGAAAAAAACCATCCCAGAACTTTACTAAATCATACTGTAAAAACCAAAATTTTCGCGTAAAGATATTTTCGCGCATTTTGATATCATAGACATTTAGCGAATTGTTTTTTTCGCGGGCAACCTTCTGGATGCACTGCATGAATATTGAAAACAATATTTTCCCGTGTTATAATTTTCGTGTGTAATTATTTTGCGCGAAAATAAAACCACCGCGAAAATTTCTGCTTTTAGTAATGGAAATCAGCTTCCAATTAAAGGAACTAAACATAATTTGCTTTGATTTCCATAAAGCATTCGTCCCGATGAGTATTCTGTTGCGATCGTAGCATGCAGGACTGAGCACTGTAAACGGCGGCAACACTTGTCTTTTGCACTACGAAAAAACGGGGACAATCCGCTCAGCCTCTTGAAAATAAATTGCCAGCACCCCGGCGCCGTTTATTTCAACGTATTCAAACCTCGATTTTGAAGTAATTAAAAATCGTATGGATCTGTTACTTGGAAGATCTTCATGATTTATGATAGCAATTGCAAATCTGCAAGAAAATCTGTTTTCAAAGTAATCCAGATCCTTATGGCCTTACCCCATACCCAATTCACTATTTGATACCATGTGCAAATATTGAATGCCGGAGAGTGTGATAGTAAAAACTATATTACGAGGTCAAATTTGGATTTTTCCATTACACGAGGCGCAGCCGAGTGTGATGGAACAATCCAAATTGGACAGAGTGATATAGTTTTACTATTGCACGAGCAAAAGGCATTCAATATTTGCTTTATATAATGATATCACAAATTTAATATCTAGCTATAATGATAGTAAAAACTATCACATGGCTGAAATCAGGCCTATCATTATATAACAATAAAGCTAACGGGACAGGACGCGCTGAAAGTGTGGTTTGTACATCATACGCAGGTATCTCCAAGCGGTGGGGAAGGTATTCTACCGTATTTGTGCCCAGCTAATAAATATTAGCCTCACATGAATTTTCGCCAATTTAGAACTGATCACACTATAAAATATGTGTGTTACGCGTGTGTGACGCGTGGCGGCCATCGCGTAGCGAAGCGTGCGTGGCCAACGATGGTGCGCGACTTGCACGCATCGCTCTTGCGTCAATATACTTGCCACGTCAAGTAGCTGTAGTAACGACCACACATAGCAACCCAGGATCGTTGTATGAAAGTCGTTTTTCGTCTATTGGATAACGCCAAGAGAAATTTATCAACAATTTGCCTAAATTTAGTAAGTTCATGCCGCCCACGCCACCCCTCCCATGTAGTTACCTCACTGTCTCCACAACAGCTCCACCAACGGCGGTATCCGTGCGCATGCGTTGGCCAGTTTCATGAGGTAAGAATAAGATACCTGAAACATAGCAACCGACCTGTTTTTTTGGTTATTTCCATAGTAATTGAATAGTTTTGCAAAAAAATAGTGTCAGATGGTTTAATGGCAATATGTACTCCATGTACTCAATCAATGTACGCAAAAATCAGAGTTGAAAGTCAAGGCATCTCTGAGAACACTCGCGGACAAGATTTACGTTCGTCCTTTTATTTATATAGATAGATATTTTTAGAATTTTCAGAAATATTTGTTTAAGGATGAACCCTTCCCTGATATAAACTGCATTTCTGAATTCCTCTAGTTACAAGCTTTCCAAAAATGTATACTTTTGCTATCATAGGTTGAAAACTTTTTCTGTTATAGTCATCTTACTATAAATCTGGAAACGGTGTGTGTTGGGGTGTGTGTTTGTGTGTTTATTTGTTATCCTTATTTCTCCGTTAGTTGTGATCAAAGTGACGTCTAATTTGCAAGAAAGATAGAGGAAATAACGGGAAGGGTGTCAAAGTTTATTTCAGTGAAATTGGTTAACAATTGGCTCCAAAAACAGCAAAAAAACTCTCAGATTTGGTTCATAAATGCCACTAGAATTAACATTGTGCGTTGCGCGTACTACCGCGTAATCATACCGTGGTAACGCGTCGCGTGCATGTTTGCGCAAGGGCTCACTGCCGCGGCACACGCACTCCTACTCATGGCGCAGAAGCCACACACGGGAAATGGTTATAGGCCTGTTAGTAGGGTATTTGGTGTCATGTTGGGAGGGGGGGGGGGGGGGGGGGGGGGGGGTTAAAACACATATATTGGTACAAGCAGCGTTTGCGGGGGTTAATGAAGCAACCTGATTTATTTACTTTAAATTGGTGCCAAACAATCTAAGGGACCGAGGGTTAATAAAGAAGCCACGGGAAATGGTTTAGGGAGGGTTGTGATGATAATCAACCTGGTTGGGGTGTGTGTATGGGGGGGGGGGGGGGGCGGTTGTAAACCACGGGAAATGTTTTAGGATAGGGTGAAGTATAGCCACGGGAAATGGTTAGGAGGGTTATGATTATAAATCCACCTGGTTGCTGTAGTTGCAGGGGGGCGGTTGGGGTGGGGATGTAGGGGGTTTATAATGCCTTTAGGAGGTATATGGTTATAAATCAACCTGGTTGGGGGTTGTAGGGGGTTGTAGGGGGGTTATGAGGTTTAGGTTTTTATAAATCCGATAAATTGAGGCTGATTATTCATGCTGACTGTGTAGCGAATAGGAAGAAAGCTGATGATCATGGTCTTATCCATTATTAGTTTGTTGTTACAAATAGTTGACAAGTCTGTTGAACCACATACTTAAAGACTACTAAATATCCTTTAAAATGGGACCAGAATGGTATTTGTAACATTAGGGGATGACTAGTTATTGTAAAAACAACAAAGATTATCGCCATTATTGGATTATTCCCATTGAGTTTGTACAGGCGGCACCCCTTCCAGCGGCACCCCTTCCAGCACCACCCCTGGTCTCCAAACATCAAACAGCTGTATCTCCCCTTCTGTATTATATAGCTATACCAATGCCATTTTGCAGGCAGATAGCTTGTTATTAGGGCTTTAAAATGATACCAAATTTGTTGAGATAGCTTTTGTGGTTTTGAAAATATTTGAGGAAAATGACAGCATAAAACTAAAAAATGTAACGGCACCACCCTATTGGGAGGCGAGTTCATAACGCGTGACCATAAATAAATAAATAATAAATAAATAAATACTAAATCTAGCAAATGCCTGAAAACAAACCTATAAAGACTCCATGGACAAACCAATGAATTTCTTTGGACAAACAGACATGGGGATATGCGTACTTAAAATTTATTTATTGACACACTGTTTTTCATAATACTAGTACCATAGGCCTACATGCATCTTCATTGGAATTATAATAAGGAGGGATCTATTGCATTTAAAAAAACACCTTTTCTTTTATAGGCAAATGAATGATTTGTTACCAGAATTTCAATTTAATGTTTCCTATTTTTATTTTTTTGGTGAAATAGTTTTTATGTCGCCTGCTGCAAGAAGCAGATATATATATTTATGGTCGACTGTCCATGAATGTGTAAGTATGTATAGAGATGTAGGGGTGGAGGGGGGGGGGGGGGGGGGGGGGGGTCGGTGTATGTATTGTTATGTAACTAAGTACGAGGGCTAATTTACAATCAGGGTACACAAGTATGTTTCACAGGAGACACATTTGAAACGTGTTTAGTTTTTTGTGGTCAAACAAATAGACATTACTGTAAAAACCACGAAGATGTGGAAGATGTGTATGTGGAAATAGAATATACCCCAGCTAACAATTTTTCCATTAGAGTAACAGTAACATTTCCAGATCCGCGAAATGTAACGCCCGCTAAATTAGCAGTAACAATTTTTAACTTTTAATACTTTTGTAACTGCTCCCACTTTTCAAAAATAGCACATAGGGTTTTTTACGTTGATATTTGAATTCAGATTTAGGCTTTGTGTTGGAGTCTATGAATTGTTTTCATGTATTTAAAATCAGTATTTGATTTGAGTGATTTGATTTGATATTTGAGATCACTTTGGTCCTACGACCCTGGATAACCCAATAAGCTTATAAAGCTTATTTCCATTGGGGTCCGTTAGATGCATTAGGAATTTATTTTGGACATAGCCAAGACTTATATTACTTTTCACTAGTACCCCGAGTAGTCGGGGTACTTTATATCTCTTGTAGTCCAACAAAAAGAACCATCCCATGACTAGCTTACAGTTGTCTGTAACAAATAAAAACTAAAGGTGCCCTATCAGTGTGACTATCCAGAAATAAGTAATTCTAAAAGCAAATAATAAATCTGCCAACCAAACAATACCAATCCACACACATTATACTACAACAATACCGGTTTCTACATACCCATATTTGGAAAGTTATTTGAAGGACAAGCTTGATTTCTACGGGGCAAGCTTGAAGTTCAAAGCTCGTTCTAACACGCTTCCTCTAAATGGCAAACTAAGTTCGTGGGAGGTTAATAATGACGGTATGTGCTTACTTTGTAATAGTGGTTGTGAAGATATCAAACATTTTATGCTTTCATGTAAGTCTCTACGTGCAATTCGCGACAATGAGCTTCACAACTTAGAATTGAATCTCCGCCGAGTAGATCTCTCCTATGTATGGCATTTCTTTAATGTTAGTGACAATGATTTACAAATTTGTTTAATTTTAGGTAGTACGTGTTTAAATGTCACCCCCATGGTGAGTAATTACTCATATGATGCATTGATTGATAAACAGTTTGATATATTTTGTAAATCTTATTTAAAACGTGCATGGTCATGTAGGACAGTTTTGTTGAATGATAATAATAGCAGTAATAATGACATTAGTTAATGTACACACTCCACGTTACGATTCATGATATAAGCTGATTAACCCATCTTTGTCTATGATATAATATCCATGATATTCATGATTGTATGTTTATTTTACTTATTTTCTCTCTTTTGTATTATCATTGTACAGTGTATTTATTTGTATTCTTTGTGTATTTTACTCTTGTTTTTGTATTCTTTGGATGCACCACCTCCAGGTGGGTGCCGCTGCTTTGAAAGTGATTTCCGAATAAACAAATTTAAAAATTAAAAAAAACATGCAACAGTAAACAATCATGATTTACAAGGAAATAATTTGTACCCATCAATGCATGTAATTGAATAGAAGGAGATTGAATAAACATAGCAAGTGTTACCTGCACTTTTATAAAATAATAAGTTTCCAGTTGAAAAGTCAGGAATACTACCAAATAGCACAGTTTTTGTGTGTGATTGTTATTTTTAACGTAAAGTTTGTCTCCTTTGTTTTAATGTGACATTGCTGTAACATTTAAATGATTACTTATAGTCTTAAGTTAATCATAAATAGTGTATACAAACATCATCTGTTGAACTAGTTTGTTGGTTTTAGTTATATTAAAATAATGCGTTTTCAGAAATATGTGAAAAAAATGTTCCTTATAATTTTGCTCTATCAAATTTGGAGGGAAATTTTGATGTTTTGTTGTTGAAAGTAACATTATTTTGTTTGTTCTGTCTTTCTATTTTATTTTTTATTGATGTAACATGAAACTGTAGAAATTGTTTAATTCAAATTAAGTGATTGTTCAAAATGCTCAGAACTGGAAATATTAAAAAATTCATTCAAAAATGTGTAGCAAAATAAACGTACCACAAAATTTGTAAAAAAGAATGACTATACCGGTACATTTTTTCTCCTGGCAAATATTGTGAAAAGTTATAGATTTTCATTCACTGTGTCCTAATTTTGAAATAATTTCTGACCAATTTGGTATTTTGACACTATCTGATCCGTCAAAATTTAGACTAGCTATTCCTTTTGCTGATATGTAGAGTGTGTAGCAAATTCACTTCCTGAATATTCTAGGGGGAAAATGTTAATTTTCCTTAAGTTCTGTTTCTACAAGTTTGCATATGTTTTATTTAAAATCTTTGTTTGATCACTGTTTTGTTTACTTGTATAATAAATGTTTATGTTTATAATATTTTTTTAAAGATAATTGCAAATACATAAGAACTATATGCAAGAGAGAAATTTATCATCAAATGTCGCCTCATATTTTGTCAGTGAATTACCATGAAGTTGAAAATAGGTTTATGTGGGGAAATTCTATGACCATTTCTAATTAACAATCAAGTTGTTTAAGGTCTTAGTTAACAATAAAAGCTTCATGGTATTAAAAAAGTTTTGCGCTTTTAGCTTTTAGAATTGCTGACGCAAAAGTAAAAATACTTGAATTGATTCCGTATGTCAGTACATGTAGGTCTATGAACATTTGATGAAGGAAACTCAAAAATCACGATTATATAAACAAATTGTTGAAAGTGTGCAAAGAGCACAAAAATTAAATGCACAACAATTATCACGTTTACAGTGCTTACTCAATATGCCTTATATAGTTGACCATTTTCAAAGGCGAAAATTTATTACGGTGGGGACAAAAAATAAATCATTTTGTGGTACAAATATTATGTGTAGTATAACCAGTAATAGGCCTAGTCACTGACATGCGTGCTTGAAAGCTGATATGTAGAATGCGTAGCAATGTATTAAAATGTTTAAAATTACCGTAATGTTTAAAATCATTGCATACTAGTACCTCATTTGTATATTATATCCATTTCGATTATTGTCATGATTCATATTGTTATTTTAAATTATATTTTGTATACATACGTATTGTTGTCAATTCAAAGTTTGTTTCCAGTACATACAGATCAGATACAGTGGAAATTTTAGTTGTTTGGAAAGTTGAATAGGCCCGTAAATAGGCCAAGTGTTCCAAAATGAATGTACATGTAACTGTTGAGAAATGAAACAATTTGGCAACTGAATACATGTACTATGGCCTGTATTCACCTGATTGGATTTCATTAATTTCTTTTAAAGAGGAAACCAATAAATGAAAGAGTGCAAGTTGTTACGTTCACTCCAAAAGAGTGCAAAAATTGCTTAGAAAAGAGTAAATTTCACTCAAAAAAGGTACAATTTCTCACTTTCAGGATTTACTGCATTATTAAAAATAATAAACATATACTGAACTAATTTTAAAAAGGTATCACTGCATGGTTCTTCAATTTACTCCTATCTGGGAAGGAAAAGAATGTAGACCCCCCCCCCCCATGGATTTATGCACACGCTTTCTTCAATATCATTTGGAAGAAGTCTGTTCAGAAGAATTCAAAACTGTATAATCAAGATTTCTCTTATTTGTTGATATGTAGATTTATTTCAAAATCAGGGGGAAAAGTTCAAACAAAATCACAAACTATACATTAAAAAGAAACAAACGAAAAGAGAAACAACAACATTCTTCTGACTAAACAAATTGACACAGAATGATGTTGAAGGACTTAAAACTGTCTTACTAAAAATAGTATGAGCCATAAAGTCAGTAGTGTTGCTCAATAATATTTTAATATTTTATGCAACTCACGAGCCAATGCAAGCATTATGATATAAAAAAATTGTGCCATTAACAACATAAAGGGTTCAACAAAAGAAAGTATACCACTTTGTTTATGTCATTTTGAGTAACTTTCAATTTGTTTTTGTCCAAACAGGCTAGATAGGCATTTAGATGAATCTTTTAGGCATAATTTGATACCAAATTTGTCCCCTAACAACAAAGATAAACCATAATTAGCACCATTTAAAGGAAAATATCCCATTTTCAAAAGTCGCATTTCCAATACACAGCACGAGAAGAATAGGCCAATTGTTAACACACACTGACATATGCCGTAATTATCCCGTACTGATCACCGCGCATATCCCTCAATGCGTGGGCTAATTCAAATGTAAACTGATGCATGGGTGAAGGATTTGAATGTAAAGGAATGTTATGGATGGGGAGAATATGGACAGATTAACCAAATCTTCTCGTGCTGTGTATTGGAAATGCGACTTTTGAAAATGGGATATTTTCCTTTAAATGGTGCTAATCATGGTTTATCTTTGTTGTTAGGGGGAAAATTTGGTATCAAATTATGCCTAAAAGATTTATCTAAATGCCTATTTAGCCTGTTTGGTCAAAAACAAATTGAAAGTTACTCAAAATGACATAAACAAAGTGGAATACTTTCTTTTGTTGAACCCTTTACTACATACTGATCTGTGCAAATCAGTAAATCACTGTGACCTTGCTGATCAATCACATGTAACCATCCTAGCAAGGATATTTGCTTTGAGGTAAAATACTATTTATAAATCCTAGCTAAATCCTAATGCCTATTATGCATAACCAAATGCCTGAACAAATACTTCTTTTGATATCATTTGCCTGCATATCTGGCCAATCTTTCCAGCTAAAAACTCTAAGTATAGAAGTCTTGGCTATGTCCAAATCAAAACTGCAATGTGTGTTAACAGATACAGACCGGGATTATCCCCTATACTCTTTTTGATTTCAAAAGGTAGTCTTTTATAATTAATGTTCAGGAAAAAGGACATTTTTTAAAACATTTTTTTTATCAAGCTTATGGATTTCCTGGGATACCATTTCTGAGTCACATCATTAATATTTTTTTGTACTTCAATCAATTTGTGAGGCATTTACAGTTCGAATAAGGGCTTCCGAATTTAGCAAGTTAAAAAATGAAACGACTATCAATGATGAAACACTGAAATGTCAAAAAATATCAACTTTATAATACTAATAGTGAAAACTGAAAAAAAGACAGTGGTATGAATTCGGTTTTAATATTATATAAGAAAGAGATAATACTGTACCAAGGACATATTCATTTATGAATACACAATATCAGCTCCTGATTTATTCAACCTGAAAATCTATAAGGACCTGTGTGTTTACACAAGTAAAATACAGTGTATAGGATTGATTGAAAGGTGCAATTATTGAGGAATTTATATGAGGTTTTACCCGAAGTGTATCTGCAATGTGTAGCTTTGAGTAGTCCTTGGTACCAAAAGCTAGGATTTTGTTACTTACTCAAGGCACAGTGTTGAAGGGAACCAATTTAATAACCTAACCATTTTCTTGACCAGACTTATTGCATAGTCTATTAAGCAATTGAGTCTCCTGTGGAGGTCAATAACTTCTTGTTCTATTCATCCATTTATTAAGTTTATTGATTCTTTTGTCATGTTTGTTTTATGCTGGGCATGCATGGATTAACATAGGCCTAATCCCAACTTATCTTTTCTGGCATTTCTGGAGCAATCAATAACTTTCTTTTATAAACATGATGCCTTCAAGATGAGATGGATGCTGATTACGCAACCTGCCACAGATTAGTTTTCAAGCATGGACTTATTTTATAGACTGATTAAGTCTGATTAAGTCTGTGTTTCAAGAGATGGTTCGCTTCCACCTTACACACTTGCCTGAGTAAGTACCAAATCCTAGATTTTGGTACCAAGGACAAGCTTTGAGGGAGTCTGAGGTGGCGTTTTTGTGGTTGAGTGTGGTGCGTTGACAATTGTACATGAACATCTTGCTTTTTGAAAGGACACTTTGGAAAGAGCATTTTATTTTACATAAAATATAAGACAATTTATCAAAAACTACACCATTTCATGAACGAAACTAGTGCAGTGCACATATTATCCTAGACATTGAACACGATTTGATAAATATCTATACCAACGAGCAATTAGAAGACGATGTACATTTCAACCGGTGGGGATTTCGAATTTGCCGCATCTTGATTTTGTTGGTGAGTACATGTATTCATTGTTTTATTCCCTAAATTGGCACATATTCCAAATTGTATTAAAAAGCAAGCCTAAAATGTCTTAAGCACGGCGAAGGGGAACACTGCTGCACGTGACTCCCAATCCATATATATATAGGATTTCCTGTAACTACTTCAAATAGTTATTAAAGCTAAACGCCATAAACAGATAACATTTAACATGTTTAAAAGCGCATGTATCTCTACCATTTATCACCAAAATGTTAATGAATTCATATGAACCGTCCTTCAAGCCTATAGTCTTCCTGGGAAACAAGGAATTACCTCTTAACCCATTGCATCATCAAAAGGCACATGAATATATTATTTTCAAGTCAGTTTCGGTGGTTTCGATCTTATCATTCGCCTCGTCCCGGTACGGGGATGAATCCTCGGTCTGGCCAAGTGCGAGTTTCTATGTTGCACTTTCCCCCATGATTGCTTCCTCCTCGCCTGATTAAATACAATCAGCCTGGAACATTGCCTCCGACGTGCGATGTATGTCTGTCCGCCACCCATCTTTATCTATATCTGTGCCCCCTTCACTTCCGTTTACGGACATCTAAACATTATTTCAAATACATTGCCTCTACGGCCACGCATGCGCATTCGTCCACCGCCAAGCACCCCCACCTCTACCCCGACACACACCTCATAACCAGGCCACCGCAGATTTCCACCCAACACCGCCGACATTGCTTATAACTTAATGGGCCCTTCACACGTATCCGTGTGAGCTGGGCGGCCCCTTACTGTCTTATAGAAAAACAACAGAGTCCAACACGGTGAACAATCAGCAAAAATTGTCAACGGCCGCATTATTTTTTTTTGTCACCGGCTTCATACCGTTCAAAACCCGGTCCTCATCGGCCTGGCACCGGGCTCATACGACCTCCTCACGGCCGGAACGCCGGGTATCGGCCGAACCGCTTTGATAACCAATGGCGGATCCAGGATTAAAATTTACGGGGGACTGACCAAGCTCGTTTTTCCATGAAAGATACATTGGTAACAAACAAATCGTAAAAGGTTGTCCACATTATGTTGGCAGATAGCACGAGAAAATTCAAAGCGGGGGATGGAGGGAGGGGGGTGGGGGAAGGACATATTTTCATCAAAACCGGCCCAAATAAACGCTTTACAGGGGGGGGGGGGGGGCGTTTTCAAAAAAGGTACATTGTAAATATATGCCCCATCCGCCACTGATAACGTCATCAAACCGCCCTTTATAGGCTGAGCGCTCAAGCTCCTTCACTCACATTCCGGGAATCTCTGTATTTGTCACATGTATCCGTCGTGTGAGCTGGCCGGCCCTTACCGTGTGAAAAATTGGTGCAGACGGCGGCACACGGTAAGGACACACGGTGGGCCGTTTCCAGTCTGAATACGTTGTCGGGGACATTGCCAGCCATCCGCGACCAGCAGAAAGTTTTTAGCGTTCTCAAAACTCCTGCATTACGCTACAAGGCCCGCTTAGCAGCGCTATAAATTGTTGCCATAAAAACCGGCAACAAATTTAAATATTCGCCTTCCATCAAAGCTGGTTGCTATAAATGACATAATTCTCGTGTGCAACCAACCGGCTGTATTGCAATGCCCATTGAGTAGTTTAAACGCTTGAGCATGGATGTAATTTGCAACATAATGGAAACTCACCCATGCAGTTAGCAAGAAGTACTGCTCGAATTTAAATATACAACCAGGTAATCCTCTCGAATTAATAGCGCTCCTAAGCTGGCAATTTATGTCATGTGAGTGAATAAAAGCAGCGGCGAACGGGGGGGGGGGGGGGGGGGAGGGGGGGGGGGAGAGCCCGGTTTGAGGACGGTATAAAGACGGCGCACCCACCCGTTTCGCGCCCGTTTGAAGGGCGGTGGTGGCAGGCGGCCATCTTACCGTCTAATAGAAAAATAACAATCCAAACAATCAGTAAAAAGTGTCAAAGGTCTCACCGGGTATAAAGAAGGCGCACCCGTTTCGCGCCCGTCCGCAGGGCGGTGGTGTGGTAGGCGGCCATCTTACCGTCTAATAGAAAAATAAAAATCCAAACAATCAGTAAAAAATGTCAAATGGTCATCGGGTCCATACCGTTATATACCGGGCCTATACCGGGTCCTTCACCGGCCTGGTACCGGGCTCACCGTCCTCATACATTTATACCTTACCTTTCTCACCGTGTGCATAACACCTCACCGGGTCCTCGGTCCATACCGTTCTACACCGGATCTGTACCGGGTTTTCATAGGCCTGGTACCGGGCTCACCGGCCTCATACAGTGTGCATAACACCTCCATACCGGGTCCTCACCGGTCGGAACGCCTGGGTACCGGCCGAAAGTTAAATAAATCAAGAGTTAAATGATAGATAAATGAATAAAAAGAAAACTGTGGAGCCTATATAATTTATACAAATTTACATAACAATGATGTTACATTAATCCACCATCAAGTTAAAAAAAAAAGAAAAAAAAAGGATAACAAGGAATATTTGGGAATCGAACCCGTTATTGCCGATTGCCAACGACATGGCCAACGTATGCACGCCACAGAGATCGACGAGTATAATTGTGATAGTTTTATTATTTAACCATATCCATTTATTTATAACGAACGGATTTTTATTTTGCCATTTTTGCCAAATGTATGTGTTTCTCTCGCGCAAAATGTGTTTGTAATGTGATTATACTCCTTATTTTTGAAAGAACGGTAAACAACATTGACATTTTCGAACACAAAAAATGGCGTCATTTATACAGTCAACAATCATTGCTCGACTGAACCATTATTCATGTTACGATCTGTCATACACAGCGAACATGCACCGGGGACATGGGTCAATGCGCTGTGTAATTCTACATTCCCGGCAGACACTCTGTTCAAAGGCACAAAAAGTGGACTTGTTAAAGCATTTTTTGGCAATTCTGAGGTGTGCAGATCGATTTTCTTCCTCGAATTGGTTAGAAAACCATCTATTTTAGAACATCTGAAATTTAAAATGAACTGCACACCTGGGAAAGTATGATGCCAAGGGCATATCTTTTGCGCATAAATCCAATACAAATATGACGTCATAACCATTGCTTCGGGACAAAATGGCGCGGTACCCCACCCCCTAGCTGTAAGGGATGTAATATATATGACAATAGCCTCATTCAAAACGTATTGGTGGTTGGAAAACGTACAGATAAACTAAACTTTGAAAACTAGGCCGAGTGCGATCACTATAAATACTTAGGGGTCCACATATCAAGAAAGTTGTCTGATCACATTCATGTCAATAAAGTTGTTAAGAAGGGCAATAGTTTGATCGCGTATATCAAATCGATCGTTGATAGTCACGATAATTTCAATAGGATTTTCATATTATGGTAACATTCTTTGGAAATCCTTAGCGCTTCCCTCTATTATGCAGGCTCAGTATGGACATGTGGTAGCAAGGCTGATATCAACAAAGTAGTGAACTTACAGCTACAAATGGCAAGATATATCTTGAAGGCACTCCGTAACACTCCGAGCGTAGCCCTGTATGGCTCGCCTCCCTTCAAGATGTTCATATAATTAAGTATCTTGCACGACTCTCTAATCTAGAGATGCACCGTTGGCCAAAACGTACAGAGCGTTTAAAGTGCCATTAGATGGCTACATAATTATCTTGACAAGTCGACATATTATCAACGTTATATTGAGATAGTCACATATTTTTTTTCACATTCTTGACTTCAACAGTTTTATTAGTCGTCATGATGATATAGACTATCTTGTCAAGTTGACTTTACAAAACATAGATGTCGTCATGGCGAGATAGGTTAACTTGAAGAGTCAACTTCACAAAAAGTAGATGTCGTCATGGTGAGATACAATATCTCGTCGAGTCGACTTCACAAAAAGTAAATGTCGTCATGGTGAGATAGATTATCTCATTAAGTCGAATTCACAAAAAGTAGATGTTGTCCATGGTAAGATAGATTATCTTGCCAAGTTAAATTAATAAAAAGTTAATGTCGTCATGGCAATATAGACTTTCTCGTCAAGTCGACTTCACAAAAAGTAGATGTCGTCATGGTGAGATAGATTATCTCGTCAAGTCGACTTCAAAAATCACGATATCGTCATGGTGAGATAGATTATCATGCCAAGTTGACTTCATTATCTCGTCGAGTCGACTTCACAAAAGTAGATGTTGTTATGGTGAGATAGATTTTCTTGCCAAGTTGACTTCATAAAAAAGTGAATGTCGTCATGGTGAGATAGATTATCTCGTCAAGTCGACTTCACAAAAAGTAGATGTCGTCATGGTGAGATAGATTATCTTGTCAAGTTGACTTCATAAAAAGTAAAATGTCGATTTGGCGAGATAATTTATCTTGTCATGTCAACATTCAATTTTTGATAAGTTCACTTGGCGGGATAATTTATCTTGCCATGTCAACATCCAACTTTGGCTAATTCGACTTGGCCAGATATATTATCTTATCATGTCGACATAACCGTGATTAAGTTGACATGACGAGATAATTTATCTTGATATCAAGTCGGATGGTAGCACACCTTCACTTTGCAATGTCAAAATGGCGAATGTCAAATTCACACGTGATGGTAGGCATGCTATATGACAAGTAATGCTATCTCGCCATGGCAATTTCGACTCTTTGTAAAGCTGACTTGGCAAGATAATATATCTCGACATGACGACATCTATTTTTATGAAGTTGACTTGACAAGATAGTTTATCTCGCCATGTCGACATGTCAAGGTTATGTATCTCGCCATGACTACATCTTCTTTTTGCCAAGTCGACTTGACAAGATAACCTATCTTGACATGACGACATCCACTTTTTGTGAAGTCAAGTTGACAAGTTAATTTATCTTACCATGACGACATCCGCATTTTGTGAAATCGTTTTGTCAAAACAATTTATCTTGCCATGACGACATGCTCTTTTTGTTAAGTTGACTTGACAAGAAAATGTATCGTCCAATGATGACCTCTCCTTGTAGGGAAGTCGACATGTCAAGATCACGTATCTCTTCATGACAACATCTACTTTTTGCAAAGCCGACTTGGAAAAATAACCTATCTTGAAATAACGACATCCACGTGTTGGGAAGTTGACTTGACGAGATAATTTATCTCACCATGACGACATCCACTTTTTATGAAATCAACATGTCCAGATACTTTATCTCACCATGATGACATCATCTTTCGCAGAAGTCAACTTGGCAAGATAATCTATCTCACCATGACGACATCTACTTTTTGTGAAGTCGACTTGACGAGATAATCTATCTCACCATGACGACATATACTTTTTGTGAAGTCGACTTGACGAGAAAGTCTATATTGCCATGACGACATTCACTTTTTATTAAGTCAACTTGGCAAGATAATCTATCTCACCATGACAACATCTACTTTTTGTGAAGTCGACTTGACGATAAAGTCTATATTGCCATGACGACATTCACTTTTTATGAAGTCAACTTGGCAAGATAATCTATCTCACCATGACAACATCTACTTTTTGTGAAGTCGACTTGACGAGATAATCTATCTCACCATGACGACTTTTACTTTTTGTGAAGTCGACTCGACGAGATATTGTATCTCACCATGACGACATCTACTTTTTGTGAAGTTGACTCTTCAAGTTAACTTATCTCGCCATGATGACATCTATGTTTTGTAAAGTCAACTTGACAAGATAGTCTATATCATCATGACGACTAATAAAACTGATTAAGTCAAGAATGTGAGAAAAAATATGTGACTATCTCAACATAACATTGATAATATGTCGACTTGTCAAGATAATTATGTAGCCATCTAATGGCACTTTAAACGCTCCGTAAAACGTATGTAAAACGCTCTAATGAATCTAAACTGCGACATGGACCATATCAGATACAAATGGTTGTCGTCGATTAGAGATACGCTTACAAGGTGCGAATACATTATTAAATGACGCCCCGACAAGTCCACGCTGGGTTAACACATTTAAGCGCATTAATCATAATAATAAGATTGTCTGTCAGTATGTAAGGAGTAACACTGTTAGGGAAAAATCGTCTCTCAAAGACTATTTGCAGTTTTAAAAAACCGTTCAATTGGAAGACTATCTTTAAGACAAAACTGATTTCTTATGTAGTCTTAAATTCAAAGCGCGATCAAACACGCTTCCATTGGAACATGGAATACGCAAATGGTCTTCAAATAATAAGGATGGTAAATTTATGCTTTGTAATGATGATTCAGTGGAAGACTTCGGACACTTCTTATTTACATGTAGATCACTGAATGAGATATGGGTCTCAAACTCGAAAATAACCTATGCACCGATGGTTTTAGTGATGTTTAGCTGGAATTTATTATCAGTAATCTGGACTCAAAATTGTATGTAATGCTCAGTTGAACAATTAATATCACCACGCCTTACAGACACACTAAAGATGCCCGTTCTGCATATGTTATACTTAACCTATTCTGCAAATCATACCTTAAACGTGCGTGGGCTGTTAGATGTAAGATTATGAACTCAAAGTGAGTATAGTGAGACTATTGTATACATGACTATTTTTATATATAATAATCATTAATATTTTTTGTCTTGTTTAGGCAAAAACAAAAAAAAGTTTCTCAAATGACATGACTGCAAATCTAATGCGGTCTGCGGATTTTTCCCTTCAATTTAGACCTGATCGTCATTTGTTTGGCCAAAAAGTTGGATTTTGCAAGATTTTTTTGAGAAAATTGAAAAAGAAAAAAAAAAGAGAAAAATAATGGGAAAAAAAATTGAAAAATAAATTGAAAGAAAGAAGAAAAAAATTGAAAAAAAAACCCACTAAAAAAAAAGCTAACGCGGGCGGTTTCGGGAATGCGCGCGGGTCATTTGAATTTTTTGTTTTGTTTTTTTTGGCCTTATTATTGTATGTTTATATAATGAACGCACCGTCGGGTAGACGAGTGCCACTGTTGTAAAAGTGTATGTTCAAATAACGAAATAAATAAATAAATAAAATATATAACTCGGTCCAATTTGGATTGTTCCATCACATTCGGCTTGGCTTCGCCTCGTGTAATGGACAAATCCAAAATTGACCTCATGACATGTATTTTTTGTGTTGTAGACCTAAATTAAACCTAACCAGAACAAGAGATAGTTTCACGGTGGACTAAATAAAGTCTATTTTTAGACTAAATAAAGTATATTTTTAATTCACAATCTAGTAATTCACAATCTAGTAATTTTTGACTATGTCATCGTAAAAAAAAAAAAGGAAACAAATAATTTTCAGCGCCACGTTCCGATGTTGTAAGATTAATGCTGCACATCTAGTCATTGCATCGTAGTAAAGCAGGGATTTTTTTTTTACACCTTATATTTATCAATATTGAAGTCTAATTTCCAGGTTCGTGAGAAAATTGATGCAATGTCTAGCATCCTTTCGAATTCGACCGGTTATCTGCTATGATAACTACATCATCAGCCCAAAAAAGACATCCTGTTTGCACATTTATGTACGAACCCCCACCCCTTCTTTTCCTTATGAACCTAGCTAATTAATTAAGCAGTTTGCATTCAGCTTTTACATTAATGTATGTAAATACAAATTAATGTAAATACAGAATAAATTGGTGAAAGTACACATCCCTGTTTCACACCTTCTTCCATTTCGAAAAAATCTGTAATAAGATCACCAAACTTAACATTAGATTGAACATTCATAATTGTCCACATACTGCCCCGAATACCTTCCATACAACTACAAGTGATGACAAACCGTCCCGCCAGACCGTATCAAAGGCTTTACTGAAATCCAGGAAGGCTGAAATATGTGGATTTGTTCTCAGCCAATCGCGTGGCTGCTATGCTTTTCAGGGAAAAATATGATCCTCGCATCTGTAGTTCGTCCTAAAGCCTACCTATATTTCCGAAACAAGTTGGTGGTCTTCAACAAAACATGAAATTGATTTAGATGTTATACGATTAAATACTTTAGAAACACATGACAGGCATGAAGTTAATGTGATGCCCCTGTAGCTATTAAAGGAGGTGTCCCGCAAGCATAAAAGTGTACATTATAATGTTAGAAACATAACTATCGAGCCCAACTTGTGTAATTATATAGAACAAAACACCACACTCATGACAAAAACAAATAAAAACCGCTATCTCTCAACACTTTTTAAAATTCGCGGCGATCAAAAGTCCCAGTGTCGATGGTGTCATAGTTATACAATGCACATGCGCAAATTTGAGCACCGATACCCATGACGTCATCGACACCGGGACTTTCGATCGCCGCGAATTTTAAAAATTGCATGTTGAGTGATGGCTGTTTTTATTCATTTTTGTGACTAGTATGGTGTTTTGTTCTATATAATTAAGTAATTCCGGCTTGATAATTATTTTTCTAACAAATAATGCTCAATGTTGTGCTTGCGGGACCCTTCCTTTAAGATTATTGATAGTTTTACTATTGCACAAACAAATGGCATGCACTATTTGTTTTATATATAATGATATCACACAATTAATTTTCAGCCATGTTAGTATAAAAACAATCATATGACTGAATTCAGGCCTATCATTATATAAAATATTAAGTTACATAAATTCTCCATATTGCTATAGTCTGAAATAATTCGGTTCACCGGTTCACATTAAACATGTCAAACATACAGAAAATGATTTTACAGTTAACATGATTAATGGTAATGTTTTGGTGTAGAAGTCCCACGTATGCAATTGATCTCACTGAATACAATGTCATGCTCAACAAAGGACTGAATCTCATAATCCTCATTTGCCTGGATGGGACCTCTACACCAAACCTCTACATAATAAATGTCAACAGTAAAACGTTGAACGGGTTATTTTGGGATTTCGTATCATTATATGATTTATATCCATTTTCAAAACCCATGAACCGATAAAGAAAATACGGAATCGCCATAATTTGTCCTGATGGTCTCCCCTTCAAATTCGTTGTGCAAGTCCGTATGGGTCCAACGACGAATCATTCTATATTTGATATTTTTAATTTTGGTTAGATTTCGTGAAATTGTTGTTGTTTTTTAGCCCGTTGCTTGGCAAGCGATACGCTTGGCACGCATAACGGCCTTATTACCGTTACTAAGCTGATACGCAGGTAAGGCCTGACCATACTCTACTACGCTCGAACGCTGAGCGCAAGCGTTGTCAACGCTACGCTTGTCACAAAATGTACCAACGCTCTGCCGCTCATCGGGAATCTACGCTGAACGCTAGCGTTGGTCAACGCTCGACCAAATCAGCAAATGCGTCAACTCTGTGGGCGGGGCCTATGGTGTTCTGGAGAACGGACGACCAATCTACCTCACAAAACGCCGTAATTTTTTTAATTTCTAGCACATCAAAGGCACTCAACATCGCAACAAACTTGCTTAAGCATACTGATTAAACATACCTTTAATTACACAATATCATTCCATCAGCAAAAATAGCCTGATTTGTCTGGGATTTTTCTTATTTCGGCTGTATTTTCATGAATGGGAGCTCAAGAAAAAATATGTGACGTCAAAAGTCCGGCAAAGTGTTCTGCTTGCTGATTGGTCCGTGGACAGCGGCAACGCTACAAAGTTGACCTGAATTCAATTTCAGCGTTGGCCCAAGCGTTCGCCGCTCTCACCCAAAAGCGTAGGCTGATCGAATTATCGGAAAACACTTTTCTGATCGAGCGTTGTTTTGGTTTTGTTGTTGGCACTAATGTGCATGTGTCAAAGCGCAAGCCTTGCAGCGTTGGTGGAGTATGGCCAGGCCTTCTTAAGGCCTGACCATAATCCACTACGCTCGAACGCTGAGCGCAAGCGTTGACAAAGCTCGCTTGTCACAAAATGAACCAACGCTCTGCCGCTCATCAGGAATCTACGCTGAACGCTAGCGTTGGTCAACGCTCGACCAAATCAACAAATGCGTCAACGCTGTGGGCGGGGCCTATGGTGTTCTGAGAACAGACGACCAAACTACCTCGCAAAACGCCGTAAATTTGTATTTTTAGCACATCACAGGCATCAACATCGTAACAAACTTGCTTAGGCCTACTGTTTACACATACCTTAACATCCACATTATCAATCCATCAGCAAAAATAGTTTGATTTGCCTGGGATTTGCTTATTTCGGCTGTATTTTCATGAGTGGGAGCTCAGGAAAAAATATGTGACGTCAGAAGTCCGGCAAAGTGTTCTGCTTGCTGATTGGTCCGTGGACAGCGGCAACGCTACAAAGTTGACCTGAATCCAACATCCGAGCGTTCGACGCTTTCACCCAAAGCGTATACATGTATTATAGGCTGATCGAATTATCGGAAAACGCTTTCCTGATCGAGCGTTGTTTTGGTTTTGGTATGGGCACTAATAGTAATACGCATGTGTCAGAGCGCAAGCGTTGCAGGGGGTACCGCGCCATTTTGCGATATTTTTTGAGAAAACGATCGTGGTTATCACGTGATACGTATCGTTGAAAAAATAATTTACTCTGTTTTATTAAACGAAATGCACTATGGGATTGTGTTATCAGCCGGATATCAAAGAGGTCGCAAACTTGCTTACAATTGTATTAGCCTAGCTATAACAAGCTAAAAGCGACATCTCTGAATGTAAATGTATAAACAAAGTGTGCAAAGGAGAAATTGTTGGGCACGCTGGTAAAATGGTTTTACAGCAACTTTTGCTATCATTATCAAACTGAACAAGTTAAATCACTTATTTATCTAGCAATAATATAATAATTGTTTACGTAAATAAATAAAAAGAAAACAATAAACACATGTGCGGCCTTTATAATTGATAAAATTTGGCATAACAATGATGTTACATTAATTCACCATCAAGTTTAAAAATAGAAAAATAAAAGGATAACAAGGAATATTCGGGAATCGAACCCGTGATTGCCGATTGCCAACGACATGGCCCATGTATGCACGCCACAGAGATCGACGAGTATAATTGTGATAGTTTTATTATTTAACCATATCCATTTATTTATAACGAACGGATTTTTATTGTGCCATTTTTGCCAAATGTGTGTGTTTCTCTCGCACAAATATGTGTTTGTAATGTGATTATATTCCTTATTTTTGAAAGAACGGTAAAAAACGTTGACATTTTCGAACACAAAAAAATTGCGTCATTTATACGGTCCACAATCATTTCTCGATAAGCTTCATGACTGAACAATGTATCGTGACGTGTCGTGTTGCATTATTCATGTTACGATCTGTTATACATAGCGAACATGCACCGGGGTCATGGGTTAATGCCCTGTGTAAAGCATTTTTTTGCAATTCTGAGGTGTGCAGATCGATTTTCTTTCTCGAATTGTTTAGAAACCCATCCATTTTAGAACATCTGAAGTTTAAAATGAACTGCACACCTTGGAAAGTATGATGCGAAGGGCATATCTTTTGCACGTAAATCCAATACAAGAGTTCTGAAAATCGACAAAAATATGACGTCATAACCATTGCTTCGGGACAAAATGGCGCGGTACCCCTCCCCCACCCCTGGGCTTGCTGTTACAGGATATATTATAAAGCGTCCTTGCTGTAAACAAAAGATTTCGAGTAACGCAGTGTCTAACAAATTACGCGGTATATGCAACTTACTAAATACGCGAGCGTTCGACGCACCGCGGTCATGAGATGCCGGGCTTGGTTTAGCTTAGAACTGCGTATGACGGAAATGTCTAAAGGGGATAGGGGAGGAATCGTATGGGGAAAAAAACTATGAAGAAAATATTTTTTAAAGAAATATTCTCGTGGTGCTATCATACCCTATTATTGATTACGTACAGTGCTGGAACTTCAGATTTCCTCTTTCAACCAGACAGCCGGGTGTATAATTGAAAGAGAGAGATTTGGAATTGAGAGAAAGGTGTAGAATTGAGAGAAATGCGTAGAATTGAGAGAAAGGTGTAGAATTGAGAGAACGGTGAAGAATTGAGAGAGAAAGATATAGAATTGAGAGAAATGTGTAGAATTGAGAAAAAGGTGTATAATTCGATGTGAAGAATTGAGAGAAATGTATGCACATTCGAGAGAAGTGTAGAATTTCAGAGAAACGTGTAGAATTGAGAGAAATGTGTAGAATTGAGAGACAGGAGTAGAATTGAGAGAAATGTGTAGAATTGAGAGAAATGTGTAAAATTGAGAGAAATGTGTAGAATTGAGAGACATGTGTAGGATTTAGTAAAATGTAGAAATGTATGGTAATTGAGAAAATGGAGTAGAATTTCAGAGAAAGGTGTAGAATTGAAAGAGAGAGATTTGGAATTGAGAGAAAGGTGTAGAATTGAGAGAAATGCGTAGAATTGAGAGAAATGTGTAGAATTGAGAGCAATGTGTATGATTTTACGAGTGTAAAATGGTATGATTTAGTAAAATGTGTAGAATTGAGTGACCGATGTAGAAAAAATGTATGGTAATTAAGAAAAGGGTGTAGAATTTCAGAGAAAGGTGTATAATTGAGAGAGAGATTTTGAATTGATAGAAAGGTGTAGAATTGATTGACAGGTGTAGAATTGAGGGAAAAGTGTTGAATTGAGAGAACGGTGTAGAATTGAGAGAAAGGTGTAGAATTGAGAGAAATGTGTATGATTTAGTAAAATGTGTATGATGTAGTAAAATGTGTATGATTTAGTAAAATGTGTAGAATTGAGGATACATGTAGTAGAAATGTACGGCAATTGAGAAAATGGTGTAGAATTTCAGATACAGGTGTATAATTGAGCACGTGCAAGTGAGCACGTGTGGCCTAGCGGAATCAGCGCTAAATTCATAATCATAAGTTTGCGAGCCCCGCTAGGATCAACGTGTTTATATCTTTGGGCAAGGTATTTAGTCTCAATTGCCTCGTCCACCCAAGCGACAATTGGGTAGCTGCTATCATCTAAAAGTGCGCCTAGCCGGCTGCCAGATAGATGATATAATTGGCAGCGATAATAATTAGCCAATGTAAAGCGCTTTAAGACGGTGTTCCACACGGTGTAAAGCGCTATATAAAAACCGATTATTATTATTATTATTATTAATTGAGAGAAATGTGTAGAAATGAGAGAAATGTGTAGACATGAGAGAAATGTGTAGAATAGAGAGAAATGTGTAGAATGGATAGAAATGTGTAGAATTGAGAGAAATGTGTAGAATAGAGAGAAATATGTAGAATTGAGAGAAAGGTGTAGAATTGAGAGTAGAATTGAGAGAAAGGTGGTAATTGAGAGAGAGATTTGGAATTGAGGGACAAGTGTAGAATTGAGAGAAATATGTAGGATTTAGTGAAATGTGTAGGATTTAGTAAAATGTGTAGAATTGAGACACAGATGTAGTAGAAATGTATGGTAATTGAAATAATTGTGTACAATTTCAGATAAATGTGTAGAATTGAGATAAATGTGTAGAATTGAGATAAATGTGTAGAATTGAGAGAAATGTGTAGAATTGAGAGAAATGTGTAGAATTGAGAGAAATGTCTAGAATTGAGAGAAATGTGTAGAATTGAGAGAAATGTGTAGAATTGAGAGAAATGTGTAGAATTGAGAGAAATATGTAGAATTGAGAGAAATGTGTAGAATTGAGAGAAATATGTAGAATTGAGAGAAATGTGTAGGATTTAGTAAAATGTGTAGAATAGAGAGGCAGATGTAGTAGAAATGTATGGTAATTGAGAAATTGGAGTAGAATTTCAGAGAAAGGTGTAGAATTGAAAGAGAGAGAGATTTGGAATTGAGAAAAAGGTGTAGAATTGAGGGAAAGGTATAGAATTGAGAGAAAGGTGTTGAATTGAGAGAAAGGAGTAGAATTGAGAGGTAAAATTAAGAGAAGGATGTAGACATTTGAGAGAAAGGTGTATAATTGAGGGCGAGAAGTATAATTAAGGGAAAGTTGTAGAATTGAGAAAAAAGGCTAAGAATTGAGAAAAAGGTGTAGAATTGAGAGAAAGGTGTAGGATTGAGAGAAAGATGTAGAATTGAGAGAAAAGTGTAGAATTGAGAGAAAGGTGTAGAATTGAGAGAAAGGTGTAGAAATGTATGCTAATCCGAGAGAAAGGCGTAAAATTTCAGAGAAAGGTGTAAAATTTCAGAGAAAGGTGTAGATTTGAAAGAAACATGTAGAATTGAGGGAAAGATGTAGAATTGAGAGAAAGGTTTGGAATTGAGACTGAGAGAAAGGTGTATAATTGAGAGAAAGATTTAGAATTGAGAGAAATGTGAAATAGGTAGACATTTGAGCGAAAGGTGTATACTTGAGGGAAAGATACATAATTGAGTAAAAGATGTAGAATTAAGAAACATGTGTAGAATTGAGGGAAATGTGTAGATTTGAGAGAATGGTGTAGAATTGAGAGAAAGGTGTAGAAATGTTTTCAAATTCGAGCGAAAGGTGTAGAATTTCAGAGAAAGGTGTAGAATTTCAGAGAAAGGTGTAGAATTTCAGAGAAAGGTGTAGAATTTCAGAGAAAGGTGTAGAATTGAGAGAAAGATGTAGAATTGTGAGAAAGATGTGGAATTGAGAGAAAGATGTAGAATTGAGAGAAAGGTGTATAATTCAGAAAAGGTGTAGAATTGAGAGAAAGATATAGATATGTATGCAAACTTGAGAGAAAGGTGTAAAATTGAGCGAAAGATGTAGAATTGAGGGAAAGATGTAGAATTGGAAGTTGTAGAATTGAGGGAAAGGTGTTTAATTCAAAAAAGGTGTAGAATTGAGAGAAAGATGTAGATATGTATGCAAATTCAAGAGAAAGGTGTAGAATTTTAGAGAAAGGTGTATAATTTCAGAGAAAGGTGTATCATTTCAGAGAAAGGTGTAGAATTGAGAGAAAGGTGTAGAATTGAGGGAAAGATGTGGAATTGAGAGAAAGATGTAGAATTGAGAGAAAGGTGTATAATTCAGAAAAGGTGTAGAATTGAGAGAAAGATATAGATATGTATGCAAACTTGAGAGAAAGGTGTAAAATTGAGCGAAAGATGTAGAATTGAGGGAAATATGTATAATTGAGAGAAAGGTGTAGAATTGAAAGTTGCAGACTTGGGAGAAAGGTGTATAATTCAGAAGAGGTGAAGAATTGAGAGAAAGATGTAGAAATGTGTGCAAATTCGAGAGAAAGATCTAGAATCGAGAGAAAGATCTAGAATTGAGAGAAATGTGTAGAATTGAGAGAAAAATGTAGAATTTAGAGAAATGTGTAAAATTTAAGGAAAGGTATGTAATTTAGAGAAAGATGGAGAATAGAGTGAAAGGTGTAGAATTAAGAGAAATGTGTGATATTAAGAGAAAAGTGTAGAATTGAGAGAAATGTGTAGAATTAAGAGAAATGTGTAGAATTAAGAGAAATGTGTAGAATTGAGAGAAATGTGTAGAAGAGAGAAATATGTAGAATTGAGAGAAATGTGTAGGATTTAGTAAAATGTGTAGGATTGAGACACAGATGTAGTAGAAATGTATGGTAATTGAAAAAATGGTGTACAATTTCAGATAAATGTGTAGAATTGAGATAAATGTGTAGAATTTAGATAAATGTGTAGAATTGAGAGAAATGTGTAGAATTGAGAGAGAGAAATATGTAGAATTGAGAGAAATGTGTATGATTTAGTAAAATGTGTAGAATTGAGAGGCAGATGTAGTAGAAATGTATGGTAATTGAGAAAATGGAGTAGAATTTCAGAGAAAGGTGTAGAATTGATGGAGAGAGAGATTTGGAATTGAGAGAAAGGTGTCGAATTGAGAGAAAGGTACAGAATTGAGAGAAAGGTGTTGAATTGAGAGAAAGGAGTAGAATTGAGAGGTAAAATTAAGAGAAGGATGTAGACATTTGAGAGAAAGGTGTATAATTGAGGGCGAGAAGTATAATTAAGGGAAAGTTGTAGAATTGAGAAAAAAGGTTAAGAATTGAGAAAAAGGTGTAGAATTGAGAGAAAGGTGTAGGATTGAGAGAAATATGTAGAATTGAGAGAAAAGTGTAGAATTGAGAGAAAGGTGTAGAATTGAGAGAAAGGTGTAGAAATGTATGCTAATCCGAGAGAAAGGCATACAATTTCAGAGAAAGGTGTAACATTTCAGAGAAAGGTGTAGAATTGAAAGAAAGATGTAGAATTGAGGGAAAGATGTAAAATTGAGAGAAAGGTGAGGAATTGAGAAAAAGGTTTGGAATTGAGACAGAGAGAAAGGTGTTTAATTGAGAGAAAGATTTAGAATTGAGAGAAATGTGCACAATTGAGAGAAATAGGTAGACATTTGAGCGAAAGGTGTATACTTGAGGGAAAGATACATAATTGAGTAAAAGATGTAGAATTAAGAAACATGTGTAGAATTGAGGGAAATGTGTAGATTTGAGAGAATGGTGTAGAATTTCAGAGAAAGTTGTAGAATTTCAGAGAAAGGTGTAGAATTTCAGAGAAAGGTGTAGAATTGAGAGAAAGATGTAGAATTGTGAGAAAGATGTAGAATTGAGAGAAAGGTGTAGAATTGAGAGAAAGGTGTATAATTCAGAAAAGGTGTAGAATTGAGAGAAAGATATAGATATGCATGCAAACATGAGAGAAAGGTGTAAAATTGAGCGAAAGATGTAGAATTGTGGGAAATATGTATAATTGAGAGAAAGGTGTAGAATTGAAAGTTGCAGACTTAGGAGAAAGGTGTATAATTTAGAAAAGGTGAAAAATTGAGAGAAAGATGTAGAAATGTGTGCAAATTCGAGAGAAAGATCTAGAATTGAGAGAAAGATCTAGAATTGAGAGAAAGGTGTAGAATTGAGAGAAAGATGTAGAATTGAGAGAGAGATGTAGAATTGAGAGAAAGTTGCAGAATTGAGAGAAAAATGTAGAATTTAGAGGAATGTGTAAAATTTAGGGAAAGGTGTGTAATTTGGAGAAAGATGGAGAATAGAGTGAAAGGTGTAGAATTCAGAAAAGGTGTATAAAAAGATGTAGAAATGTATGCAAATTCGAGAGAAAGGTGTAAAATTTCAGAGAAAGGTGTAGACATTTAGAGAAAGGTTTAGAGTTGTGAGAAAGGTGTAGCTAGAATTGAGATAAAGATTTGAATTAATTGTAAACCTTTCATCAACTTCAGGTTCTGTATTATACCTTTCGTCAGATTCTCAACCATCGGATCAAACGGCTGCCCATGGTGAATCGTTTGGTTCGCGTTGCACAGTCTTACACTAGGCGATCAATTGTATTTAGGTATTAAAAAGATTGCGTTGCTAAATTGAATTTTAATTGCTTTGAATAATATTAATAATAATCACTTTGAATGACCTCTCTTCCCTTAGGTGTCTGATCCCGTGAAACGAAACCAACAAAGCATTCTACAGAAATTGTACAAATAGACTATGGGCCGTGAGGTCAAAATGTGCTTAGTTATTGATTTTTGTAGTCCCCCTCTGGGCAGAACATGAAATTATTACCAAAAGGTGGCAAATATATCCCTTAACATAAATTCACCTGATCCCACGTTCGTAGGTTGTACGTTATGACCCTAGACCTCGATTTAGGGTCAAAGGTCACATGTGTTTCAATGGGAAGTCAAAAACTAAATTTAACATGGTAAAAATGAGCTATTGACTATATAAAGTATATTTTGTTGTTGGGATAAGTGTTTTAAACAAAAAAGTCAATCACAACTTTGATCGTAGATCAATAGTTTTTGAACTGTGACCTTTTGAAAAAGACAAGTTGGCCAAAATAGACCATTTTGGTCATATTTTCGCAAAATTGGCACAAAAATGACATGTTATCATCATTAAAAAAATATGTTGACTCATTATGAATTGATAAACCATGTTATAATGTTGGTATATAGATGTACATTACATTACAACACATTTCAAAAGTCAATGGTGTCCGCATGCCATGGCAAACAGCTTTAATATCCTTCAAATTCATCGAAAATGGGTAAAATCCGAGTCAAATTTAAAGGATTTGAAGGATCTAAATCGAGGTCTAGGGTCATAATGTGCAACCTACGAACGTGGGATCAGGTGAATTTGTGTTTCGGGATATATTTGCCACCTTATGGTTATTCTTTCATGTTCTCCCCAGAGGGGGACTACAAGAGTGAAAGATACAGACAACCGTCCCATAGTCTAAAATGATTAGTGAGATCCTCTGAAAGACTCTCATTTAACAATATCGTAAGTCTTCTGTTTCAATGCAATGTCAACCCAGTGCACTATCAGTGCACAGTCATTTGAAGTGATTGAAGTATTATACATGTGCTGTTTTGGTCAAGGACTCATCTTTAAAATTAAACCATGGGCGTACTTCCATGTCTTAACGGATTATTACAATTCTTTGTCACTTAATTCAGATCTTATTAAACGGCTGTCCACACAAAATGGCCACAAAGGCCGATTACGAGGAGGAAGCGTGTCAACCTCTGCTATCAGACGACCGTCAGACCGAACAATCTAAGGCCAAAAACAGGTGGATAACGGTAGAGCCTATTCTGCTTCTGAGTTTCATTGGAAGTGGCACAATCGAAACGATCCGTTCCGAGTATCTGCAACATCGTATAGGCATCGACAAGTACAATTACACCGTCTACGGCAACGATTCTTCGACGACTTGTGTCACCAATTCCAGCGACCCAGACTATATAACACAACAGGACATTCAGCAAGATGTCTCTCGCTGGATTCTCTATCTGAGCATCACTGGTAACCTACCATTGCTGTTCTCATCGATAATATTAGGCTCGTTGAGTGATATGACAGGACGGAAAATCGCTCTGGCAATTCCTCTCGTTGGGATGATGCTGCAAACTGTCGTCTATTTGGTCGTCATATCTTTGCATCTGCCACTACTGTTATTACTCATCGGCGAATTTATCGGCGGCGTGACGGGCAGGGAACCCTTGCTTTTGGTAGCCTCACTAGCGTATGTTGCCGACATTTCCACAAAGGAGCAGAGGACCTTCCGAGTGGTGATAGTTGAAACAGTTATTGTGTTATCTATTGGAGGGGCGCAAGTTGCCATGGGTTACTTTATTGACGCTAAAGGATTCGTACCTCCGTTTTATCTGAATTTAGCATGTTATACCACGGCAATTGCCTACACAGCGTGTCCTGGAATACTTTATGAGAGTGTCGCGCCGCGAAGAAAAGTCACGAACCCGTCTACTCGATCTCGTTTAAACGAAGTACTTCACGGTGTGATAGACTTATTCATGTATAATGTGAACGGCCGTCGGTGGCGCTTGATACTGATATGCATGATATTTTGCAGTCGCCAATTGATAAAATATGGGTATAATTCGGTGATTACGCTTTTTGTTATTGGTCAACCTCTTTGTTGGTCTTCCATTTTGGTTGGCATTTACATGGTTATCTCACTTATTCTAAGTGCAATTGGTAAGTATTAAGATTTATCTCATGCAAGGGCGTCATCCCGTTTTCAAAAGTGGGGGGGGGGGGGGGGGGGGGGCACGAGTTTCGGCTCATGGGTGTTTGTAAAGCGATTACCAATCGGCGCGAATTGCTATGCGATGCCAATGGGAGTGTGAGGGGGATGTGCCCCCCAACCCCCCTAGAATTGAGAAAAATATGCGATGAAATTGGTGCAATTTGGTGCATAAATTTTAACCAAATTTATAACGAATATGCATAGGCGTGCGCAGGATTGTTTTACCCGGGGGGGGGGGGGGGCTTAAAGATTGATCAAAGTGGTGCGAAGCATCGCTATCCGCGGTAACGCGGACAAGGGGAGTCTGAGGGGGATGTGGTGCCCTCGGAAATGGATTTTTTTTTTTAATTTTCGAACCCATTTGGTGCGATTTGGTGTGTACTTTTGCCCAATATTGTATAGATGAGGTGACATTTGTTGACATTTAGGACGCCCTCTGTTGGTTCGAGGCAAAACACACCGGGCAAGAGTTCTTATAGTTTACATAGGCCAGATCAGGTTTTCTAACTAGATTGTGGTGTCACAGCAAATTGTTATCAAAACTGTCTCGCATTTCACAAAAAACCCTAAAACTAAATGAGTTTTACAATTCATTAGAAAGAAATTTCATGTTGTCTTCATTAACTTTACTGTATATTCTGCCTGTAGGGAAACAACAGAGGGTGTCCCATTTGTAAATACATGACATCATAGGTCACCTCATCTATTGAAAAAGCCTTTACTTCATTTCCGAACAATATTGGCTTATTATCGATATCATTCAAAATTGGATGTTTACCCCCTTCAATTTTGCAAAAGCAATCAACAAGTGATCACGATGCTCGGTGCGAGGCGAGCGTGGCGAAAATAAAACGGGTTAGCGTTTGTCGGGTCTTCCGGGGTCAAAGGTCGTCTAGGGGTCGAATTTTCAAAGTTTGTCCGATAGGGCTTAAACTCGGTGACGGGAAGCCCGGATGCGAGTCGAGCGTGGAAAAAATAAAACGGCTTTGCTTTTCTTGGGTCGTCAGGGGTCAAAGGTCGTCTAAGGGTCGAATTTTTAAAGTTTGTCCGATCGGGCTTAAACTCGGGGACGGGAAGCCCGAATGCGAGTCGAGCGTGGAAAGAATAAAACGCCTTTGCTTTTCTTGGGTCGTCCGGGGTCAAAGGTCATCTAGGGGTCGCATTTTTAAAGTTTGTCCGATCGGGCTTAAACTCGGTGATGAGAAACTCGGTGATCTGTTTGTTCGGTCCCCGCAAGAGCAAGTTCGCATTCGCTAGAGCATACGAGGTCAAAGGTCATCTAGGGGTCAACTTTTTGAAGTTGGTCGGATTGTGCTTAAACTCGGTGATCACAATGCTCGATGCGAGGCGAGCGTGGCAAAAATAAAACGGGTTAGCGTTTGTCGGGTCTTCCGGGGTCAAAGGTCGTCTAGGGGTCGAATTTTCAAAGTTTGTCCGATCGGCCGGGCTTAAACTCGGTGACGGGAAGCCCGAATACGAGTCGAGCGTGGAAAAAATAAAACGGCTTTGCTTTTCGTGGGTCGTCCGGGGTCAAAGGTCGTCTAAGGGTCGAATTTTCAAAGTTTGTCTGATCGGGCTTCATGCATGCATTCTACAAACCACCAAACCCGAGAACCGGCAAACCCGGGTGACCGCCTAACCCGAGAACCGGCAAACCCAGGTGACCGCCTAGTACTAAAATAACAGAGCGCGAAATTTGTTGTACTAATTTGACTGTCATAATTCCATAAGGTGGGGCGAAGCAAGGATCCAGCCTCGTTTATTTGCCGATAGGCCGCGATTTGTCAAGTGGTCTGGCCCCTTTGGTTACACCACTGGGTAGTTTTGAAAAATGGCATACCGTATTCGGTCATGACGAGTGAAACACTAATAATTGATTTTGATTACAATTATTCCTTACAAAATATGATTTATCATAACAAAATCAAAACACAACAATCTGATAAAAACTAAAAAGGATGGTACAAAATAGTTAGAGGTTAAATACTGCGTACTGGCTGTGTTGAGGTCATTGTTGAAAATCAAAACAAATGGTTTTAGGCCCAAGGAAATTCCGCGGGCCTGAAACCGTTTGTTTTGATTTTCAACAATAACCGAAAATCAGCCGGTACAAAGTATTTAACCTCATTCATTATCAAATATTTTTATATAATTGGATACAAATTCTCCTTTTAGAACTCATTTTAAGGAGATTCTGAGAGGGATTATATTTAACATTAGTAAACAATATGCTCTTCCCTGTGGCGATAATGATTCAAACCATTCGATTCCCGGGGAATCCCCATCCCAACCCCCAAATAAGGTTATATGAATATGAATGAGATGTGTCACTTACGAAATAAGCCAATCAACGACTGTTGTCAAGGGAGAAGCCGTCGTAAACAGATTCAGGGGCCCAAGTAAGTGTTACCTGCCTCTACGGTTATTCAGCAAGGGCGAAAAATGACCACACTGTTGTTATGTTGTGAATGAATTTTTAACATGTTTAAAATTAAAGCTTCTGTAATCGTATTTATTCTTCATCAAAAAACCTAGATAAAAAAGATGCTGTAAGTGTAACTACTTTGACCACGGCCTAGGCTTTTTCAAGCTAAATGCTTAGCTAGTAGTATCAAAGTATGGTTGTAATAATATAATAGCTCATTCAAAATGGCACACATGCATTCATGAACTCGGAAGTTGAGAGAAGCCAGATGTCAAACTACTTTCTGTAACCTGTCGGTAACAAAAACCAGGGATGGAAATATAAGAGAATATAAATTGGAATATTATACTCTCCGACGGTCAGTTTTGGTTGACAAAGCCTTTTCTTCACCAGGTAAGTTAAAATGCTTGACCAGGCTAGGCTAGTCCTAGCGAAACATATTTCTAAACTAAAGCAGTAAATAAAAGGCATTCGATTTCTAAAACGTGATGATAGGTTTAGGCTTAAATTAAATCTAACTTTCCGAATCGTAAACTCTGATCGTAAACTGGTCTCGACCTGATTCGGTAATGATAGGGATTGCCTAACACGTAGTCCGTTAGGCGTTAATTCTTGTCACTGTCAGTGCAGTGCATGCATCAACACGTATCCCTGATCCGTGCAAATCATGGCGTGTCATTGACTTGCTTCTTGTAATCTTGTTAGCATTTAATATTTTCGGACTTTTTCCTTCTACTTTTTTCTTCTAGTTACGTCGCTATTTATTGTACCGTAGGCCTAGTCATAGTAAGGACTCAGCCGGGCAAATCGTCTGCACTCCAGATTAATTTAAAGTTATGGACGATGGTAGGCCTATTCATGGACTGATTGAATTGATTATATAAATAAGCTTTTACTAATACAATTCTGAATTGACAGCTTAAACTGACCGCCTTTCGTCAGAATATGTGAATAGGCTTAAGTTTATTTTATATCTGCAAGTTTTGATAAACGCAGGGGCACAAAATCAGCGTAGAATCAGCACCAAGAAGCGTACGATACCATGAGAACTTGAATTTAGCCTAGGAATTCTCCGGGGAATGCTCTTTTGAATAAGCTTTTTAAATTATGTTTTCGGACAAAATCGGAACATGGGAAATCTTCAGTAAACATTTAGCCATTTTGGCACTGTAACACCACCATATAAATATGATAAATACAATACAAGGTACAGCAAATGTTAGGTCTATGCTGTTTCTGTCACTGTAAGATTTCATAATTTTATATTTTATCGCCATTCAAAATCTGCTCAGTAAAAGTAAAAATTGTAGTTACAAAATAAACAGGTTCAGGGCCAGCGATGTGCGCGATGTTTGCTGCGCTTTAATTGATGTACGCTTGTGACAAATAAGGTTCGCGCCGCGGTCATCTGTTGTGTTTCAAATACCTGCGTCCGCGTACAGTATTTGCGATTGTGAGACATTTCATTGGGCCACATCTGACATACATATTCATGAGGTAATGAATATGCAATGGATCATAATCGTCACACTCAATCATCAACCAATCATTGGTTGACGCATGACTGACTACCCGTAGAGAGTAAAAGATAACCCTAAGCAAGTCAGCAAATATAGGTATTCAATGATAATATGAACTTACCCGACACAAACGCACGTGTTTTGATTATTCTACTGAGGCAGCTGCCTGCAGATTGTGAACCCATAATATGACCCGGGTCAACTGTTTATAGGTCAATAAATGCGTATGTGTTGTTTTGAGAGAAATTAGACAAATCAATGCACGCGCGCTGATGTTGATGTGTGAATAATGGCACGACCCCGAAGAGGGAGTGCTATATGCGTGAGCATATCAACATTTGCGCAAGTGCATTGATTTTTCAATTTTTTTCGAGAAACAAAGATACACATCAACACATGTATTGACTTAATTCATACACGACAATTACAAATCAAAATTCCCAATTTGAGCATAATTTTTGATCGAATGTATGTAAAAACGAATAAAAACATGTTAACATTTTGCTAACACCCGCAGTGAAAATCGGTGAACCCATGATTCCTGAACAACGAATCAAAACAAAGCGAGTGGTGCGCGCAGTGAACGGCGCACACGCGGAGTGCATTAGACACTTTCAATGCGCTCCGCGTAATTTAGTTTCTTGCTTTCTGATTGGTTCAAAACCACTAAGAGTGTATGAATATCAGTTAGCCTATAACATTAGAACGTTTGTCAACAATGGTCCCATAAGTAAATTAAGTTAGTCATTTTGTTAGTAGACGTAGTTGTGTCGTTCGGACAGATGCTCGTCCGAATTTCACTTAGCTACTTATGAACATGAAAGTGCTAGACTTGGAAGCTGGTCAGCCCTCTGATCAAAGTCAGATTCAAACTTGCCGCTCGACTGTAGGCCTATTACTCAACGCGCTTGTTTCTTGCAATGCAAGCGCCGGCCTGATCACAGTAGAGTGTGACTGGGGTTTACGCTATAGCGAATAAGGGCGTGTTTACATTATGATTTACGCCATGATTTCAGCTACAATCCTGGAAAAATGTCTTGGAACAACTACTTGTTAACAACGGAAAACTAGCACCACCTTTCCTCCCCCGTGCAATGTTGAGAAATTTCAATGTATTTGGCAGTTGCAGTCAGCTGCCAACGTTGAGTGAGTCTATCGTTGACGACGCGATTTTGTTTTCCCTTGGAAAGGGGATGTCGATCTCGTGCAATTTATATGGCAACGAAAAATGTCAGCCTTAGGCCTATACAATGCCAACAAAATACACATTTAAATTAGATTTAGCGTCATGTGACTGAGTGGATCTTCATGAAGGGGGAATAATAACATATTACTCAATTATTTGAAATCGTAAAGTCATGTTTGAAGGCACGTTTCTGCTTGGAAATGCTATTTTTAGCCGTATATAATTACTGTACATTCTGGAAAAGAGGCTTACCAAAGTTCGTGTTCTTTACCCACTTATAGAAGAAAATAAACAGTATAGCCTTGTATTGTAAAGATCAATGGTATATGATAGATATTGAACCGAGATGGCGCAGCCATCGAGGTCAATATCTCATATATGATACGGTATAGAGAAGGACTGTACTGTTGCTGTCACTTATGTGTTATGGCTTTGACCAGTCACAATTACATTTGTTTTGAAAGAGGTGATTAAAAATGCAAAGGCAACCTTTTAGCTGTCACATAAGTTGTATGGCTTTACCAGTGTTTTATTTTGAAAAAAACTCCATTTGTAATGTTTATATACCTGTCACATGTTTTTCTCGCGAAGTGAGTTTGTTACTACTTGTACAAACCTGTACTGGTACAAGTTCAGCACGCTCGTTGCAGAGATCAACTTATTTTCTGGCAAGGTCACATCATTTGATATATTGCATTTGGTTCTCTAGGTATAGTGTTAAAATAATGCCACCTAAACCGTCAAGTACCCTTGGTTTCATTTGTTCACACTTTCACCCATACAAGTCAACAAATAACCCTGTCAACCAATCATAACAGCTGATTATAACTATTTCCAATTATCCATACGCAACCTTTTCACAATTTTGCAGATATACTCATAACATGCAAGAACCACATCACCGTGTTTGTGCACTTATAATATAGTCAGTCCAAATATGTGGGGTCAAAGCCCGGGTCAAAGAGCCTTCAAGATATTGACCTGCAATGGTGTTAATGGCATATTGTATTGCTTTGCTGACAGAAACATGTTTGGAGCTAACTTAACTTAACTTAAAATTGGCATATATCATACTGGCCTTGCTATGTAAGGTTTGAATAGGTTTCAGTTGTATTATAACTTGCCTAATTTGAAATCTTTTAATAGTTAGTAAAAAGTTAGTTAAACATAAAGTAGTTAATTATTTATTCATTAATAATAAATTGATGCTTAATAACTATATTAGAAATTAATTAATGATTGCTTATTTATTTTTTAATTATTGATCATTCATTATTTATTATTAATTAATCATTAAGTAATCATTAATTAATTATTAATTACTCAATTATGAAGTGATGATTAATAAGTATTAATAATTAATTAATGATTTAATAATTATTTATTGACCATTAACTATTGATACTTAATTAATCATCAATTAATCATTAATTAATTAGCCATTACTTAATTAGTTGTTTTTGTCCCTGGTTGACTTTGATGTGATACGTCTTTTCTTAATTAGATACAAAATATTCATGGACAATGTCGTTAACAAACCTATTTTCATTTAACTGATTAACTAAGAATAAAATGTTTGTGTATACCTGTCAAAAGGTAACAATGGTACGTCCACACTCTTTGACACTACATGTGCCTTTAATGGAAACACTTGCCAAAGTTTATTGCTAATTCCCTGTCATCTGTCTACACAGCAATTACCAGGCCAATAATTCATTTCACACAAAATAATATGGGCATCTTTCTGCAGCGCTTTCTTACAAAAAGAAAATATCAAATGTTTATTCCAGTATAGGCCTATACAGGGTGACTTAGGAAATATTTACAGTGTAACAAAAGAATTATTACAAGGAAATGTAATTTACTGTATATATCCTAGGTTAGGGACGCACCATTAGATTTTCAGGGGGAGGGGGGGGGGGGGTAGGAAGTTTTTGGAAGAAAACAAAAAAAATTCACCCTCTGTGCGGGCAACAAAAAAAAAATTCCCCCCCTGATGAGTAAAAAAAAAAAAAAATCTACCTCCACCCAATTCAATATGAATGGATACATTTATTAAAAAAAAAAATCGCCGCCAAATTAAAATTCACCCCTTACGGCGGCCAACAAAAAAAAATCACCCCCGAACCCAACTTCCTACCCCCCCCCCCCCCCCCCCCCCTGAAAATCAAATGGTGCGTCCCTTATCGTAGTAAATATAAATAAGAATAGAACTCAAGATTTTAGAATCCAAAGCAAAGGCCCTTCCAGTCATGGTGGTCGTGGTTAATTGTCAAACAAAAATACAGGGTGATCAAAATGTGTCAAATCTTTTGTTTACATTTACAGGGCTTGTTGTTTGTTGTTTGTGCTCAGGGCCGGACTTACCATTGGGCCAGATGGACCCGGGCCCAGGGCCCCAGATTTGTTGGGCCCCAAATTCCGAAAAATATTAGATAACAATAAATTACCAACACTTTAACACTTATTAATTAAATTAATTGTTAATTATTTATTAATTAATTAATAATCGATCTTTTATTATTGATCATTAATCAATCATTAATTACTCGTAATTTTTTATTCATGAATCATTAATTAATTAATTATTAATTATCCATGAATTAATTAGTTGTTTTTGCCTCTGGTTGACATTGATGTGATAAGTCTATTCATAATTATATACAAAATATTCCAATTTGGACCTTTAACTCACCCCACGTTCAGTGGCGTTTGTGTATGTAAACAACCGTGTACAATACAACTATGACTCTATTATATATTATAAAAACAAATCTTGAACACTTAATTTCAAGAAAGAGAGTGCCCTTTTTGGCATGACGCAATTCTCGTCATGATACGCTTCCTTTAGTTCTGCTTGCATTCGAACTTAACCCCCTCTAAGCGAGTTTTGTAGTTTTTAAGACTCTTCTTGTTTATGGGTTTGACTGGTTAGAATTACATTTGTTTTGAAAGAGGCGTGTACATGTATAGGTGTCTGGACTATTAATAGGGTTTACCTACTAAACTATAGCACTAGTTATATGCCCTCTGCAAACCAATTTTTTGCTTGCACATAGGTCACAGCGAACGTGATTGCGTTGCCTTGTGTGTATTTTCTGGAATTCTGACGGTTTTTAATTTTCTCCTGTAGCTTTTCTTTAGTAAGAAAGTTGAATCTCTTACCACCACGTCCAGCCATGGTGAACATTTGTTTTGATTTGAGGTGGATGGGTGAGATTCACTTTCAGTCAGATACATGTACATTCATCTGCAACTAGTCTCTGATACATTAAACCAAGCAACTATAGAATACTGAACATAGGCCTACTTGATAATGGCAGATGATTTGTGGCAGATATTTCACAACCTTCAACTATTTTTAGGATGAAATTTAGGTAGGGTTAGGTACAGTAGGCAATGTAACATTCTATCCAGGCACCTAATAATTGTTTGGGAGTGTGGTTGTATGAACATGGTGGTCACTGTATAATAAATCATTGGTGTCAACCTAAAATAAAACTCACAGTTTTGTTTTGGTCATGTGGCATGTCATAACATTGTCTAGACATCATAATTTATCTACTGCCCAATCTTGAGTGGAAGACCAGTACTAAGTGTTGAATATATCCTCAGAATGAAAGAAAAAGTAGAGTCTTGTTACACAAAAGCTGGCTACATTCATACCACATTGTATCATAATATATCCTCCTACTATCAAAAAATGGGAGATCTGCAGTGACTCTATCGTACCAAAAATATTACTTACAATATCTCAGCTTTATTGACCCAATTAACTTCCGGGTCACTAATGCTAATTTTTAATGCGGATAAAGTTTCGCCATGATTCAGCGCGGTAGTGTGAAGAGGTTTATCAATACAGATAGAGTCCGAATTAACTCGGGTCCCGGATAAGAAATTATAAATGTGAACACGCCTTTAAATTGCCTTTGTTCCCCACACAGGTAACGTCGCAGGATCAAAATTGTTTGGATTATGTCTGTCAGATATCTGGATACTACACATCGCAATGGTCGACACGATTGCTCTAATGTTGATATTGGGATTTGCAAAGCAAACTCTCGTTGTATTTGCAGGTAATTAGTTTGAAATGAGTGATGCAAGAAATAGTGTTTGTTCTGACTTAAATACATATAAATGTCAATGCGACAACCACAATTGAAATTATAACCAACAGGCTACAGGTCCGTAAGAAGGGGGGGGGGGGGGGGGCGATGGTGGCGATCCCCCCCCCCCTTTGAAAATCTTCCCCGGAAAATTTGTACACAGATGAAAACATTTCGAATTTCCGTTGGTTTCAATGTAACAATGGATTTTGATTATATGACCCCATAAAATTCATCATAGGTTAGAAGAAAATTTTTCCAATCCAAAACCGTTCGGGATGGCTAATCATCCCAATTGTAAATGCTATTTTTTGAATTTAAACCGTTGTTAAGCGGTCGTCCCATTCACTTGATCAGGTAACCTCGTTCGCATATTTTAACCTGAATACTCGTGCATACGCCTATGTCCAGCGTCGTCTGGTTCCACACCGGTTTCGAGAAAGTGGCCGCCAACGACAAGATGTGCGAGTGATAACATATGTGAGGTAATCCCTGGTGTATCATGATTTCTATTTATAGCCAATAATAAAAACGTTCACTATTTTATTGATGTTGGTATTTTTTAGGGGCATGTTTCGGTTGTTTTCGCAATCTCAGCATTCCAATTATAATATCGATGGCCTCCAAATCCGTGTCTGCAAATGAGCAAGGTAAATAACTATACCTATAAACAGAACACAAACAGTTCCTGACCAAGTGCTTTTGTGTTAGCTAATCTAAAATCAGTAATCAGTATCAAAAATCTAAGATACACTAAACGAGCTTTACTCTCCAAAATGTTGACACCTCATTCATATAGATTAGGTGGAGAATTTAACCACATGAGCCAAAAAAAGGTTATTTTTGTGTGTATGGGACGTCATTGATTTGTATTTGAACACTGTGTGCTATCGAAATCGGTCAGGCATGTACGAAATGGTGAGCTGCGATTCATTTCACACAAATTGTCACTACTGATCACACAAGACATTGATATCCAATAATTAATACAACTTTGTCTTCGGTTAGTCTAGATACTTTAAATCATCATGGGCCGTATTCTCGTACGTATTTAAACGTGGTTTAAAGCTAAACACGCGTTTAGCTATGACTTTAAACATCCCGTTTAACTATTAAAACGCAATTCTCGAAAATGTGTTTAATTTAAACACGCGTCTAACTCACTGAATGTGTCTAATTTTAAACATGGGTATGGGAGTAGTTTAACTCGCGTTTAACGAAACCTCTGCATCAACTGTATGTCTTGATTTTCCTATCATAATACGATGGTTTTAACCCTAACTCTACCCTCCACTTTTTTCAGATTTTTTTAACGTGAAAAATTGACTAACATATCCCCCGACGCCCCCGGGATTTGAACCACGGACCTCCAGCACCACCGGCTTGCGATTCCCACTACACCATGGGTGTCAAGGCTAGTTGGCGCAGTATACTGCGCCAAGTAATATGGGCTGGGTCCATTTTCATCGAAAAACTTCCATGCCGGGTGGTACCAACTTCCACAGTCGTGGTATTTTACTCGGATTTGGTTTGGTCGGGGGTGTGCCGCTGGAGATTCAAAACCCCTACCCATTTCTAAGGGTGATTTTTAGGGGTTTTGCTTCATTTTAGACCACATTTTCGCGAAAATAGACCTAATTTTGGCAAATTTTCGCGAAAATAGACCTAATTTTGGCAAATTTTCGCGAAAATAGACCTAATTTTGGCAAATTTTCGCGAAAATAGAAAAACAGGACCCATGTCTAAGGATTTTTCAGTTGAAAAGCCTACCCATGGCTAAGGATGTCTCATAAAAAAACGACCCACTGGAGCGGCACGTCCCCGTATGCCTTACATACGTGAGTACCCCCCGGGGTATTTTGTTGTATATGGTAGGGTTAGGGTTATTAGGAATAAAGATTTGTCAATGATCTGATGATGGCGCTTAATATAAAGACAAATAATTAGTTAATACATTGATTAGTTAATCAACACATTATTTGGTAAATTCTTTGACCCAATAACTCATAATTCGTTGGGTTTTGTACATATAAAAAGAAAATAGGCATTAGTATGATTGTCTGAATGAGTAAATGAATGCATTATATTCAGAATTTGGATAGGTAAAGATATTTGATTACATATTTGGAACTTGTTTTTTTTTTGCCACCGGCCTCCTGAACATAACGGGAGGCCTATTTATTTTTGACTAGCTGAGAATTAGCGTATTGTCTTCAATAAGATTGTTAATTTTTTTTTTTAAAAATCACAAAATTCACTTTATGACCCAATTTTTTTTTGGACAAGCTGACAAAATTATTTTTTAGTAAAAAAAAGCTTGATTATACTATTAGGACAATAATCTAGTGCCGATTTTCTCATTTTTCTTTTTTGAAATTTTGACCAAAAAGTGCCATTTTTGGTTACAATTTCACTATTAGATTAGTGTCAAAATAGTAAAATCAAGCAATTTTTGGCATTTTTTACTCAAAAATTATTTTGTTAGCTTGTCCCAAATAAATTTGATCAAAAAGTGATTTTGTTTGTGATTTTCTCAAAAGAAATCAACATTTTTTGTCAAAATTGATGCCAAAATGGATTCTCTGACCCAAATCCCTTCCAAAAATATATACTTTTATATGCATTTGATAAATAGTTTAATAATTACAGCATTCACAAAATGTAAAAAGTGACTTCCTTGAGTCCCTCCTTAAATGTATATATTTAGGTATTATTATATCAATACTTCATCAATTGAGGAAGCAGCACTCAAAACTGGGCTCCACAAGAATGCCAAGAAAACCAAATGTATGGTATTTCACCAAACACAAGCGGTACAGCTAAAAACCTCTGATGGAAGTAACCTAGACAACGTAGAGAACTTCAAATACCTGTGAGCTTGGGTTGGTAGTAACCAGCATGACATAAAAATACGCAAAGCACTTGCTTGGAAGGCCTGCAATGCTCTGAACAAAGTGTGGAAATCCAGCCTCTGTCGAAAAATAAGAATCAGACTTTTCCAAGCTACTGTTCAAAGTGTTCTACTGTATGGAGCTGAGACATGGACCATCACCAACAGACTTAAGAAATCTCTAGATGGGTGCTACACTAGAATGCTGAGAACTGCACTCAACATTAGTTGGAAAGACAAGGTACCGAACAAAGACCTGTATGGAAAATTACAAAAGGTATCAGAAAACATCACAGACCGAAGGATGAGATTTGCCGGGCATTGCATGAGACGAGAAAATGAAATAGTGTCTGACCTTCTGCTATGGAAACCCAAGGATGGACATATATCTGTCGGACGCCCAGCTTTAACATACTTGGACGTCTTGGCGAAAGACACAGGACTGAAGGATGAGGAGATGAAAGCATGCATGAGGGACAGAGTAGTTTGGCGAGCCATCACGAGGACCGTTTCGAGAACGACATAAGTAGTAGTAAGTACTTCATCAACTTTATAAAATTAAATAAAATAAGGAATTGAACCAGTGTCTGTCGACTACAATCAATAAAGTCCTGCATAGCAAGCCACAGCGGTTGCAGTTGTGATCGACGTGTTATCGCCGTATACGAGGGGTATCAAAAAGTTTTTGAAATCACCCAGAAGTGAAGGAGCTATATCGATGAAATTTTGTCAGTGTAATCACTGGTCCTTAAAAACATGGTGCAAAAATGGTCTCATATTAAAGTATGTTTACTTTTTATACAGGTGGGGCTAGATGCCAAGGCCATGTAAATCAATGACGTCTTTTAACGGTGATGTGTACATGGTAAATTATAATGGTCCAATAACTGATTCTTGGGGACGCCTTCCAGAAGAACTTTAGGCACAGCATTTCTTTTAAATTTTGTCATTTGTCACTCGTAGGTAGGTCTCAATTTATCTCTGTAAATGACAAAATGTCTATGCCTCATACTCCTCTGGAAGGCGTCCCACAAGGATCAGTTTTTGGACCATTATCGTTTTATTATCGTTGGGCATGTTGGGAGACGTCATTGAACTTCAGTATGAGTAATGTAATGTACAATAGTTGTACGAATAACAGGGACCCCTGGGGACTCCCCTCTTAATAAAATAGTTGTACGAATATTACTGGGATCCCTCTTGTGCAATAGTTGTACGAATATTAACAGCAACACCTCGCTTATTTGTACAACAGTTGTACGAATTACAGCGATACCTCGCTTATTTGTACAACAGTTGTACGAATTACAGCGATACCTCGCTTATTTGTACAACAGATGTACGAAATACAGCGATACCTCGCTTATTTGTACAACAGAAACACAGCGATACTACGCTTATTTGTACAACAGTTGTACAAATAAACTTAACCAACTCAAAGAGCTTTCGTATGCAGTTTGTTTTGTCGGATTTACTTGAGTCTATCCAGAGATATGCTTGTTTGATCATGCATGAGCAACCAATATCAAAGCTGTGGCATTGTTTTAAAAGAAATCATCCATGTGTAAAATTGCTGTTAGGCCTATGTTTAACATTTTGATGCATTCTTTTAAAGAAATGGCACATATTTGATTTTCGGTGATCAACTTTAATCAGGCATTTTTCGATGGGATAGAGCTAATGAGACAGAACAGGCGGTATTAAGGGGTAGTCGACTTGAATCTCATAAAAGCGTCAATTAGTAAATACTGATTATTAAATGAGAAAAATGACTCTTTCCATAAACATCTTTTTTCCTTAGAAAGGACACAGTCCGTTTTTGGGCGCTCGTGGTTGATAACCACCCCCCCCCCCCCCCCCCACACACCCATGCTTAAAGTTAAGACACTTTTCAGTGAGATAGACGCTGGTTTAAGTTGAACACACTTTCGATTTAGTTAAACGATGTGTTTAAAGTCAAAGCGTGTTTAGTTTAAACCTTGTTTTAATACGTACGAGAATACGGGCCATAAGATCTAATCCAAGTTTAAATTGCGACTACTGACTCTGTATTATCATATTTATTTCACTACAGGTGTAATGTTTTCCGTCCTCGCAATGATAGAAAGTATTGCTACACTGTGCTCTCCGATCGTATTTCAATTGGTCTATGCTGCGACTGTTGGTAATGAGACGCCCGGATCGGCATTCCTATTGGCAGCTGGAATTGGTGTGTTAGGAACCATATTTGGAATGTAAGTTAAGGGCAGTGTAAAACCCTGCACTTGTTTCAAAAATTGAATTTCATATTTCTCTATATTTAAATACTTTTATATGTATTCTATCATTACCATCATACGTTACTTATTGGAAGCGATAATTTCCCGTTCTTTTAGGTGATTGTTATATTGGTAAGTTTGAGTCAGGAAAAGGCACATGGTCATTTGGCGGGAAATTAAGCGGAGTTCCACCCTTTTCAAATGCTGCGCCAGCTGTTCACTCATTGTGTCGCGCGCTGAATTTTCCCGTGCGTAATAATAGACGCGCAGCTTATTATCCGAGCGCAGACGCAAGAAGCAAAAGAGCAGCGCAAAACAATGTAAACAGAGGCCAATATTACGAGCATTTTAAATTTTAGTTTTCTTCCAATTTCTACACATTTTCACAATATAAATTGAATATGATAATTTATTTCAATGTTTATTACTTGTTCATACAGTATACTCGCCTTTTATTCCACCCGCCCCATGTATTTCGTGAAAATGTAGCTTTAAATGGTGGAAAATGTCAATGTTTTGACTAAATCGGCGTTTTCCAGTAGTTCAATTTTGAAGGAATTTGACAAATTTTCAGACAAATTTTAATTTTAATTTTAAACTGTTATTGTTATCTTATAGAGAACATTTTACTCTAAGATCGTTTTTCTCATTTTTTCAATTATGGATTTCAACTCGAGATATTCATCCATTTCTAGCGAAATGTATACAAAAAGAAGCTAAATTTACAATTTTCTGATGTTTTTAGCAATATTTCAAATACTATGCCTATTTTGAAAAAAGAAAAAACCGATCCTAGACAAAATTGTCTCGTTTACAAATATCTTTATTAGAACAAATTACCAAATTATGGTTTTTAGTTATGCTGTCTGAAAATTTTGCTTTTTGGTTCATTTCTCAAAATGTAGTTTATTTGATATCACATTGATGTAACCATCGGATTCCTTAAAACATTTCCTTTCAATAAATGTGTACTTTTTCAATATTCTTAAACTTAAAAGCAAAAGTTGATCATTAAAATAAAAGGGTTGACACTTCCCTAAGTTGAATGAAATGTATAATACATTTCAAACACTAAAATTATGAAAATGTATTTAAAATCTTGAAACCTTTTTTTATGTTATTGAAATATTTTTATATTTTGTTTGAAAATATTTGAAAATGTTCAAGATTTGTTCTAAAATTGTCACCTAATTACATATTTGTACACTATTTTCAGCATCCTGCAGTGTGAATGCTGGTCATCTACGTTCAGGCGAATATCTATTGACATTAATAGCAACCAAGCGTAGATCTAAATGGTACAAAAACGGATGAACATCGTCAAGGTGATCACGGCCACGCATCATAATACATTCTTATATAGTGGGTGTGGTTTGAGATGTCAGCAGGCAATTTGATTGGTTTTTGGCCGATTTTCAGCCGACACGCCCATACATTATGAGACAATGGTGCATAGTTTGGGGCGGGGTTTAATTCATTCGAAAAATAATACCTTCAGCGCGTATGATCAACGCGTCATCGCGTTAGCGTGCCCTACACAAAGTCGCCGCCGTATGCGTTGTGGGTATAACGCATCGATGACAGATGCGTGTGTGCTAAAGAACGCGATTAATTTGAAGCAAGATGTAGGAAAACAGCTCGCTGGATTCGCCGATTTTATAAAGGGGGAAATTTGTTGTTGTTTGTTTAAAATAAATCTAACAAACTGCGTTATTTTATGATAAAAGATCAAAATAATCGATAAACTAAATAAGAATGAGAATAAAACATAGTTCTTAGTTCTTTTGCTATAGACGATGGTCTTATAATGTATAGGCTGTACCATATTTGTGTCGTCGTGTATGGCCGCCGCAAAGTGAAGTGAACCCAAAATAACAAAAATGGATGCAAATTGTTACACCGTCCATTAAAATGGGTTTGTCAAATATCGGGCATCACAACATTGAAGTTCAACAAATTTGTAAAAAAAAGATAAACATTTGCTAACAATATATTATTATGCTAAACATATATCATTTTGCTAACAATATATTATTATAATAGCCAAAACTATAGAGCTATGTGGGTGGGATGGGTTTGTATCATTTAGAGGCGGTATCATATATTCTGGATACATTTTCATCTGAACAAACCGTTCATAACTTAAAAGGTATAAGTCTGCTCGACTTCAATTCAAAGCATGGATCTGGCACCTATATGGCCGGAATAAAGAAGTGGACGTTTAAAATCACTGAGCATACTCCACAACGCTCGGCTGTTGAGCGCAATCGTTGACCATCGTATTCCAATAAGGACGCGTCACTTTGTTGTGGTGGACCTTCTACGCATGTGTGAGAGTCGAGCGTAGTGGCGTATGCTATGAAGTATGAAGTGACCTATTCTGTGTTCTGACATCAAGCAGCACACATCTATCTTGAATGTTTGCATTTTTATTGATATGTGTACTAATTTATAATGTCACGCGTTATGAGCTCGCCTCCCAATAGGGTGGTGCTGTTACACTTTTTAGTTTCATGCTGTCATATTCCTTAAATATTTTTAAAACCACAAAAGCTATCTCAACAAATTTGAAATCATTTTAAAGCCCTAAAAACAAGCTATCTGCCTGCAAAATTGCATTGGTATAGCTAGTACAAAGGGGAGATACAGCTGTTTGAAGTTTGGGGACCAGGGGTGGTGCTGGAAGGGGTGCCACCGGAAGGGGTGCCGCCTGTACAAACTCAATGGGGATAATCCCATGCTTTGTTCTTTTTACAATAACTAGTCATCCCCTGATGTTACAAACACCATTCTGGTCCCATTTCAAAGGATATGTGGTAGTGTTTAAGTATGTGGTTCAACAGACTTGTCAACTATTTGTAACAACTAATTAATTATGGATAAGCCCATATCATCAGATTTCTTTCTATTCCAAAAATGACTATAACAGAAAAAGTTTTCAACCTATGATAGCAAAAGTATACATTTTTGGAAAGCTTGTAACTAGAGGAATTCAGAAATGCAATTTAGATCAGGGAAGGGAACGTCCTTAAGAGATATTTCCCCCCAGAAAAACAACTTTTCCCCACCCCCAGTTCCCCCCCCCCCCCCCCACAAAAAGACAAATTCAATTTACTTAAAGTAAGAAAAAAATAGATAATTTAAGCATAAAATACAATTTTTTTCCGTGCTGTCCGCACATTTTCTTACTAAATTAGGTTTAATTAGACCAAATGTTGACAATTTTAGCATAAAACAGCAAAATTTCGCGCGCAAGCGCGCATTTTCATTCCAAATTAGTTAGTATTAGACCAAATTTGACCATTTAAGCGTAAAAATGGCACAAAAATGCACGCGCTAAGCGCGCATTATTTTTTTCATACCCCTAAAAAGAATCTTGGCCCACACACCCAAATTTATGAGGCTGGTGCCGCCACTGTCCCAAAGGATAGACTGTTTTGTCTGATTTCAGTTTCTAAAACATTTCTAACACAGTTGCTGATTGGTTAATCTACTGATTCCAAGGTTATAGGTCACTTAGGTGTTCCTTATGCGTAGTAATTAACCGTAAACAACATTTGGCCGAAGGAAGAAACCTAAAGGGTTAAAAGAAAACTAAGCCCCCCCCCCTAAAATTAAATCACGTTTGGTTGGATTTGAATATGCAGGCCTGTGCATTGGATTTGAATATGCAAGTCTGAAATTGGATTTGAATATTGAATATTGGATTCAATTGAATATTGGATTCAATTGAATATTGGATTTGAATATGCAGGCCTGAAATTTCTGTGGAGCTTTCTCCAAAAAAGTGCCCGTTCTTTCTGATTCACCCTGTATCTATACCATGTATAAAAGGGGGTTTAAAATGATCTTCGGCTGTTTATATGGTTTGGTTTTTGTCCTCCAAGCAAGAGACATTATTTAATTCCTCACATTTCAAAATCTACATCTACATATTTTCATATACATAATTATGCATAATTACACAATAAAAGTGTTATAGATTATACATGATATTCCTGAAATATCAAAAAAACCATATAGATTATACATGATGTTCCAGAAATATCAAAAAACCCAAACGCAATCAACAAATAGAAGAATACAATTTTATAGTTTCACAATTAATAAGTTTGCTTATTGCACAGAACTTTTAGCATTTATATGGAAAAGTAATTATTTAGACTTAAAAAATACCTCAGTTGGTCGTGTTTTTTGTTGTTGTATTTTGGCTCTATAAATTAAAAATGTGGTTATTAATGATATCATAAGATTTAGAGCATCATAGTTAGGGGCTTAGCTGTTAATTACTTTAGAGGGAAATATTACTTTTGAAAGCTCTAAAAACATAAAATTCTTATGCATTGTGGGAAGGTCCTGATTTCTGTCCAGTCCAAAACCCATTAGCTTTACCGCACCTGGGAGAGCACCCGTGGGTAAGTTTCAATTATAAAATGTCCGCTTTGAATTATTAGGCTTACACGCTCCATCCATGAATAGAGCAGAACCAAATTTGTCAATGATAGTGTTTTCGTTTAACGATTCATGTTTACCAAGTTTATTCTGAATCACGAAGGGGAACCATGTACAAAAGTAATGCGAGTGCAAGTTTAATTAGATGGGGAAATCTTGGTAACGCGACCGGCCTCAATATGGTTTGTGAGAAGCGCCCCGTATCTCCTCTTAGGGACGCACCATTTGACTTCAAGGGGAGGGGGAGGGTAGGAAGTTTAAAAAACAACACTTCACCCACTATACACGGAAGAAGAAGAAAAAAACTTCACCCACTGATGAGTAAAAAAACACATTTGCCCACCCAACTCAATATAAAGGTACATATTTAAAAAAAGAAAACTTCGCCACCTTCGGCAAAAAACCCAAAACATCAAAATCCACCCGACCCCAACTTCCCCCCCCTTGAAGTCTAATGATGCGTCCCTGATAGTATGGCCAGCAAGAAAAGAACCTTCCCACGCTGCATTATGCTTTATGCTTTTAAATCTGTCAGCAGTATTGACCTCTAAAATGAATTGATAGTGAAAGAATAACCTCAACGAATAGAATACAAATTGGTATTGGTATCCAAAGGTTCATTTGGTATGTTCTGTCTTACTATCGATTCATGTTTCCCTAGTTTATTTATGAACTTCGAAGAGAATCACGTAACAAAAGACAAAGATAATGGAGTGTAAATTAATTAGACAGGGTAATGTTGATCGGACACAATGGTAACAGGTTACAGAAAACGAGTCAACAAGGACTGTAATTAAACATTTCTAAGGGGTGTTAAGATAATTTGATAACACGTCTACAAACGAATGACCTAATCAGCGAAAAATCACTGGAATTAACTGTTTCAATGCTTTTTCCGACAAACTTTCGCCGTAGAGGATAACCACCTTTGTTAGAGTCGTTTCTTTCGCTCCTCCCCCTCTCTCTCTCTCTCTCTCCTCCTACCTTCTTCCCCTCCCCTTTTTTTCTTCTAACCCTCTCCCTTTGGAACTCTTCCCAGTTGTTTGCGCTAAAACCTGAGGCAGGGTCCCTAGGATCCCCCTTGGGCACTGAGCCCTTAAATACGAGGAATTATAGAACAGACCACATATCCTCATCCATTGACTCGCTCACTCCTATAACTACTCTGCTATGTGGCTTTAATATGATACCTGAGCATAACATTTGTAGATTTTGGTTTGAGGCTTTTTTTGAGAAATGCACCTTAGTCTTTTAACCCATTATACAGAAAATGTACAAAGCACGCACCAATTTTGCTTCAGTCAACGCTGGCAGCCTAGGATGCTCAGCTTTCTAAATTTTGCATAATTCAACGCTGGCAGCCTATAGGATGTTGAGCATTCTACCATTTAAAAAAAACCTCTCATTCATACTCCAGTGACCTCACTGAATTCATAAGCATAACAAGACGGAAAATAGATTTATTCAAATCATGCCGTCCTCAACCGAATAAATCAATATATTCTTGGTGAATGATGACTATCCTCTCTGTTAAACCAGGAATGGGAAAAACAGCTCTTATTCCGAATATCCTCAGTGTTTATTCAGGAATAAGTAGAACTGATATCGGTCGCTGATGTCGGCACGGCCCGTCCCCGCAGCCGTTCGCCGTTCGAAATCAGTGTACCAAGGCCGTGAGAGACCGATTACAGTTCTATGAATAAGAGACTGAGGCAATGAAATTCTTGTTTTCAATATCCTCGCTCATATTGCTAACACTAAAACGGTTCATTCCTAAACCCGTATAGGGAGAGTTTTTCGGATATCATGGTTTGAAAGTGGGGGGGGGGGGGGGGGGGGGGGGGCTTTCATCATTAGAAAGAGGTTCCACAATGAATTAACTCGAGTGTCTTTCTTTTAAAATAATGTTAGTGTTTAGTGGTGCAAAGGTTAACACGGAATCGGGGATCAAAGGTCAAAGGTTATTTGATTTAATTGAAAAGTCTATTTTTGTTATGGCTCCAATAAATGAAACGGTCATTCATTGTAAAATTCATCCCATATTTATTTCTGAAGAAATAGCTCGTAATGTCAAAGGTCAAACGACCTTTTGAACCTTACGACCTTTTGAACCTTTACATTCCAGTATTTAATAATCAAGTTAACGCAAAACAGACAAAAATTCTTCGCACAATCATTCATTAAGTCAACCCAGGTATTCAATTAATTTTGACCCTCGTTGAACCATGTTGACCCCAACCGCAAACTCGCCTAGCTTTACACATTACAGCTGAAACTGATGACACGCTAACATTTAATTTATTTTTGCTGTGCAGGTTAGGCTAAAGAAAATATGAGGTTTATAAGGATTGTATGAAAAGGTATAGGTATAAAAACATACTCCGTTCATCTTACCCTGCGAAGTGACGTCACCGTGTATTCAAATGATCTACGCAGCATTGATGAGCGAGAGACATAATTCGTCTTTGATTACGTGGGTACTTAAGCTAGCGTAAAACAATCATAAAAAGTGCGATTATTGGAATACGCTCCGATATCACTGCACGGAGTTAGATAAATGAAGTATAGTCAAGATAACTTTTATCCCCAATTATCCTCGATGTTATTACAGGAAAAGGTAAGACAACACTACACTCAGGGTACCCTTATTATTACAGTAGAAAAGTAAAGACTACTCTATTCCCGATTATATTCCCGATTATACCCGCGTCGTTCGGGATACAGGATGGACAATTATTGTTCCAATTCCAATTATCTTCTAATTCATATTGTCCTCAATGTCAATGCATGAATGGTGCAATAGACATAACAGCGGTGTTTCTAAAAACGCTAATACATAGCTCTAATTACATCAAAGTATTTGCACGGGTCACTGTTTGCTGCACCAACGCGGCAGTCATTTGCAGACGACTGTTCGAAAAATGTTAACAAAATATTTAAAAAATGTTAAAATTATTTAATTTCATCACCATATTTGTTATGAACATGCGAATTGCATTAAAATAAGTACAAACATGCCAAGAATTGGTTCAGTAATTCTTGAGATAAACTTTGAAAGTTGGAAAAGGTTGTTCAAAAATCCGTTTTGTATAATGGTAAAACTAATAGCCGCGTGGAAAGTGTTGAAGCCAGTTTAACACACCACCCATTACACAGAAAGAAAATACCGAGTCATTTGACTCAGTTCGATAATTTTGGAATGAGTCATCAATAAGTTGACTCATTTGCTGAGTCAATTGACTCATTTTAAGTGAGTCACATACACATTGACTCACTTATTGCACTAAGTGTATCATAGTTGACTCACGCATAATCTGTTAATGAGTCAAATTTCAGGTGACTCAGTACAGTATTGCCAGATTGACTCACTTGTCAGGGAAAGATGAGTCAAGATCGACTTTTGACTCATTCATAAAAATACTGAGTCAAATACGAAATGAAAGCGAGGCTGTTTTTATTTATTAGCTCTGCCATTTTGTTTTGCACATGGACTGGTGACTATATAGTGTATGTTCATGATGTTAGTGATTGAAGACACAAATTGTGTCATTTCTTTTGGACTTCTTTGTTATTAAACACTGCATAGACTCATAAGTAATATGTGGAATTTCTGGAGCTGATAGAACAGTAACTTTTTTGCATTTGGCGGTGTTTTTACCTTCAGTAAGCTTACAGTGTTGGACCTTTGTCGTTACACTGCAGTAAGCTTATGGATGTATTTAACTTCATTATTTGGGCAAGTTGGACTTAGTGCCTGCTTAATAATGGGCAACATACAGTGTCTACAGAAACTAACACTTTTCGGAGATCACCGCCTATGTTTGTGATAGTCTTTAATTGTCACAAAACAATGCTATTCTGAGGCTCAACTGAAAATTCCAGTCTGAGTCAGTTGACTCATCCAACCTGAGTCAATTGACTCGGTAAAACGTCCAAGTGTCTCAGTACACGGACAAACAAAAGACTCATCAAAATGAGTCATTCGACTCAGTAATATTATCTGTGAGTCAAATGACTCATTTAAATGTGTCAAATGACCCAATTTGATTCATTATTGAGTCAATTGACATGTTACAGTGAGTCAGGAGGCTCAATTGACTCATGAGTATTGAGTCAGGTGACCCATTACCGAGTCTGTTGAGTCACTAGTGAGTCAATTGACTCATGGTGAGTCAGAAGACTCACTAATTGCATTTGTGAGTCAATTGACTCATTATGGATGAGTCAAACGACTCAGTTTAACTTCAAAGTGTCTCACTACACGGACAAATGAAAGACTTACCAAATTGAGTCATTTGACTCAGTATTTTTTTCTGTGTAGTTGCCTTTCATCTCAATCCTACGGAATATGCGGACAGAAAGATATATGCTTTATGACGTACAGATTATTATTAAAAATGTCCAAATTTCACCAAAATCATCTAAAGTCAATTATCTAGGAAGCAATTTTTTTTTTTGGCTTAAACATTTTTAGTTTTGAAAATATTGACCAAAAAGTGCAAAAAATGTGATTTTTGAGATAAAAAACATTTTTGTTGGCACTTTTTGGTCAATATTTTCAAAACTAAAATTGTTTAAGCCAAAAAAAAAGAAGTACTTCCTAGATAATTGACTTTAGATGATTTTGGTGAAATTTTGAAACTTTTGATCAAAAACTGATTTTGTTAGGTTGTCTGAAACATTTTGGCGCCAAAAAAGTGATTTTTGGGCAAAAATGTAGAAATCACTATTTTGGGGAAAATTTAATACCAAAAATGGATTCTCCGACTCATTTCATTTGAAAAATTGTATACTTTTATGTACATTACATTATTAGTTTAAAAGTTACAGTGCTTGATAAATTTCATATATTTTGGGTTGACACTTCCCGCAATGTATTTTTTATCCGACAATTATGCTATTACATTAACCCTCGTCCTACTAAGGGGTCGGGGGGGGGGGGGGGGCACCCCATCCATAAGAGTTTTTGCCAGTGGCGCTAAAACGTAAACGCAAAAAACAGTGGCGCGTGTTATTCATAAACTGCGCCAATAAAGTATCTAAAAACTTACAAATGTTCAGATTTATCAGAACCTGTAATAGTATGCAAACAACTAATTAATTAATTCGATTCACAGTTATCTTCTGCGCATTTTGACACCTCTTTTGTTGCGCTACGATGTTGTTTGGCGGATTTATGGGCACACGAGTGGCTTAAGGTCGAATTCAAAAGTTGCAAAAGCATTCACCCCAATTCCAGAAGGGAACTCACACAAGCATCACACACAGACAAAATCAAGACACCAATTTGATCTGTTTTCTTAACCATGACAATTAAGGATTGATTAATTATTGATTTATGCCTCCCATCTCTGACCCGTTTGTTTTGTTATTGACAATTGATGCTGAATGTTCATCGCAATCGATTTATCCAACACGCGACAAACAATTCATTTATAAAAGGCGGGCAAAAATAATGCTGATCTTATTCGTCACAGTACAACGCTCTTGCTTGAATAGGGGCTTTTGCAACTTTTGAATTCGACCTTTAGCCACTCAAGTGCCCATAAATCCGCCAAACAACAAAAGGTGTCAAAATGCGCAGAAGATAACTGTGAATCGAATTAATTAATTATTTTTTTGCATACTATTTTCAGGTTCCGATAAATCTGACCATTTGTAAGTGTTTAGATACTTTGTTGGCGCAGTTTATGTTACAGGGCCTATAGCAATAAGCAGCCAATTTAATTCAAATTCAAATTAGCGCGAATTGATTAATTCTATTGATCTATTGAGAAAATGCTGTGCGTGGCACTTTGAATGGCCGGGAATGAAATGGATATTGATCACACAGTGCAGGTGTGTGTTGGGTTGTGCCTGAGCGAGCGGGCTATTTGATTATGAACAGGTAACGTGTGGTATTTTCTTCCCGCGTATGTGTATTGAAAATGTGACTTTTGAAAAGTGACTAATTTTCTTTAAATGGTGCTAATCATGGTTTATCTTTGTTGTTAGGGGGCAAATTTGGTATCAAATTATGCCTAAAAGATTCATCTAAATGCCTATCTAGTCTGTTTGGTCCAAACAAAATTGAATGTTACTCAAAATGACATAAACAAAGTGGTGTACTTTCTTTTGTTGAACCCTTTACAATATATACAAGTGTATTAGGTGTAGAAACTATATATAACCGGTTTGATGTATATGATCTGTTAACAACTTAACACTTACGTGAGCCTTCTGACATGAAATTGTAAACAATTCCCATTGGCAGAGGGAATTACAACAATTGACTATACACACTCCTGAAACTCTATTGAATACAGAGAGAAGTGGAGCCTGAAAATATGAACCAGTTGGTTTCAATGTAAAAATGGATTCTGATTATATGACCCCAGAAAATTCTTCTCACGTTGAAACTAATTTATTTCATCCTAAAACCGCTGGAGATGGATAATCAACCCCAGTGTTAGTATCATTTTGTGAATTTTTATCCGTCGTTAACCGTTCGTCCCATTCAGTTGATCACGTAACCTCGTACGCATAATTTAACCTTGAATATTCGTGAACGAGCCCATGTCTGGCATCGTCTGAGTTTCGAATTCAATTGATAATAGCGCCCTCTTTTACTGAAAATTGGTCAGACTGGCTTATTAACTGAATTTAGCCACTTCATACAATGTTATAATGTGAAATGAGAAAATTCTATAAAAATATCCCCTCGATTCATTTGGACTATTTTCTCTATTCCAACAATATAGAAGTTTGTTTGAACTTTTTAGACTATATAAAGCAAATTAATTAATTGAACAAGCTAACTCAATGGTAGAAATAAATAGCGTTAAATACTCCGAGTGCAAACACCACCCTTTCACCATTCAGTTTGTAGTGTAAGAGCGCTATATAAATGCCTTGTATAATAATAATAATAATAATAATAGCAGCAGCATTATCATATTGATAAAAAAAAGGAGAATGGGTTTCATGGCTTTTTCGATAATAAACTATGCAACAAACCATCATTTCGACCCCTTTAACGCTTAGTTGTTATGTGCAGCCAACTGAATCCAAGGCAATTGTATGAATTGAATAGATCGATGCATTGTACATAGGGTTCAATTTCATGACATTTTATTTTACTTTTAATAAGGAAATATAATAAAAAATATCACCGTTTCATGAAGGAAACCAGTGCACTGCGCATACAATCCTGGACATCGGACAATATTTGATAAATATCTACCAACAAGCAATATAAAGAACGCATTTTCAACCGGCGGTGATTTCGGATTTGCATTTTATATTTGTGTTGGTGAGTACGTGTATAGTTATTGTATTATGCCCTAAACTGGGGCATATTCCAAATTGTTTAAAAAAAACAAGCCTAAAAGCAGTAGGACTAAATAATTCGAGGGTTGAGCGCCAGAAGGCTATTTTGAGATAATTAACTTTGAATATTTTGGACCCGTACAACACACTGTAGCACCCAACTCATACCTCTAATTGAGAGTGTTTATGAGTTAAGTCTTTATGGTTCTTAAGATATGTGGGTTATATGGATTACTTTGGTACCAACATCTCATTTTGCCCAAAAGTTGAGTTACGGCCTTCTGGCGCTCAACCCTCGTAATGAAATAAGCACAGCACAACAAAAGAGAACAATGCTGCACCACCTGACTCGACCCTATGGGATTTCTTGTAACTTTACTTCAAATAAATAAATTAAGCTGAACGGATAACATTTTTGTAAACTCGTGTATATCTATAGCATTTTATTATCCAAATTCGATGAAAATATCCCTATCATTGTATCCGCGCTTTTTAAGCTGTTAGTGTTAAACATACTAGTCTACAGTCTTCCTGGGAAACAAGGAAATTACCTCTTAACCCATTGCATTGCATCATCAAAAGGAATATGTATATTGTTTCCAAGCCAGTTTGATCTTACCACCCGCCTCACACGCGAAAGTCCCACCTTCCTTAATGTTTGTTTCCTCATCGCAGTTGTTTTTAGGTTTAGTTTAAAGGTAGATGACCCGATTCTCAACTTGATGTTTTCTATTTTAAATGAAAGGTCATCCTTAAAATTGTTGCATTCCAAAGTTTGAGTTGCATAACTCCAATGGTTCTATTTTAGAAGCGCAAGGTCAAAGTACATGTGCCCATTGAGTAGTACACAGACTGGCTGGTGGTTAACCACCTTTGGCAGTAATTCACCACATTTTAGCCTATAATTTCCAAATGAAACATTTCTGGCCCCAAAATATCTTGATGTGAAAAAAAATCATAGCCCCAAAAAAGTGATCGGGTCATATACCTTTAATAGAATAATTCTATATCAATTCTCCATATTGCTAGTCTCAAATGATTCGGTTCACCGGTTCACATCATACACAATGGTTTTATTTTTTATTTCATTTGCCGTAAATGTCAAAGTAAATGCAGAATGGGCTGTTTTGACATTATTAGGATATCCATTGATTTCAAAACCCACGAACCGAATTAATCTAAGATTGACCTTGAACTGCTGAAAGCTTGCGATGACAAGTGCATAGAACCAATCACCGTATGAGACTCATGATTTTACCTACACTACCGAATATTGTTTGGGTAACAATTTCACATGATTTTATTATGGGAATACGTGTGTCATGACACGTCTGTTCCGGCAATATTATTTGCATGTGTATTTAGATAATATTGAATGATTGTTGAGTGTGACACAATAATATGGCGCGAAAGAAGAAGTATGGCCGTGTCCACATCCGAGAGTGCATTTAGTGCACCTTTGAAATGATCAAGACCAAGTCCTATAATGTCACCCCTCGTGAGCCTCATTAACACAGATTTGAATTAATCTAACACAAAATTTGACAATGTTTTTATTTGGTAATTATATTTGCGAATGTAATATCTTTTATATCATACAATATACTCAATTGGTTATTGATCTAAACGACTCAAATTATTTAGTAACAAAGCAGGTTACAGTCCGAAAAGCCGGCTGGCAAACAGTAAAATAGTAAAAGAGTGTCTTGGTTTTAGATGAAAAACTATTTTTACACTAACCCATGCTACGAATTGCGTATTATGTTCCATTTTGCATACATATTTCGTTATTGGACTATATCTTTGGCGGGCCTATTCAAAATATGGAATGTGTGCAGTGTCAATTGCAACGCAAGTATATTTGCCACGTGGCCGGGCCGCGATATTATTTCCCGTAAACAACATTCGGGCCACGGGACAAAGACATAATGTGGGTACCGCAATTTACAGGTTAACCAAGACCAAGAAATGAATGCGACTGACTTCATTTCTTTCACAGAGTTAATTTCATTCTTGTAAGGTTTAAAAAGTTGGATTGCTGGCTTCTTTCCACATTCATCAGTAGCGTATCTCCCGGGGGTCAGGGGGTGGGGGCAGAGAGCCCCTGACGGCTTTGACCGGGAAGGCCAGCTCAAACTACCGGGCTAAACAAATCGACAACAAGGGAAAGGAAAGAGAAAAGGGGAAGGAAAGGAAAAGAAAGGAAGAAGAGGGGGAGAAAGAGAGAAGGAAAAGAAATGGAGAAGAGAAAGATGAAAAGGGAAGGAAAGAGAAAAACGAAGGGTAGGAAGGAAAGAGGGGAAGGAAAAGAATAGTGTAGATAGTTGATAAGGAAGGGAAAATAAATAAGTGGAAAGAAGTGAAAATCGAAAGAAAATAAAACCTTGGAGAAGAGAAGGGATTTAACCATCCTAGCACTTTTTGTGTAAGCGTGCATTACGTAACTTCAGTGATTTTCATTAAGGTTATCATAGGACCGGGTAAGGGATCTCCCCCTCCCCGTTGACTTTGGGTGAATTGCGCCTATTTGAAGAATCTAAAGGATTGACTTGATTCCCATCTATATCTTGCCGGTTTAATGATGGGCAATTTAGTCCAGGAATATCATTATAGAAGCCCGTTTAAAAGACAAATGTACCTTAGTAAAAGCCAGATTCGTTTAAATATGTTGTTAAAGTTTCGCGCGCTACGACGTCATTCGGTGGAATAAACAACAAAGCTGCGCCATTTTTGTACTTAATAGGGTCGAACTGGTGTTCACCGGGAACACATACCCTTTGCCCCCCACTGACAAAGACCCCAGATACGCTATTGACCTACATGTACATGATAGTCAACATCGGAATTATATCACCAACGTTTATCTGTTTACAGGAACTTATAAAACTTATAATGTATTTAATGTTTGTTTTTTTCAGATTTCCCGTATCTTACAAAGAGCAGTAGGGCCTATTGAAAACACTTACGTTCTGGGATCTTAAAGTAATCGTAATCTATTAATTATGGAAATGTCAACTTCAGCCTCAACCCAACTTCCCAAGATTCACCTCGTCCAGGTAGCATGGGATTGGCGACTGATCCTACAACTAATCTTAGCTATCGTGGGAATCCTCGGGAACTCTTTGGTCATTCACGTTTTCCTCCACACGCGCAAGCTCATGAACTCGACTACCAATACGTTCATAGCGGCACTCGCCGTAGCCGACCTGATCACTTCCATCTGTATCATTCCGCATCCATGGCTATCACGTGTTCCCGATAACACATCCGGGCATTTCTACTGCAGAGTGGTGTTCTCGTCTAATATCATGTGGATCTCCATAGTGGCATCTGTGTTCACTCTAACAACGTTGACCATTGAGCGTTATGTCGCTATTAGTCATCCAACGCGCTACCGAAAGATGTTCACTCGAAAGTCATCAAGAATAATACTCCTCTCGATTTGGTTATCGGCATTCATCATAAACACTTTCAGTTATTATGTCACTCATCAGCGGCAAGGACAATGCCTACATGAATTTCCGAGTCAGGGCTTTCAGAAATTCCTCGGTGTGGCCTTGTTCCTGATTGAGTATCTCTTCCCGGTGATTATTATGCTAATTGCAAATGTTCGCGCCATTTTCATTCTACAAACTCGAGCACGTGATCTATCATCGAAAACTGGCAAAACAGGGTCCAAGAACCTGTTCCTTCGTGCGCGCCGTCGAGTCATTCTGATGCTGTTCGTCGTCGTCGTATCGTTCATAGTATGCTGGTCGCCGGATCAATTCGCATTTCTCGTCTTTAATTTAGGTCTGGTACCATTTCATTATCTGTTCGGTCCGCTATACAGTGCTTTTGTGGTTCTTGCTTTCGCAAATTCGTGCGTGAATCCAATCATATATGCTCTCACCAACCAGAATTTTCGACGGGCAATTGCGCAACAACTTCCTGTTTTGATGAGATCTCATCGTAAGGATAACAAAACTAATACTCTATTTGAGGCTCCATTAGATGACTCTGGAATGTCAATTACGAAAACCTCACAAGTTGTCTCACAGACCAATATCTCAATGACTGACATCAATGGCTGAAAAATAGTAAATGCTGTGTGTTTTTCTCGGAAACATAGTATATTCTTGGATTATTCCAATTGATTAAATGACACTAGCATGGTAAACAGGGTCTCATGTCAAAATGGACTATCGCTTTATAGGTGAAAATATTAGGTTAATATATGATCTTATGCATTATGCAGAACAAAGAAATATACCAGGAATGTTACTGCTTGTAGATTTTGAAAAAGCCTTTGACACCGTAGGCCTATCCCACGATTTCATCTTGCGAACTTTGTAATTTTTCAACTTTAGACCAGATATCATACAATGGTTCTCTTCTTTATATAGTAATACATCTTCATCGGTTATCATAAATGGCCATATATCAAAGTTTTTTCCCATTGATCGAGAGTGTAGACAGGGTGATACTTTCTCTTCGTACCTTTTTGTTCTATGTGTCGAAGAATAGAAAAATGAAAATATCAACGGCTTTCGGGTAGATGGTAGTGTTTTTAAATTAACTCAATATGTGGACGACACAACGGTAATTCTACACAAAAATCACTAGAACATGTAATAACCACTTTAGATACATTTCGAAAAATGTGTGGTTTAAAGATTAATAATCAGAAAACATCAGCTGTATGGATTGGAAGCAGCAGAACCAATACAGTACAGATTTGTCCACATCTAAACCTAGCTTGGAAATTAAATGGTGTTTTCGAAATGTTAGGTGTAAGCTTTAGTACAAACCTTAAGGATATGGTTAATACGGTATATGAACTATACAAAAGCTTTAGATTCTATGAAAAACACAATTACTATGTGGTCAAAACGTTTCCTGACAGTGTATGGAAGAGTACCTGTGGTTATTAAAATGTTTCATATTATCAAAATTCAATTATATCGGTCAAATGCTCCCCCAATCCTTCAGATGAATCATTGCGAGAAGTAAACGATTCTATTTTTAAATTTATATGGAATGGAAAATCTTATAGAATAAAACGTAGCCAAATGATACAGGACTACCATTTAGGAGGAGTAAAGGTTCCTCATATATCCCATTTAAAAGCTTTAAAAATAGGTTGGTTAAGACGTATTGAGCTGGGTGACCAAAAATAGATTAAACTTTTTCACATTTAACTTAATAGATGGCGGAACATAAGGCATCAGATAGAAAACAGTTTCTGGTATGATGTATTACATGCATGGGCAAATGTTGCTCATAATCAGATTTTTGACCCAAACTATAACTCCATTGCATTCACTGAATTTTGTAACAAATATAATGAATGTGCAAAGATAATTGAGTATTATGGTATTGTGAACTCTATTAAAAGTAAATGGCCGTGTATTGGTATAGGTGGAACAAAAGTATTGGAACCTTGTAAACCAATGGTGTATGATCTGCTCTTAGGAGCGAGAAAAGGTTGTAAATCGTTCTATAAACTGTTGCTAAAAAAATATTAAGACATCTTTTAGCAGTCTAATGAAATGGCAAAAGGAACTAAAAGTCACAATCACACTAAAGGATTGGCATCAAATATGTCACCGACCTATGCAAATTACAAAGGATTCTAAACTCCATTGGTTTCAGTACAGAATACTAAACAACATACTGGGCACAAACAGTCTGCTTTATGAATGAAAATAAAAGACAGTGATCATTGAAACCATGTTTCACCTACTATATTTGTTGCACGTTTTTGGAAATCCAACTATATATCAGATGGAAACTAGCCACACCTCTAAGAAATATTGATAACGCCTAAAATGGTTATTTTAGGCACACAGAATGATGATGCGCTTGATATTGTATTGTTGTTCGCCAAATTCCATATATATTATAGGGCGAGAGTACACAAAACAAAACCAGATTTAATAGCTTTTAAGTATGAACTAATATTTCATCTTAACGCTGAGAAATCTGCAGCAAAAAACACAAATACACTTGATCAATATGATAACAAACGGGCTAACTGGAATTGTGTATTCGCTTGATTGTAAAAGATGAATATCATCATTCTGTATTATATTTGGATTTAGCCGTTTCTAAATCTCATCATTTATGTTTGTAAAAATGAATATCTGCACTTGTCTATCTAAACATGTCAAATCTTTTCTGCAATGTGCTTATTTTTCTTACATAACATAATAGGTAATCATAGATCTTTTTCTGACCAAAACCTGACACAGTTTCTTTTGCTGGACCAGAAACTTTCTCATAACATTAGGGTTTGTTTCTCATGTCAATGTTTATAATATGATCACGTAGTCATTTCTCTAGGCTGGTCAGTAAAGATATATGTACATCTATTTGAATGATTATATTTTGATACAAATTAACAACAATATTTAAACTATAACTCCTGTATTGAGAATGTTAAATATTTGGATTTATAAGAATGTATAATATGCTGTAAAGAAAAGTTACTGAATAAAACTCTTGCTTGGAGAAAAAAAGAAAAAAGAAAAGAAGAAAAAAAACCCGAAAATTGTTTTTGCATTATGCATGGAAGTGCTACCGCAAGAATATAACGGACAATCGGACATCAAATGCAGAGCCCACTAGCGACCAGCTGAACAATGGGAATCGAACCACAGCTAAACATATGGTCGCATGCTCTTATGTCAATTGTCTAAAGCTAACTATCGGGTTCCACTATATTAGAAAATTGACATATCAAAATTGTTGTTTAATGGTTTGGATGTAATGAATATTAGTCACACCTTTATTATAAATGAGATGAGAGCCAAGTGCCATTCCCCTGCAACATAGCACATCGATACAGATGAGTGAAAATTAACGTGTCGCAAAATATTCAAAAATGTAACAAAATATCAAAATGTTTGCAACATTAATTTCCACATTTTTCTGTAATGTGTGCAGTAAAGAGAATGATTTCGTTTATAATATTTATTTATACATCAATGAATATTTTGATAGCTTACTTATTGAAATTGATTCAATAAATCGTCTAATATCAATACTCCCGTAAGTTCTAAAATATAAATAATGTATATAGTTGTCCTCGATCAGTCCTTATATTTGGTCATCTCTAAAACATTTTTAGTGAGTTCACACGCTCACCATAGGCCGGTGAACAATGATGTCAATAAAGAAACAAACCAGTACAACAACACAAGAATTTCAACACATTTCCCAATCGACACTCTGCCCATCAACGGCTAATTATCGGCGTTTGAACTCACGTCATCTTAGCATAATCAGCATTTCCGAACTCAGTTAAAGCAAAACCTTATCCAAAATTACTAGTAATCTCGTGTATTTGAGCCCGTCCTTGTTCTGTCTTGTATATGATGTTGTGGTATTCTTATTGTTTATTTTAGTATAAAGTGTTTGTTTATGTATTGTTTGTTTTAAGGGGTAGACCATATTGTGGTTTTTTATAGGGTATTACTATTAGTATTTAGTGAAATGGATCGAAATGAGTCGAATTGAGTCAAAAGAAGTCGAAATTAATCGAAATTAGTCGAAACGAATCGAAATACGTTTGTAATGTGCACAAACATCGCTCATTTCTCAAGAGAGACTCAGGCCCGTAAGCAGGATTTTTTTAGGGGGCGTATTTTCCGGAAAAGGTACATTGGTACCCAAAAAATCGTAAAAAGGTTGCCCCCAATTTTTTTGTAGTCATAATTATTGTGTGTTTGAGTAACCACATAATGTTATGGAAGTATAAAGATGTTTTCCTTTGATAATATAAATTAAACATCTTGGGATAAAAATAATTTATTGAAAAGTTATTGACATTTTAAGATATCGTATCTGCACTAGCAAATTTAGTGAGTGCAACAACATCGTAAGTGGCAGATACGACGTTATTGCACTGAGAAAACTTGAGGACATACGCGAAACCAGAGTGCAACAACATCGTAATTGGTAGATACGATGTTATTGCAGTGACAAAATCTTGAGAATAGACGGAAAAACAGAGTGCAAAATCATCGTAAGTGATGTTATTGCACTCATAATAATTTACCCTGAAAGCACAGTGCATTTCTAACGTAAGTGGCAGATACGATATTGTTGCACTCAGAATACTACACTATGAAATATTACTGTAGTGCACTTACGACATTGTTTTTTATTAATTAAAAAACAATTATTTTGTTTTAGAACTTCAAAATGTGCGCAATTATCAATAATAAGGGTTGACCCCAACCGCAAATATACCAAGCTTTACACATTACAGCTGCAATGAAACTGATGACACGCTAATATTGCATATGTGTTTGCTCTGAAGGGTAGGCTAAAGAAAATAGTGCTTCAAACTGATGTAATAATTGAGGTTTATAACGATTGTATGAGAAGATCTATGTATTAAAACATACCCCGTTCATCTTACCCTGCGAAATGACGTCAGAACGTACTCAAATGATCTAGGCAGCATTGATGAGCGAGAGACAGAATTCGTCTTTGATTACGTGGGTACTAAACAATCATAAAAAGTGCGATTATTGGAATACGCTCCGATATCACTGCACAGAGTTAGATAAATGAAGTATCATCAAGATAACTCTTATCCCCAATTATCCTCAATGTTATTACAGGAAAAGGTAAGACAACACTATCACTCAGGGTACCCTGGATATTACTGTAGAAAATGTATAAGACCCTATTATACTTGCGTTCGGGACACAGGATGGACAATTATTATTTTAATTCCAATTAAATTAAGTGGCTGGTCACTTATCGTGAAAATGACACTGATTTATAGTTAAGTGGGTATCTGCAACAAGATTTAAGTGATTTTGTTCATTATTATAATTAAAATTTTCGAATGGATGATTCAATCGCTGAAAAAGATACTGAATTGTTCTCAAATAAAACCCACAGGGATATAATACAATACATGCAAGTGTATCAGATGTAGAAACTATAAGTATAACTGGTTTGGAATAATTTTATATGATCTGTTAATAGTCACGCTTCACAAGCCTGCCAAACACACATTTCGTGAACAATTGAGACATTTCTATTTTTTAGGTAAACTTCAAATCTAATTTATAAAGAAACGAAGGTATATGAAATTGTGATCTTTTCACTTAATATAATTTAGTTATGTTCTTGAAATTGTGGGGGGAGTGTCAATTCATTGACCCTCTTAGAAATATATTATATAACATGCTGTATTTCAGTGGTTTTAATACAGCGCGTGAAATCTACTACTTTTCCCATTGAGTGCACACACAGAAATCAGCTGCCTCATTTCTTATAATCACCCGTGTAATAAATGCATTTTCCGTGAGTGCTACATTCCATGTATGGAAATGCCCTTACCATATATGATAGCCCTGCTCTTCAGCTACATCCACATACATGTACTATTCTAAATTTATTTCCATAACTTGAGATTAGACTGTTTAAACGAATCCACATATTTTGCTCAAAATACCTAATTTTGGGGCAAAATTCTTTATTTTTAGGCACATTTTAAAAAGTAGATAGTCTAATACTACACATTCCTGGGAATCTATTGGTATACTGCACTTGGATTTTCAAAACAGTGAGTGCAACACACGAGAATTTTGATATTTATCGGGACATTCATGCATAATTTGATACAAATCAATGGTTACCATGGTTACAATTAAAAAGGAATACAATGAACATTTGTTTAACACGGTGACACATATCGTGAATGTATTTATGAATATAATCATGTCAAAAATATGGCGTAAGGTACCTAATTTGCATTTTTGAGATTTGAATAATTAATTAGCTAATTTGCATATTTGATAAGATATCGGACTGATTGTCAGTTTCAAAGATACATCTTAGCACAGTTATCCATCATACCAAATGTCATTCGTTAACTACCTACACAGAACTTGAGATATTTAGTTACGCATATTTAATTAGCTAGACTTCGTCATTTTTTTAGGATTTCCACATTATGGATTGAATATTTCCAAATATAGTGCATTTTCAGGAACCTGAGGTACAAATATGGAATAAAATACACTTTTGAATTTCCATCAGCGAAAAACATGTAAGGAGTGTGATGATTAATATGTTTTTTAGTCAATATTAACGCTTTCCATGCGACAAGCGTCCAGTGCAGATGACATTCTAAAATTTCACAAAATGTTTAAAAAATATCAAAATTATTGAATTCCAATACCATATTCGGAATCACCATGAGAAATGCATTGACATATGTACAAACATGCCTATTATAGGTTCAGTAATCCTTGAGATAGACTTTGAAAAGTGGGAAAGGTTTCTGAAAAATCTGTTTTTTGTATGGTAAAAATAATAGCCGCGTTGAAAGTGTTTAGAACATGGTTATTAAAATAAAGAGGTTCAACATTGACAAAAATCAATTTGTGGCTCAAAATGGCATTTCGTGGCAGGTTTTCGACTACTTTTGTTTTTTTAAATGGCCATATCACCAGAACGCATTACTCGATTAACATGATTCGTGCACCAAATTAGATCCGTTGCCAAGATCTTTATAATTCCAATATATTTGTGCTATACCTACTGTTAACAACTCATCACCGAGAGCCTTCTGACATGAAATTGCAAACAATTCCCATTGGCAGAGGGACTTACAATTGACTAACAGTAACAGTCTAGTAACACAGTCCCGAAACCTCGGCCCGAAACTCTAATAAATGACTGAAGTCTCTCTTGTGGAGTCTGAAAAGGCATTTGAACTGCCCTGCTTGCACAATTATATCAATATTTGGCAAAGACGATGCGTCCACTGACTAGGGATATTACGAGATTTGACAGACGACGACGGACACGAATTATCGTAAATTCTGAATCTCCGTGGGTTTCAATTTAAAAAAAAGGATTCTGATTATATGACCCCAGAAAATTCATCACACGACGTTGGAACTAATTTATTTCATCCTTGGATAATTAACTCAAACGTTAGTATCATTTTGTGAATTTAATCCGTCATAAACCGTTCGTCCGTCCCATTCGCTTGATCACGTAACCTCGTACGCATAATTTAACCTTGAATATTCGTGAACGAGCCCATGTTCGGCATCGTCTGAGTTTTGAATTTAATTGATAATAGCGCCCTCTTTTACTGTAAATGTGTCAGACTGGCTTATTGGTTGAATTTAGCCACTTATGTGAAATAAAAAAATGCCCACACATTCGATATTTATTCTACACGATTCCGTCTACACCGCCGACCGTCCCATTCATTATATAAAAAATCCTTCTAATACAATGATATTAAATGAATATGTTATCGATTTTCTATTTAGCGCTTGTCGTAACCATGGTAGCACTGTCAATCATCAAGACACATATCCATCCCTTATGTAAAATTATCCCCTCCATTCATTTGGACTCTTTTCTCTATTCCAACAATATAGAAGTTTGTTTGAGCTTTTTAGACTATATAAGGGACGCACCATTTGATATTCAGGGGGGGGCATGGAAGTTGGGGTCGGGCAGATTTTTTCTTCTTTTTCGCCACCGATGTAGCGGCGACATTTCTTTTTTTGCAAAGCCGCCAAAGTGGTTTTTTAAGGTTTTACTGTCTTTCTTTACATTAATTTGGGCGAGTCGGGTGAGTCATCTTTCTTCTTTTTTACTCGGCAGTGGGTCATCTTTTTTTTCCTTGGATGGTGGGCAAAGTTGTTTTTTCTTCCTGGATAGTGAGTATCTAATGGTGCGTCCCTAAAGCAAATGAATTAATAGTGGTAGAAAAAACTAGCGTTTAATAGTCCGAGTGCAAACACCTCCCCCCCCCCCCCCCACACACACCCTTTAGCCATTCAGTTTGTAGCAGCAGTATTATCATATTGACAAAAAGGGGAATGGGTTTCATGGCTTTTTCGATAATAAGCTATAAAAAAACCCATTATTTCGACCCCTTTATTTAACGCTTAGTTTATATACGTGCAGCCAATTGAATCCCGCAGTGATCAACTTCACCAATCGTTCTCCTGAACGTCTCCAGACCCTAACACAGTTGTCATTCATTTTCATTTTCATACAAGACGTTCAAACCCGGCTGAACGTCCCTTTCTTATAACAATAGATTCTATACAGACCAACAATCATTTGTTGTCACCTTTGTCCATGTTGTCTGGCGTCTCTGAAATCGTTATAATCTCAATCACTTGTGCTACTGGCACACGCAATGTTTCAATAGTTTAGTTTAGTTTATTTATTAGAACATACGCTTTTACAACAGCGGCACACGTCTTTAAAAACGGTGCGTTCTTAACAAAAATAACAATATACATACAAATTTTAAAAAAATGTACAAAAATGAGACCTTCAATTTTACCCATGAACACCAAGGCTATATACAGATGTGGGATAAAAATAGAGAGTCAAAAATATAAACATACATATAAAATTACTAATAAATTAAAAGTAAAACGAGGACTTCAGAGCATGAATTGAAAGCATAAACACAATTCAATGAACTGTGGACTGAGAATTCTTTAGGCCTGACCTATGTGTCCAAGCCTTTTTAAGATATGATTTACAATACTTGTCAAAAATGTTATCAATGTTAGAATACAAATTGGATAGAAAAGTAGGCAGAAATTGATGAACATTGCTACCCAGAACAAAACATTTTTGGATAGACAGATCACTGCCAATGAAAAAATCCCAAACAAAAACATAACCTGCTTCAAAAAGAGAAATTTTGAGGTTATTCATTTCAGTGTTGCGAATGTCATTATAAGACTTACATTGAAACAAAAGGTGATTGACATCTTCCATTCCGTCATTGCAAAGAGAGCATGTACCAGAAATATTAATATCCCAAATACTGATCTTCTTGTCTAATGCCAAAGTATTGGAACGGGCTTTGAATTTTAAACTTGCCCCATAAAAATCAAGTTTATCAAGAAGATAATCTTCAAGAAAAGGTGTACTTTTAAATTTGACATAATCACTTAGTGATGATTTTTGACAAGCATTGTCATACCACAACACATCAACATTTAGAGAATGAATTTGTTTGAAATTACCTACTATATCATAATTATTATCTACGTGCCTTTTAAACATGTAGCCTACATCATTATCACAAAGAGTATTCTTAATCGATTGTAACCACTTCCACTTCAGACTACCAGTATCGCAATAGTGATCACATGATATTGTTATATTGATGCTAGCGTGATCGATAAATCATCACCGTTTATAACAGGCATGGCAGGATCCGATTAAGTGTCAAAGTGAGCCGCCCTCTATTCTAAATTGTTATTAAATAAAACTATTTATCAACAGTAATAATATAATCTGGTTTAAAAAAAGGTAAACAGCGTCCAGGCATGACAATATCGCAAGGGAAAAACCGGGGAGTTTGTAGATAAAATAAATTTTACTATTTCTCAAATGAACATGTATTTTGTTCCTAAAATTTCTTGTTCAGTGACTTAAAATTAAAATTACGTATTTTCCTGAATAATGAAGAGGGAATAAGAGAGTAGCTAGAGAGTAGTTGAAGTGGAAGTGTGTGCATTGTCTGACAACAAATGATTGTTGGTCTGTATAGAATCTATTGTTATAAGAAAGGGACGTTCAGCCGGGTTTGAACGTCTTGTGTTGTGTTGTCATTGGTTAAAACTGAGAACCTGCTTTCATTGTTGAAGAGAACTGGCGCCCAATCTCCCACCTGCTAATCTTGGGCAAACTCCAACCGGACTCTATCACGCTATGGGGGTCAAAATGGGGCCGGTGGCTGGTTTTCTGGCATGCATACATCTTCATGCTGACGATTTCTTATTTTTTATTAGTTGGATGGAATTACACCAGTTGCCATTTGAAAGTCTCTAGCTAAGGATCTAGTGGTACTTTGACGGTTTATGCGTACCAGTATCCTCAGATATTGTTTCTGACGAGGGGTAGTATTATGCGTCTTCGGCCTTGGTCTGGCTTTCTCGTGTATATACCATCTTCCTGAAAGCATCTCCACAGACGGTTGAACGCTTACAGCCACCTGCTGCTGTGAATTGCATCTTCATGTGTGTATAGACACAGACCAGGATGATCCCCTACTCTTTACGAAGGAGTCTGTGACCTTTTTGAACGTGCTCGGGTATTGCTCTTCCGATGCACGGGACCACTATTTCTACGTGACTTCCGAACCACGAGGCAATTTAGAGACTAAGTACCTTGCCCAAGGATACAAACATGTTGGCCGTAGCGAGGCTAGAACTCACAACCTTTGTATTATGAACTCTGCATGCTATCCACTAGACCACACATGCTCTCATGTATAGGTGTAGGCATTAGTATGATTGTCTGAATGAGTAAATGAATGCTTTATACAGAATTTATATAGGTAAAGACATAAACACTGCACAAAAAGAAAGTATCCACTTTTTCGAGGCACCCTGTGTTTAATTCTTAGGACCCTTAATAAATTCAACAAATGGAAAAGAACAGGCATTTCCTCCCACGCATTTTGACACCTCATTTGTCACAATAGCACCAATATTGATGAAGTAGTGGTCATTTGAATAGAAAATGATGCAGTTTCCATTGTTGCACTTAAAGGTAGATGTTCCGATTTTCAACTTGAAGTTTTCTATTCTACATGAAAGGTCATCCTTAAAAAAGTCGTGTTCCAAAGTTTGAGTTGCATAGCTCTAATGGTTCTTATTTTAGACGCACAAGATGCTGTGAACTGTACCCATTGAGTAGTACACAAACTATATCGGTGGTTACCACCATTCGCGGTAATTCGACGTTATTTCATCGATTTCTCCGTAATTATACCGATTTAGGCCGTCAAATTTCAGTATGATGATGAGAAAAATACGAGCTTTCATATGATATGAAAATCTCCGTATGTTTGAAATAATTCTGTGTTACGAAAATGTGATCGGGTCATCTACCTTTAACCCTATACCCATGAAAAGAGCGTAAACAAAACAGTAAATATAAAGTGTACCTCTTCTTTCTCTCTCTCCATCAAAAGACAATCATAACCCGAACATCTCACATCGTCAATTGTTTTAAACTACTCACTGTATCTACCGGTGTTAGACTCATCCTTTACAATGACCAGGATTATTCGTGCAATCTTCCATCTAACTCCAAATCGACGAGCAACTTCAGTTACAGAAACTCCAGAAACTTTTCAAATGGCCACTGCTTCATCAATATCGGTGCTATTGTGACAAATGAGGTGTCAAAATGCGCGGGGATATGCCTGTTCTTATCCACTTGTTGAATTTATTTCGGGTCCTAAGAATTAAACACAAGGCGCCTCGAAAAAAGTGGATACTTTCTTTTTGCGCAGTGTTTATTTGGAACTTGTTACTTTTCGCCACCGGCTTCCTGGACATAACGGGAGGCATGTTTGTTTTAGACTAGCTGAGAACAATTAGCGTATTGTCTTCAATAAAATTCATTATTTAATTTTGTATACGCCTGACAGTATACTGGGAGATCAAATTATCAGACAAAATTACAAAGTTATAATTAACAAAGAAAGAATTTAAGATATTAATGATCTGAATTAACCAATATCTTAACATTAACTAGTCTTGATCTATATATGTATATAAGACTATATACAGTTAGTCTTGATCTATATATGTATATAAGACTATACAGTGAATTAAAATGAAGAAATAGGCCTAATTAATATTAATTGGAATATGAAAACAATGAAGGCTTGTGGCGTCATACATATGTATTCCAAGCAATAGAAATATCAATAAATAAGTAATAAATGAGTAAAATGTATTTAATATTTAGGCATTTATATCACTACTTCATCAAATGTTTAAAAATAAAATATATAAAATAAGACAAGCAAGATATGGAAATTGAACCAGTGTCCGCCGATTACGATCAATAGGGTCCTGTGTAGCAATCCACAGAGGTTGCAGTTGTGAGAGACGTGTTATCGCCGTATACATTCATTAAGTGATCGATTTGTTTATTTCATCGTTAAAAGTGTGCTTTTCATGCGATATTACATGTGCACCTCGCATAAATACTGTTTGCTGTGTTGTAATAGTTCTTATTCTGACAAAATAATGGTTAACAAATGAACACCCGATACCGGCAACCGCTGCTGATAGGCCAGGTATCGCTAAAATACACGTGCATTTGATGCATTTGATTGTTAACTATTAAGTTGGGCATAACGTTTTATGCCACAAGTCAATCGATGTAGCAGTGAGTCAGTGACATAAATTTGTTGTGACACAAAAATCTCAATTGTCGGTTTTCACAAACTAAAACAAACATAAATTGGGTCGGTATTCACTCGCAAGTGAACATATTGTTTTCACCAATTTCAAGTGGATTTTTTTTCACTTTCGAACCCATTTGGTGCGATCTGGTGTATGCTTTTGACCAATATTTTATTGAAAAGCCACCACTTCATTTCAATCAATATTTTGTTTTTTATCAATCATGTAAATGCTAGATAGCTATTTTATTATGGTTGAAATTGTTATGTTGAAAAACGGATTTCCAAAATTGTTACGTTGAAAAACAGGTTCCCCATTTATCTAGGTTTAAGGCATTTTATGGCAAAGATTCAGCATTCTGAAGCAAGAAGATTTAAGGTGGTTCGAGATTCATTATAATGTTGAAACCTGTAGAAAAACGCGCGCGAAGCACGCAAAAATGTTCAGTTTATGAACTAAAATTGTCCAGAAAACTTTCCTGAAGCTATCTTGTTAAGCTTATATTGAAACATTGAAACTAATACGCGTGAAGCATGCAAACAATGGCATTTTTAACACTTAAAAGGCTCAGTAAGACGTTTTTAACGCCATCCGCATAATATTTAGAATAATGTTGAAACCTGGCGAGAAAAAAAATCAGCTTTTAAACTAAAATGGGCCAGAAAAACGTTCCTGAACCTATCTTGTTAAGCTTGAATACTGAAACATTGATGATATGAAACTAATACGCGTCCCCCATATAATATTTAGAATATCTAAGATGGTTCGAGACCCATTATAAAGTTGAAACCTGTAGGAAAAGTGTGCTCGAGGCGAGCCAATAATGAAACATACTCGCGAAGCATGCAAAAATTGGCATTTTTAACACTTAAATGGTCCAGTACAACGTTTTTAACGACCCACATTAAAATTAGGGGGACGTGACCTCGTAACCCCCACCCCACCCCCCATTTGCTGCATATGCGCAATGACCATACTCTTCCTCCTCCTTCCTACCTCATTCTCTTCCTCCTTCTCCTCTTCCTCCTTCTTCTCCTCTTTCTACTTTTTTACTCTTTTGTCAATGTGGGGGGTGGGGGTGGGGTTGGGGGGGGGGGGGGTATGCCACTGGCTCTCTCCTGCCTCCCCCTCTTCTCTTTTTCTCCCCTTTTCTTTTTTGTCACAAATTACGTTGTTCAATTAAACATTGGAATTGTATTTATACTTTACAAATGTTTTTTTTCTCTGAAATATGGCACTGAAATAATATTATTGCAAATAATACTGCTTTTTAAAGAAACACCGCGGCGGATCCCGGGATTCGCACTTTCGTGTGCCGATGTGTTCGAAAGATACCAGGGCACGGTCTTGCAACTATGATTTCGCGCACCGCGCCATTGTCTGAATCCGGCCTTAAGTACAACCCCCATCCCCACCCCACCCCCGGCCGCGCCTAATGATTCCCGATCTGAATTCTCTTTTCTTCCTTCCCTTTCTTTTCCCTTTTTTTCCCCTTCCCTTTCTATTTTTCCTCTTAAAATCATTGGGGCACGTGCCCCCCCCCCCCCCCCCCCGCGTCCCTATGACGCTACGCCACTGTTTATACCACTAGACTTAGTTTAAGAGGGTGGAAAACCAAAATAATGGCCAAAATGTCTCCCAGTGCAGTGTTTTAGGCAGTGAAACAAATAAATTGTCAACATTATTTTACTGTAGACAATAATTACAAGCATTGGTTTTGTTAAATCTTTTATATTTATTATCATCCATACAAATATAATACATAATGTTATTGTCACATACAATCAGTACTCAGTATAGGTTATCTTTTAATAGCATTACTTAAAGGTATATGTTCCGATCATTTTTTGGGGGCCTATGATTTTTTTTCACATCAAGATATTTTGATATCAGAAGAATCCCCATATTTTTCTCATTATGTCTGTAAAATCTTAGGGTCCAGAAATGTTCCATTTATAAATTATAGGCTAAAATGTGGTGAATTACTGCCAAAGGTGGTTAACCACCAGCCAGTTTGTGTACTACCCAATGGGCAAATTTTGTGTGACATCGTGGTTCTTAAAATAGAACCATTGGAGTTATGCAACTCAAACTTTGGAATCTGACAATTTAAAGGATGACCTTCCATGTAAAATAGAAAACATCAAGTTGAAAATCGGGCCAGCAATCAGAACATCTACCTTTAATGTTATACAACTTTTTCACATCAATCAAATATCTGCGTCTGCATTTCGTATGATAATCCTATACTAGAGAAGTCACCTTTTTTAAATTGATACACTTTCGTGAGCATTTAAGTCCTGCATCAATACAATAGCTTTAAATTACGAATCATCGAAAATTGCAATATGGCCATGTGTTTTGAACTCGACACACTTCCTGTTGCATGTCCAGATTTTTACATTTTACACCATCTGATATTCGAATTAGCATATCGCAATAACTACTTGTTCTAACCCATAAAAAGTATATATTTTCTGAACGGTATTCTCACAAGGAATCCAAATAAGCTACTGGAATTTAAACAGGACCTAATGGTAACATGTTGTGATTAAGAATGTTCAAAATATATCGATCTTTTTTCATATTTTGATTAAAGCTCAATAACAATTCTATACCGATCCCAATCATACTGTGCATATTAGTTCCTCATGCAATTACCCATCAGAAAAAAATGGTTGTCAATGGTAACTTGTTGCAATACACTATATCGGGAAGTAAATGAGGACAAACGTTTACATTTCATATTTATGATTTAAACGGCATTTTTGAATTCCCCTATTTGAGAGCTTTCCAAAAATATATAATTTTGCTATCATCGGTTGAATACTTTTGTTGATATAGTCATGTATATAAAACCGATGAATTAGGGCAAGTTCACTGTGTAGCGAATAGGGAGAAAGCCAAGGACAATGCAATCGATTCATGATTACAATTGTTACATAATAGTTGTCACGTTTGTTGAAACAGAATCTTATAGAATATAAAATAATCTATAAAATGAGAGCAAAATCATATTTGTACCATACAGGGATGAGGAGTTATGGTTAATTGAACGTAGAATTGGGAACGTTTTCTATATTCCGCATAGAGATTGTACACAGCGCCACCGCCACCGCCACCGCCACCGCCACCGCCACAACCCCTGACTTTCTCAATATAATCAATCATATCTCAGCCAATCAGTTATATAAATACCTAATTTTGGTGATTACCATATCTGAATTTACTTACACAAAGTTTAGCAATAGCCCTCACATAGTTGATGAAATTGTTATCAGAATTCCTAAAGTTACGTACCCTAAAAATAGCATTTTCAACATCACATTTAAAAACAACGCTTACTTTGGCAGAAATGACGATTTCTGCATGATTCCAAATCACTTCATCCCTTTCACAGAAGTAAAAGAAATGTTCTGTGTAGTCAATTACATTACATGTATTACGAATAAAAGGAATAGCTTTAAATTATGAATAATCGAAAATTGCAATATATGTTATACAAATATATCATCATACATGCAGTATTATTGCATGACAATATCATGGAAATTAACTAACCGTACGCATTCTTAATTCTGAATCGAAGAGAAATAGCAAATTTGGGTGATAACTTATCACCCAAATTTGCTATTATTAACCATATCTGAATTTACTTATATACCAAGTTTAGCAATAGCCCACACATAGTTGAAATTGTTATCAGAATTCTTGAAGTTATGTACCCCCAAAATAGCATTTTCAACATTAAATTTATAAACAAAGCTTACTTTGGCAGAAATGACGATTTCTGCATGATTCCAACTAACTTTAACCCTTTTACAGAAGTAAAAGAAATGTTCTGTGTAGTCAAATACATTACACGTATCACAAATAATTATTAGATGGCTCTTTACCCAGTTTGTGTATAGCAATATTTTTGTCGGGTAGATGTAATGAAGAATTTTCCAAGTGTTATCAACCTTGCTTCGTGAGTAAGGGAGAGCGGGGAGTGTACAACCTCGGGGCATGTTCGCCCACCAAGTGATTCTCATCATTGCGGCCAATGGTTGAATTTGACGAAAACGCAAAATATTCCGATGTTTGTTGCGAGCTTCCCATAGTAACATGGCTGATCTCTTTGTCAAATGATGACCTAAAAACAGTTTTACATCACAAAAGTGAATTTCTTCCATATTTGATATTGATTTTTTCTAAAGATATTCGTCATTAGGTAGGTAAGGGATTGGTTATGGATTTGATGCAGTTGTAAACCCGTCATTTTATGTGGAACACGAGTAGTTACCTGGGCAATGCACTTAATCGCGCTATCATGGGACACATTCGCCCTTTCATGACGAGGCATGTTCGCCCCACTTATAAAACTCGCCCATTGCTTGTGTGGTGGACAGGAGCATGCGCAGATGCGATTTTTGTGTGAGTGGTCTGTGATTTTGTCAATATTATATTTTTACTGCGATTTGTTTGTCAATCTGCATTAAATGCAAAAAGTAACAACGCCCCCGGCTGGACTCGAACCACCAACCTTTCGGTTAACAGCCGAACGCGCTAACCAATTGCGCCACGGAGGTGATTAGTTACTAGGCTGTTTTGGTTTGTCATGTTCACCCGTACACTTCCCCGTACACTTTCTTGCAAAGTCGGGCATCGTTTTTTCTCAAATGTTGCTTGCATATTGCCGTTGCTGTCGCCTTTAATACATGTGCTGTCAGTTGAACTTGGATCCAACGTTTACTTTGAACTGTCTATTTTCAATAAAAAAATATTCCAATACGGGAAAAAAATCAGAAAAGCTCACAGACAACAAATAAGTGGATAACATCATTTTACTCGACCTAGAATTTCAATCAACGTATTTCAATCATGGGGAAAACCCGATGATGCGAGTGACGTCATTTAATGAGCTCATTAGCATAATTTATGTCCGTGAAATGTACAATAGAGTTTTATTAGTGCGCCCATGGGGATTTACATGATTAAGATTAAGTTTTATTAATCCTTAGGTGTAAGTTCATACATGTAATACAATTATAAAAATAAACTAATCCCAGTTTTTATCATAATTGAGGGAGCAGCCTCCAACACATCTCTTAGTGTCCCTTTAATCGAATATTAACAAATTTAAGTGTCAAAAACAGTCCGTTTTCATTTGGTTCTTCCACGCGTATAGCCTCGGTGTTGCAATAGGCAGAATTGTTGATTAACTGATACGCGTGGATAACTCACCGGTCGATAGTATGATGAAGATCGGATGCTTCAGCCAATGTAATACATGTATGCACCTGTTATACTCCTGAGTGTTCAAAACATAAGTGCGTAATGAAAACTGCTCTTTGTCTCATTCTTTTCCCATAATTTTGTTATTTGATATTTTGAAGTTGGAATTATTGTTAGAGTCATGAGCGTATCTATTACCTAGTAAGTTACTTCTCTTTGGGCTCAGCATCTTGAACTAAATCGAATCATAATTTAAATGTCAAGACAAAACACAGAATATATACAATTCAATCACAAGATTCATACCAGTACTGATTCATACATAAAAGACAATACTTAAAATAGCGATCAACGTGTTTCTAGATATGACTGTTGCTCCATGACGCCTGTGCAAGGTCAACAAAATTGTTAACTTTTCCGTGATTCAGACTGCTTGCGTGGATATCACCAACGTGAGCAACAATATAAAGATTCAGGGCCGTATTCTCGTACTAAACAGGGTATTAGCTTAAAACCGTGTTTAACTAAACGCGTGTCTAACTTAAACGTGAGTTTATCCTTTAAACGACGTGTCTAACAAAACACGACTTTAAACTCTGCAAATCTCGTTCCCAGAGTGGTCCTGCGTTGATTGTATACAGGTATTTAATTAATTGTGACCCTAATGGGTTACAATAGATATCGACCGAATGCCTTAAATACACGGTACTTTTAAAGACTACACGATCCGCGCGCCATCTTGCACCGGGCACGGTTGAGTGATCATTCAAGGCATACAGTTGATGCGCGAGTTTAGTTAAACACGCATTAAACTACCCCCGTACGTACCCATGTTTAAAGTTAGACACATTTCGGCGAGTTAGACGCGTGTTTAAGTAAAACAAATGTACGAGAATTGCGTTTAGTTAAACGCTGTGTCTAAAGTCAAAGTTAGACGCGTGTTTAGCTTAAAACCGTGTTTAACTACGTACGAGAATACGGCCCTCAGTGTTTTGGATTAGGCCATTTCCGGAGTGAACACTAAATCCATTAAGGGTCTCTTTCAAGTATAAAGGTTATACTGATTTGGAGGTCATTCACCAGGTTGTATTGAATGAGGAGTCGTGTGTCCGAACCGTGTTACAAACACTTTTATGTTCCCTCTAAAATAGGAGCTAATCCAAAACACGGGATCTCTTTCAGTCAAAACAGGATAGAGATATCAGATTAATTCTCCATATATGATATACTGCTTTCCTATTCTGAACGGTGTTTATGATTGGTCATTCATATTATAAAACTTAATTTACAGTAACCAATTGGAATATATCTTTTATAGATGACATAGTACTTAATTCTCATTCTCTATGAATAAAGGACAGCATCCATCATGCATTCTTAACAGTGTTTCTGATTGGCTCAAAATGGCATATATCTTGATGTACAACCACTGAAAATCGAGTTTACTCGATTTAAATGCTAATCGCATTTGGAATATACTTAGGATGCAATATTTCGTAGTCTGCGTTTCTCTTTCGATCTCTGCTCTCGTATTTATCTTCCAATATCTTAAGATCGGCTTGGAATCTAAAGATACCAACAACAAAAAAGAGAGAGAAAAATAAGAGAAAACAGAAAAAAGAAAAAAGGGAAAAAGATAAAATGGATATACATCGATCATAATGCGACATACATTACATTGATCCGTTTATCTAAACAAAGATGCATTCATAACAAAATTAATGACATTGGTTATATAGAAGAATACTGTCAAAATGTCATTACAAATTTTCTAGGAAATCATGCAGCAGTCACGTGAGAACTGTCTTGTTTCCAGTTGGTTTGACCATCTCGATTATACAATGATCTACTGGTAAGCAAACATTCTCTTTTTGTTCTAAATAATGAATTACCACAAATTGCACTTACTGATCCACGGCAGCTTTACCAATCACATCGAATTGGTACTTGATCTCAAAATCTCCAAGTTTTTGCGTTGCTCTATTACTTAGCAAACTGGTGATTGACATCGTACCGAGTGTATTCTTCTTTGTAGGAAGGCATTGCAGTATGTCTGTCTCCCCATACCCAACCTGAAATGGGGAAAAAGTATCCAGGTTAAAAGCCACTCAAAATGTCAAGCCAAATCATTTGTGGACTAACAGACTTTACAGTTTACATCTTACCTTGCTTCTAGGTGGTTCACCATACAGTAAAGCTGGGTAGTTAAATGGATAGCCATACTGCTCATACTGATAGAAGTTGACCGCGGCGTGAGTTGTACTGCTGGTGTAGATCACTGAGGTTATAGTATCAATAAGCTCATCCACTGTGGAGAACTTTCCATTTCCGGCAACACCCTGAAACAACATTAATTATTGATATATATAAGTAGGCCTACATTGTACGTATGCAAGTACCAGAGCTAAAGCGCGCCGCTAGCGAATCAGTTATCTATCATACACATAGCGCAATATTTATCGAAAAATCGTCCCATCGCCATCTACAGCTCAATCAAAGTCAAACGCGGTGAATGAAAATCCACAAAGCTCATCGGATGGAAACGACAGGACGGTCTTCTAGGGTTGATCTTTTTGGAGACCAAAGCATAACGATAAAGTAAGCTGCCTTGCGCCTGATACGTTACCTTTTTCTAACAATAACCATTACAATGGACGCAGTCATGTTTCAAATGAGGGTTGAAACTCAATCATCACTAAATCATTTATGTATAATATAAATAGTATATATAATATTCAAACTTAAGTGTCCTTACCCCAATACCACATCCTCCAGCATCTATACTTGCAGACAGTTTAGCGGCCCATGATTGTATCTCGTAATCTGAACTCAATATGTCCACATCTAGAACCGGCAAAAATATGTATTGAAAAAAGAAAACAATGACAGAAGTAAGTACAAAACGGGTTAAAGCTTTCTATAACCCAACTCAACAGCCCTTTGGGTCCTGATTAGACCAAGCTCACAATTCCGTAGGTACTAGTTTTGATATACAAATGATAAAAGTATATAATATCTTTCCATACACGTTTTACCACCTTCCTTTCATTATTATCTATTGTCTTTCTATTGTTGCATCTGCCCATTATTTTGTTGGAAGAGCTCACTAACCTAGTCACGGTTTATGCACAGCTCGTTATCTAACCGAGAGACCATTATTTAACAAAGTATAATATCCTTCCATAGGATCAGTCAGAGATGTTAACATCTACACACAATTTTCCTTTTCTATCAGTAAAAGAAGAAGGACGTTTTGGGGCACCTACACTCATTAAAAACATAAATTTTTCTTACCACTGTAATGAGGATTCACCACAGCCGACACATACTTTTTGATCGTACGATACACCGGCAGGGCATCATCCCGGAAGTAATAATTGGGCAAATCTTCCACACCCCTTGCTTTGATGTCTTCTTCGAGATTGCCTTCTCTGTTCAACTCCCACTGGTTACCCAGTCGCCATTCACCATCTGAAGCGTCAGTTTCGTCACACTCAAATTGATCATCTATATCTTTGCATGCGCATGCGCAACCCTGGTAACGTCGACGGACGATTTGCCACATTCCCTTGACACCCATTGACATATGTAGGTCGACCCATCCTCCCTGGTTGACCAACGATTTAAAGGCTGTGCTGTATACGATAAGAATAATTGATGAGCTACAGTTCAGTCGTACTTGATAATCGCTCGAAACCTTGCATTTGTGCACAGCCGACAGCCCTCGAGCGCCGACAAGTACGGATGCACTGCTAGTGCTAGCAAATAGATTGTCTATCATACACTACGAGAAGTGGGGCTCTGGGTTCAGAGGCGACCGACTTACCACTAGGCCACAGGGATCAACCATACTTGGCTCAGTATATTTCGCCAAGTTTATAGCCTGGGGCCACTGCCATTATTTCATCGAAGAGGGTTAGGGTTAATGAGACCAATATTGAAAGACATTTTGAAAAATGAAAAATTGAAGAAGAAAAATCGCTCCTTAACCCTAACCCCCCCCCCCCCCCCCCCCCCCCCCGAGGCACCTTTTCCAAAGATTTTTTTTTCGCGGCCAAAAAGCGAGGGGGAAAAGGGCACCACGGACCTCTGGGTTTAGAGGCGACCGACTTACCACTATAGGCCACAGGGATCAACCATACTTGGCTCAGTATATTTCGCCAAGTATATAGCCTGGGGCCATTGCCATTATTTCATCGAAGAGGGTTAGGTTTAATGAGACCAATATTGAAGATAGTTTGCCCATGGCGATGACCTGTCCTGTCTGTCTTCTCGGACCTTCTGAGCATTCGGAGTTTTAAATTCATACTTTTTAATTGTAAAGAAGTACGCCTGTCATCCCCATTAAATTTGTCCCGGATTATGCTAATCAAGTTTACAGCGCAACAAGAACAGCTAATCAAAATTCCCGCTATTATCTTCACGCTGAATCAGAGAGATCAATAGGAGTTACTGCAACAATGGAAATGGGCACTTTTCATCTGTAAGCACATACCGCGACAACAATACTCCATCGATTTTAACAAACAAGGTGTCAAAATCACCGTAATTAAATTTTCCGTTTCCTGGTATTTTCATTTTTAGATTATTTTCAAATTATAGGTGCTTTTACAACAGCAGAGTTACTTTTTTTGCTGTCTTTACATACAGTACATAGATACTTACTTGTTCACGCTCAGGACATAGAAAAAGTGTGGCGCCATCAGGTGATAAAGGGGATGAGATATGGACATAGACTGTCGTAGAGCAAGATATATGGTCTCAATCAGAAGATGTGTGAAACCCAAATGTGACACAGATTGGTGATAAGAAGCATCGGCGTTGTTGAACCAAATCTTAGCCAACATCCACGCGTACTTGTCATCATGTGGAAAAAACACCTGGCAATGAATGATAGAATGTTGCATGTGATGTCTAGTAACCACATAGAGCGTGTTTCTACTGGGGCACTGCAAAATTACCGGTAAGTTACTTTTTAATCCCCCCTGTTTCTACTCGCGAAAAGTAACCGCTAAGTTTATCGATCCTAGTCGATGGGCCACGACATTTGACCCTTTTGTTATACCAAACTATGCCGCCCCGCCTGAAAAAGACTGCCTCACATTGCGTAGATTCCAGCGTGTTCGTGAGCGTGTTTCTACTGGGGAACTTACCGTTAAGTTGCCCAGTAGAAACAGCCAGATAACGTTAATTAACGGTAAGTTTTGTAACCGCAAAATCTTCACAAACCAGGTTTGTTACCGGTAATTAACGGTAACGTTCCCAGTAGAAACGGCCACCCGTTTAATCTGAACGTTAATAAGGTCTGTGGCCCCGGACGTTAACACGTACCCGCTGGATTTTATGCATTGTGAGGCAGTCTTTTTCAGGGGGGGGGGGGGGGGGGGGGGCGGCATTGTTTGGTATAAAAAAAGGGTCAAATGTCGCCAGGCCCATCGACTAGGATCGATAAACTTAGCGGTAACTTTTCGCGAGTAGAAACAGGAGGGATTAAAAAGTTTTACCAGTGTATAGTCGTCTTCTCGTTTCATTATTCATACCAAAGGAAAGTGCCAACATTCCTCATAATTATAGCTATGACCCTACCCTAAGCTATGACGTTCTAATGACCCAGAGCATAAACAGCCCCCTCAATTGACCAAACATATTTTGAGACTAGAAAGTCATCCAAACATTTCACGACTCGTTTGGCTAAATATTAATTGATATATTATTATTATCAACATAATTCAAAGATTCAATATTCTTCTATTGTAGTTTAGTTTCTTGTCTCACCCATTGTACAAATACCCAAAAGAATCGAGTGAGACCTACGCAAAGGTTGCAATAAATGTAATAATCTTCTGTAACCACAATAAATATGTGTATGCTGGGTGATCCATTATATCGCCCCGGTGATCGAATCGTAAAAGTCTAGAGTATAAAGGGCTCATCATACTCCACAACACTCGTCCGCTACGCGTGTCATATTAGCTCCGACCTATATGTATTTCTGTGGCGCAATGATTGCAATACGCATTATGAGAGATCGTAAAAGACTTTAAGTGTTGTGTAGTATGCTATACTCTATTTGGCGTGCTCTGGACAATGATGTAACTTTACAGACGCAGTTTTTACGCACGCGTATGTATCTTCCGTCTTTCAACGTTCGTGTGCATACGCCAGTTCCTCGAAAAGGCGCTCGCGTTATGTGCTTCAATTAGAATACGCAGTTACATCACTGTCTCGTGATGGCCAAATAGCCTATAGGCCAGGCCTTCTCAATTAGATTTTGTGAAGCGCCACTTTTGAGATGTTAGTGATCTAGAAGCGCCACTATCCCTGCGAGCGTAGCGAGCGGAGCGAAAAACGGGTGGGTCCAGGGGGCTTCGCCCCCAGGAAGCTCATGGATTTCCCCCATTTTAAGAGGCTAAGAAGAGCTATATTTGCATGCAATATGGTACAAGAAATAAAGAGGTGTTGATGGTAAAATGTACAACAAATGGTAGCAAATGTAGTGATAATCAATAGGCCTACTACTAATATTCATGACTATACCCCACTGCAGTTAGTGGCTGAAGTGGCTCTTCATGCTTCTTTGCGATCTGGTTGAAGTTGGGGATATATTTCTTCTTCTTTTTAATTTTTTTTTTCTTCCCCATCCGTCCTTCCGCGCGCCACTCGGACTGATGCAATGCGCCACAAGTGGCGCGCGCGCCACCATTTGAGAAGGCCTGCTATAGGCCCTTCACTATTACTCTGGGAGTCCAGCGTACAGATTTGGCAGTTACGCCATACTTACCGGATTATCTGGTCCACTCGGTTGTTTGTTACGAAACAACTGTATGGCAACGGGCATCAGATCGTCGGTTTCGTTGACGAAGAAGAGTGCTATCGGTGAAGCGATCTATACGGGAGTAAAAGTGTTAGGTTAGATGATCACCAAAAACAATGACTTTTGAAGAGCCTTGTCTAAACGTCTATTGAAATTATGTATGTTTCTGTGGAACAGAACAATATTCCCATATTATATAAGTGATAAAACTGATGATTTTAAATTAAATCAAACATTTTTCGTCAGTAAAACCCATTTGTCAAATTTTACTCTGATCTCATTGGTGTTTAAAAAAACAACCCGTAAACATTTGTAGAATTTAAGCAACGGGCATCAGATCGTCGGTATCGTTAACGAAGAAGAGTGCTATCGGCGAAGCGATCTATACGGGAGTAACGTTGACTGAACTTCTATTGCAATAATGTGTTTATGTATATGTTTCTGTGGACTAGAACAATTTCCCCATATCATCATTGATAAAACTGGTGACTTTAAATTTAGTTTAAATCAAACATCTTTCGTCAGTAACACCCCTTTGTTAAATGTTACTATGATCTCATTGGCATATATTTTTAAATGAAACCGCACACATTTGTAGAATTTACTAAAACAAACATTTGACAATATATCCACGGTCGTACAGGGTGAGTCAGAAAGAACGGGCACTCTTTTCACAAAAGCGTCACACAAAATTCAAAAGAATTGTCAAAATCGACCATTTCGTTATCGTGTTTCACTCATTTTAGTAATGCTCCAAATTTTGAAGCTAATCCATTGAATGGTCGAATTATCAAGCCACTTCTTAATGTATTCTAACGAGGTTTGCTTTCTGGATCAGCAGATATGCCTCCTTTTACTTTTCTTTCTCGAATTCAAGCTTTTTTATTACTCATAATTACAGTTCGATTTATATCCAGTCATTTTAAGATTTTGTATCCAACATTTATGTGCCTTTTTAGGTTTTTCATTAGTTTCATTAATCAGCATCTCTGAATCAGGCAGCCAAAAACATATGTGTTATTGCCATTCCGTGGATTGGCTTTATAATACCGGGTTCTACTAAAATCGTTGCAACATTATGACGCAATGTTCGAATTCAAATTTTTGTTTTTGAATGAAAGGCAAATATATGGATTTTGTAACACTATGGGTTTTGAATATGCAGGCCTACCATTTCTGTGGCGCTCTGGCCAATGTGCCCGTTCTTTCTGACTCAACCTGCTTGCTTATAGGGAACCCCCGAGCGCCCATTTAACAGATACATGTAATGTGAGATTGTAATACTACATGTACAACCATTATTATATTATGCTTAGATCCCTTACCATGGTATTGCGTGATTGTATTCTATGTAAGATTTCTGTGTAATCCACCATAAATAGTCGTTTTTTCTCGATCGCCTCGAGTATCGGCATCTTCATCACTTGCTTGAAACTATCTTCATCACTGAGATTCATGCTGGAGTAGAGGAAAAGACAAACATTTTGCAATCTTATTTGTTACGGTTCTGCAGTTGTATTGGTCAGATTTATTCATCGGATATAAAACTATTTGTTTGTCTTATCCTGTCTTGTTTTTGTCTTCGTGGAGGCCTATTTTAATTCCAAGTAATCACAAGGTGTTTCACCGTATTTCCTCCCGTTAATTCATAAACATCTTAATGGTATTTACCCCGTTTCGGGTGTCATATCATGTCCTTTTTTCATGTCTTTCTGTTTTCACACAATGTTCAATCAATCAGGCAATTCAGGTGATTGAAAGGGTCAGCACAGGTCTACCAAATTCATGAAATTTTCAATCTTTACTGCTCTCTCTTTTAAGAACTCGTACATGTATTCATAAACTTGTGATTCAGCGAGTTGTTGCATTTTTGGTGACGTCATAAGATGTTTTGATGACGTGTTGTGTTTACCTTTTCGGTGACGCGTTGATGATGTGTTTTGCGGGTGTTTTGTTTAAGAATTGGTTGGGGTACGTCTTTTTTCTATAAAACATTACAATAAGATAATGTATACACATACGATTTATTCAATCTATCCAATGAGATAACACGCTGTATCACTGCTGGGTTGGTACCAATGAGACGCTGAGCTCCAAAGACTTTGTCTAGAGCACTCCAATCATCACCCGGGATGATTTCTTTGTAAGTCGATACAATCTGTAAATAACCATGGTGACGGATTTTTTAGTTGCAGAAAACTTGTAGTTGCTATTAACATGATTAAACAATCGCAGGGAATGTATAACACGTGGATGCATGTTTGAAAAGAATTAGGCTTATTTAATGCAGACTAATGGGCATTGCATACTCGGGTCGTCGTGCGATCCTGGTTATTCCCGATGACGTGTTTTACGTCAGTCGGAACAGGTCACTACAGGTTGCAAGGCACCAACTACATAAATCGCTATAGTTAAAGGTAAGATGTTCTGATTGCTGGCCCGATTTTCAACTTGATGTTTTCCATTATTACATGAAAGGTCATCCTTAAAACTGTCCCATTCCAAAGTTTGAGTTGCATAACTCCAATGGTTCTAATTTTAGAAGCACATGGTTACAAGATTTTTGCCCATTGAGTACTACACAAACTGGCTGGTGGTTAACCACCTTTGGCAGTAATTCACCACATTTTAGCCTATAATTTCTAAATGGAACATTTCTGGCCCCTAAGATTTTACAGACATGATGAGAAAAATATGGGGATTCTTCTGATATCAAAATATCATGAGGTGAAGAAAACAATCATAGCCAAAAAAAAGGTGATTGGAACATATACCTTTAACATCCAAATCCTGCGGGACTGGGCGTTCGGTTCTGTCATAGCTGAGAGCGATTTGTGTTTCATAGTTCATTTGAACAGCTTAACATCGCAACGACCTACGACTAAAAGTATGTTATGCCCATTATAAAGGTATATTATGTGATCTTTTCCAGGAGACGCCCTCAATGCTCGAAACAAAAATTGGAAGCAGATTTTCTTGCAGATTTATATTTATAATCATAAATCATAAATATATTCCGAGTTACAGAGCGATACGATTTCTAATTACCTCAAAATTATGGTTTTGGAGTGAATTTAGAATGGAACCCGAAAGTTTATTTTCACTCTAAAACCATGATTTGTGAAGTAATTAGGAATTGTATCGCCCTGTAACAAAGAAGATGCACCCCAGGATGCTTCACTTTCATCACGTGATCACTGATTTCTGTCACCAGTGTCTACTGGTTCCCATCGACAATAGAGTGCAAGGAAATGCTTATAAAGTTGTTAAACGAGGGTCTTTTAGAAAATCCGTTTGCAAGTAATATGATTGATGTGTCTTTAATACAGTCCTCTCTTGATTTTCTTAAAGACCCTATATTTTTATGAATACAAGTTTTTGTTGGGATTCAACTTCTTTTAATATTTGTGGCCAAGTTACCTATCTGCACCATGCATTTAGATGGTAGAGGTCAGACGACCTCCAGCTGTTAATTACTTTAACACATGTGTGGCACTGTTTGTTTTGGTCATCAGCCCTGCTGGTTCTGTAGGGGCGCTAAGCATGCTGGGGCACATCAAGAAACCTTCTTTGGCCCTGTTACTTGGAATGTATTTACGATATGATCAGAAATGCAAATCTGCAAGAAAATCTGCTTCAATTTTGTTTCTCGAATATTGAGGGCGTTCCGTTCCCTGGAAAAGATCTCATAATATACCTTTAAGACCCATCTTTGAAAAAGCCAAGGTATGCAATAACATACTGATCAGGATTATACATTATACTCTTTTTATTTTGTATGGTTCGCATTTTAAACGAAATTGAAGAAATAAAAAACGCCTGCCAGAATTATTATGGTTTGCGTTGATTACAATTCGGGTTCGACTACTTTCCTCTAAATTAACGCAGTTCCCTACCCTGGGTTCCCCACGCAATACTACCATGACTACTGGGAGGCGTGGTCAGAGTAGGCCTATTACAGAAAGATGACGCCGAGTACGAGGTTAAACATTTGCCCAACAATGGCGTCATGTGCCCCCCCTCCCCCGGTTTGCTTAATGAAGATCCTGGCCCAAAATCAGAAAATGAGAAAGCAGCCGTCACTAAGAATATCATAAAAGCCTTATAGCCTACTACACATCGATGACAGCGTGTATCGTGACAATTATGCACAAGGTTTTTTCGCGGTAGGCCGTACGTAAATAAACTCCTCTACATAATTTCCCAGTGTTAAAAGACGTTAATTTGTTTTAGCGAAATGTTGTGGTTCAAAGATATAAAAACTGCACTCATCTCTGATAGAGTTTTACACTCGCTTCTCACGATTTCTTGTAAGTTGGGAGATTTGGTTTTTGTCCAAGATTCTTCTTGCGGCATATATAACATACCCTTGGTGTTACGAAATCCATAAATGCCCTATCGTATATTGACCAGGTGTTGGTAAGACTTCTCCAGTGTGGTGAGAAACTTAGCAGAAGTTTTTCTTTGAATTTGTCTACGATGGTTGGGACGGCGAAGACTCCCTATCAAAAAAAGAAGAGTTCACAGCACATGAGTCCTCAGTGGCAGTCTTAACATACTATAAATGACCCTTTTCGTTCAAAGGAAACTTGTATATTCCCAATAACGAAATAATGCCTGATCATGATATGATTATATTATGTTGTCCATAAATTTGACAACATGTCAGAGCTTATAGTAGAACTATGCGTCCCAAAGTGTGTTATTATTAGGTGTTAAAATACCATAATAGCATCTTCCAACATGGTGTCGGGTGAAGATTGGAAGTTAACCTTTTATACATAACTTCCATGTGTTACCTTCAATAGTCTAGTCATTAAGAAAAACACTTGTTTTACAAAGAAGGAAAGGTGTAGCATGATTGCCTAATCATGATATCACCTATACGATATAGTATGGATCGCATGATATGAGCATGCGCAGTGTGATTACTGAGCGTTACAACAGTGTCAGAGCTTAGTAGAAAATGCGTCCTAGAGTGTGTTATTATTAGGTCAGTGTTGAAATACCATAATAGCATCTTCCAACAGATCCCACGGGGTGTAAAGGAATATACTGAGAAAAGAATCCTAATCGATCTCACGGGGTGTGAAGGATTATACTGAGAATAGAATCCCAGTCGATTCCACGGAGTGTGAAGGATTATACTGAGAATAGAATCCCAGTCGATTCCACGGGGTGTGAAGGATTATACTGAGAATAGAATCCAATCGATCCCACGGGGTGTGAAGGATCATACTGAGAATAATATAATCCCAATCGATTCCACGGGGTGTGAAGGATTATACTGAGAGTAGAATCCCAGTCGATTCCACGGGGTGTGAAGGATTATACTGAGAATAGAATCCCAATCGATTCCACGGGGTGTGAAGGATTATACTGAGAATAGAATCCCAGTCGATTCCACAGGGTGTGAAGGATCATACTGAGAATAGAATCCCAATCGATTCCACGGGGTGTGAAGGATTATACTGAGAATAGAATCCCAGTCGATTCCACGGGGTGTGAAGGATTATACTGAGAATAGAATCCCAGTCGATTCCACGGGGTGTGAAGGATTATACTGATAATAGAATTCCAGTCGATTCCACGGGGTGTAAAGGATCATACTGAGAATAGAATCCCAATCGATTCCACGGGGTGTGAAGGATTATACTGAGAATAGAATCCCAGTCGATTCCACGGGGTGTGAAGGATTATACTGAGAATAGAATCCCAGTCGATTCCAAGGGGTGTGAAGGATTATACTGAGAATAGAATCCCAGTCGATTCCACGGGGTGTGAAGGATTATACTGAGAATATATAGAATCCCAATCGATCCCACGGGGTGTGAAGGATTATACTGAGAATAGAATCCCAGTCGATTCCACGGGGTGTGAAGGATTATACTGAGAATAGAATCCCAGTCGATTCCACGGGGTGTGAAGGATCATACTGAGAATAGAATCCCAGTCGATTCCACGGGGTGTGAAGGATTATACTGAGAATAGAATCCCAGTCGATCCCACGGGGTGTGAAGGATTATACTGAGAATAGAATCCCAGTCGATTCCACGGGGTGTGAAGGATTATACTGACTGAGAATAGAATCCCAGTCGATTCCACGGGGTGTGAAGGATTATACTGGGAATAGAATCCCAATCGATCCCACGGGGTGTGAAGAATTATACTGAGAATAGAATCCCAATCGATCCCACGGGGTGTGAAGAATTATACTGAGAATAGAATCCCAATCGATCCCACGGGGTGTGAAGAATTATACTGAGAATATATAGAATCCCAATCGATCCCACGGGATGTGAAGAATTATACTGAGAATAGAATCCCAATCGATCCCACGGGGTGTGAAGAAGTTATACTGAGAATAGAATCCCAATCGATCCCACGGGGGTGTGAAGGATTATACTGAGAATAGAAAATGTTAAACTGATAATTTCAGGTATTTTTACCAGTGTTGACCGTTCCGAAAAACTAAACCTGGAACCCGATACTATCATTTCGCGTGGGTTGTGTTGTGTCAAAGTCATATCAGAAACCAACAAAAAGAAAACCACTGCTGCTTACGTGTAATATGCTAGTGAGGTATCGCTACTATCGCATAGTAACGCGGTTTCTCTCCCATTGCTAATTGAACGTAAATCGTTTATTTTCCCCCGCTATAACTAAATTTATTTATTTGTGATGTTATAAAAAGAATATATGATACTTACAATAAGATACTTGATGCTGAACGCTTCTGGTGATGATTTCAATTCCGTCTAAAGTAACATAAACATAATTAAATTAACAAAACATAGCCTACAATTTCAAGTTTTTAAGTCATGATCCCCTACTAAAGATACGGATGAGGAAGTATAAAGACAGATATAGTTTTTAAAATTAAGTGTTATTCCAGAGAATTGCATACAGCATTGAAAAGTGTTACATTGTTGATTAATACATATCTTCTGCAATTTTAACTATTGTTGTGGAAACTAGCGGCGTACCCTCGCTACGCTCGGGTCCCCGCTAGATGGCTCACATTAACTACCTCTGAAACCACATAAACCCCCTACAAATACCCCCTAAACCAGGTTGATTTATAACCATATCCCTTCTAAAGGCATTATAAACACCCTTTAACACCGCCCCCCCACCCCCCCCAATCAGAATCAGAATCAGGTCGATTTATAACCATGTCCCTCCTAAACCATTTACCGTGGCTACTTTATTAACCCTGTATACCTCTCAAACAGCATCAAGTTAACCCTCGGTACTTTTAAAACCACATAAACCCCATACAACCCCCCCCCCCCCCCTCCACCACTGCAACTACACCAACCAGGTGGATTTATAATCATAACCCTTAGTTAGCCATATTACCCTATATACCTCTGAAAACCACATAAACCCCCTACAACACACCCCCAAACAGGTTGATTTATAACCATATCCCTCCTAACGGCATTATAAACCCGCAACCCCTCACCCCCAATCAGTTGATTTATAACCATATCCCTCCTAAACCATTTACCGTAGCTACTTTATTCATGTTATTAACCCCTATATAAAACCTCTCAAACCGCATCAAGTTAACCCTCGGTACATTTAAAACCACATAAACCCCCTACAATCGCCCGTCGCCCCCACCCCCAACTGCAACTAACCAACCATTTCCCGCGGCTACTTCATTAACTCTTAACCCCATCCTAAAACATTTCCCGTGGTTTTCCCCCCCTCCCATGCACTCACCCAAACCAGTTTGATTTATAATCCCTTAGATTGTTGTTAGCTAGTATAGAAATCAGGTTGTTTCATTAACCCCCGCAAAACGCTAATATAATTGTACCATTATAACCCTAGGCCTATCCTAAACCATTTCCCGTGGTTTTACACCGCCCCTCCCCCCCCCCCCCCTCCCCCAACATGACAGGCTGTTAATACACAGGCCTGTAACCATTTCCCGTGTGGCTTCTGCCGCCATGTGTAAGGGTGCGTGTGCCGCGGCAGTGAGACCTTGCGCAAACATGCACGCGACGCGTTACCACGGTAAGATTACGCTGTAGTAGTACGCGCAACGCACAATGTTGTTCAATTCTAGT